>CM032762.1:12476584-13076584 GCA_019155195.1 Avicennia marina | reverse complement strand
GTATAATAAAATAATTCAAAATTATCTTATATTTTTAATTTATATTAATACATATAATATTAAATTATCATATAATTAATTAATTTTTTAAAATAATCTAAAGCCTTGTGCCGTCGGTGAACAAGTACTCAATATTTCCAACAGCTGGCATTTAGTAGGCCAAGTTTATTTTAGACATGACATGTCAATATTAATTGTATACTTAGCCCGACCTAACATTAAACTCTGGTTCAAACCTTTTTATGATAATTGAAAAGTTAGTATTTGTAATTAATTAATAAAAATATTCTTCCACTTACAAGAAAGTTCTAATTATCGAAGAAAAAATTTTATTTGAAACATCCAATTGAAAGACAAGCCACATTACATCAGAAGGCCCTTAAAAGACGCCCTAACGACTCGACCCGAGCCCGACATTCTCATTCTTTGGCATATTAGACTCAATCGCATTTTAAGAGTAATAATTATATCGTAATGTAAGAGTTAATATGCGTGTATTATGGTGATGATGTCATGAAATTTGGTATGATAAAAAAAAAATTGTTAGTGGGTTTGTATGTATTGTAATGAATTGAGTTTATTTTTAATTTGAATGTTTTTTTATTATTATAATTATCATTGTTAGTATCACTAGCATTTAATTACCCTTATATGTTCCTCAAATTTGCCGACTCTATCCTATTAAAAACAAAGAAGTTACACAAGTCAAACAACAAATAGAAATAAGCAAGGTCAGAATGGTCCGTGATTTTATAGACATGAGAAGTAATGTCGGAAGCAATTAATTATCTAATCAAAATATTTCATCAGGATTTTTTGGACTTGAATCAATGGACATTTAGAACGCAGCGTGAACAATTTATCAGGAAATAGAGATACATCCCTTTTGGCCAGAAGTGCGAAAGACATCATCTTTGTAGAAAATATACCATGGCTCCAAGATACTAAGACAGTGATTGGTAGAGTTTCAGAGACCAATAATAATTTTCAGACCCTATCAAGTGAGAAGCATCTCATAGTTAGATTTTTTGAGACCTATGGCTAAGCCAAATGAGAGAGCAAAGTGGAAGATTTTCAAACTACATTTCCACAAAACTTTTAATCCCTTTACTTTGCATTGCATGCTCTAATACGATGCCTTAATTTACGAACAACTACTACCACAAGGACTGACCACACACAACACGCCGTCCAGTATAATTTATATGAAAGCACCATTTATTTTAAACAAGGATGAATCATGTATTAATCTTATGCATTACCTCATAAACAAGATTAGTAAAAACACTAAAAAAATTGAAAAGCAAATTTGACGCCATGAGATGTCGAGCGTAGCGTGCCGTCAATGTAAAAATTAAGTAGTAAAGAAATATGGAACCACTCTCGATTCAGTGGGTGTGCACCGGTAGACCCACTCTCATGCTCTCCCTTCCCTACGTGAGTCGGTGATTGGCGAATGCTCAGTCTGTTCTCATCGCCGGCGACGCACAACATTACAATCATGAAGTCCGCAACCATGTCTATTTTCCACCATTGCAACCACAATATTACAAATTCCGGTGGCTTACACATCCGGCTAGAACTTTCTTCCCTGCCCTCATTGCCCACCACTGTTCCCCGTCAACTTCGACAACCAGACACGGGGAAAAAAACCCTAAAGTCGAGTATCAACGTTAAAAATTGGGCAAATGGAACTTGTCTTGGAGCTTACGAAGTGGGAAATAATTTGGAGGCCATATCTTTTGAGGAGAATGGGGGTTCTAAAGAGGAAAATGAGGAAAGCCATGGCCGATTAGGAGAGAGAAGAGGAAAAGAGAGATGGTTGGTGAGGGAGGGAGAAAGAAGAGGAATAGAAGAAAAATGACAAAATTAGGAAATTTGGGGGATTGAAGTTTGGAGAAATTTTCAGAAAAATTCTCTAAGAAAGGGCAACCTTTTGTAAATTTCTACAAAATTTCTCTAAAAATTTACTCTGGATTAGATGGCTACCCACACTAGAATTTTTCTGTCTGAGAGAAAATTTCTCCCAAAAAAAAAAACTCCCAACACCATTTCTCTTAAAATTTTCTCTAATTTTCTTTTTTATTTTTTTTCGTTTTCCCCTCTTTTTTTCTACCTCTCCCCACTTGATTAATGACGGCTGATCCTCTCTCTCTCTCTCTCTCTCTCTCTCTCTAATAATAATTATTATGATAACAATAATACTAGAATAATAATCATAAAATAATAACAATGACAACAATAATAATACTAATAATAATAATAATAATAATACACATCATAAAAATAAAAATAATAACAAGGTAGCAGGATTCTTATTAATAATAATAATCGTGAGAATAATAATAATATTATAATCATAGTAATGATAATAAAACTATATTTCTTATTAATATTAATAATAAAAATAGAAATAATAATAATAATAACAACAAAAATAACAACAAACAAAACAATAATAATAATAATAACAACGACAGTAACAATAGCAACAAGAATAATAAAAATGATCATAATAATAATAACAATAACAACACATCAATAATAAAATTAGAATATTAACCAATAAAATAAATAATAGTAATCATAAAAAAATTAATTTATTATTAACTTTAAAACATTTACTATCCATACATAATTACTTATCATATCATTTTCGTTTACTATATATAATGACTTGTTACATCACTTTAATCAGTACATGATCTTTTAAATATCATATATTCACATAAAAACCTATTACTTCTGTATCCCATTTTTCCCAAAAAATTTTCTCACTTATTCTCTTTAAAAATTTCTCTCAAAAAAAAGGAGAACGGACGGTGATTCTTTAAAAATTTCTCTCAAACAGAAGGTCGATCAAATTGTTTGAGAACAGACGGTGATTCATGCGCGCATATTTTCATTTCCATACAATATATCAAACTTTTTCTTTTCTAATATATAATTTAATATTTTTTTAATTTAAATTCAAATTTTTACTCTCATATATTTATAATTAATTAATTACTCTTTAATTATTATACATATTCATAATCTAATAAATACTCACACTCATTATTACATGCATATCATTATCTTTATATACTATCAAATCTATCACTGTTATATAAATTATATATATAATTAAATAAATTATATTATTTATTTTATAGATATCTATTCTAAATACACTGTTTATCGAACCACACCACAGTACATATCAAACACCATCATCAACCAAAGAGACCCAAAAACCCTCCCCTTAGCAAAGACTATAATTTATTATAATACATTTACAACCGTATAAATATTTTTTATGCAAGCACATCACATCAAAACACTCCAACAAATAATTATATATCACGTTGTTATAATCGTTATATTATTTATCTCCGAAAACGTCATTCATTCAATATGCAAAACATCATTTTTGTATCTTATATGTCAAGAATATTCTTATCTCAATTTTTTTCACTTTATTTCAGGAACCAATTATCCATGCAATCGTAGCCTTCCTGTTGCACAAAAACAAGTATAATTCTGGTCTCCAGTGTCATCATAATGATGGGATAACATTCTCCAGTAAACTAGCCAAGTATACTCTTTATCTCAAAGCAAAGCATACAGCAAATGCAGAGTAATGGAGCTACTCCCCGGGATCACAAGGGAGAAGTGATGTTTTACAGATGTTAAAGCGTAAGGAAACATTCTCTAATAGATTAGAAAAGCAGGCAGACGGCAAATGCATGATCATGGAGCTATTCTCTGTGGATCGCGAGGGAAAAGTGAGGTTTTACGGATGTTATTGAGAGCACAGAAAAGCATCACCACACGCTCCAAGCCAACTCCAAATCCGCCATGAGGTGGTGCACCGTACCTTACACCAAGCATATACACGAATCAGAAAGACAAACGCGGTGATTATGATTAAACACAAGATAACCGCAGTCAGAACACAAGCTTTATCATACTGCGACAAATGATTTATCAATATCAAGGTGCGCGAGCAAATACAACCAATGAAGCAATGCCAATTATTTGCCTTGGTAACCATAACTTGGTGAAGAACTCAACAAGACTCCAAATTAACCATAGTTCAGTAAGAACGGAAAAGTTGTCGATATGGAATTTAAATCACAATTAGGTAGGGAGAGTAAAATAGAACAAACTGACGCTGTCTTGCTGTTCCTTCATTCAATGTGTGTGTGTGGCATATTTGAATTTTCTTATTTTACATCAGATCTGGAATTATCATTAAGATTAATCTTTTCTATTGGGACTAAATGGTCCACCCGTTGGTGCTCAAGTTGAAGAAAGGGTAGTATCAATTTTTCGGCAAACCCACTGATCGGTTGCCAGTAACAAGATCAGATTGCCCAAACCTATCTAAAACACATTCACACCAACATATGTTAAATTATTTTGGTAGGTGCAGCTCATGACCAGACAGCCCATCAACAATACTTTTGGACCAATTCTGTACAAAGCAGGGCAGACTTGGCTATGTTACTGAAAGCTAAGATCGTTGGGACAATAGCCATGCCGTTCTGCTCCCACACAAATAAAAGTTCAATTAGTAATAGAAGCTTCATGAAGAATCTGGCTACAACAAATCTTGTGAAAATAATATATAGCAAATTGAAAAGAATGCTAAGACTTGAGTCTTGACTCTTGAGAACAGAATAGCTACACCAAACAATAAAAACAGGATAGCATTTAATAAAGGTGCACCTGAAGGAATCAATATATGTTGATATTGTCTTGACATCAATTCCACACGCTTGTGCACGTTCAGTCAAGAACTCAGGCATGTGGATACGCTGAGCTCCTGATATAATTTCCTCACCTAACAAAGAAACCAAGAAGAAGATTCAGGAGTCATAGATCAGTTCGCCAACGAGCTTCTGCAATAGTGTGGATAATGAAAAAGTAAAAACGTTCTAGGCTTTTCCTACAGAAGCGGAGCTTTTTAAGTTATAGCTTTGCGTTTTAATCGGCATCATCCGCTTCATACACAATGAATTTGACATAGCATCGAGTATCATGAAGGACAAATAATAAGTGCAGCAAAGTCAAAACAAGGTTGCAATAGACAAATTTGTTGGAAATCTGCAAGAAGCATCTATCTGCATTTCATTCTCCTAGCAGCTATAATATTTATAATGTTGAAAGAAAAAGCAGCACCACATAAATTTAACTGGTCTGAAGTCAGGGACAAGAAAGGTTTTATACTTACCTCGAATGAAAACATCAAATGAATTGCTATACTTGGGATTATCATAACATGGCATAGTATAAAATGGTCGAACAGCCAAAGGATACCGATGAAGTATGTAGAACTCAGTGCCATACCTAAAAACAGAATGCCAACATGATCAGTTTTTACCAATAGATGTACTTCTTAGCAAATAAAAAAGAGATACAAGGAAAAGTAATTGGAGTAAACACAATTGTAAATGGGCAAGGTGGTTAAGGGGTGGACTCAGGGCCATCACCACAAGCCAGCACATTCTGTTTTTATTCTATATATTTGAAAAAAATCCAGGACAACTTTGTCTTCCTTCTCTCAAAGTGCGGTCATTGATTAGATGGTGACCTAAATCATGCCTCCAAGGAAATTGATTGAAAAGAAATAATAAGACAAAATCAGCATACTTCTCCAGCACAAGCTGACCAAGCTTTCTCTCTGATTCAGTATTGAGATCTCCAAAGGGATCAACTTCAATGCCAGCTTCCTGTAGAAGAAATCATCCAGAAAGATTAAAAGAAAACTAAAGGCAATGTTGACTGGAAGCACAAACAATAAAACAAGTTACCAAATTAAACATGTAGAATCATGAATCTGTGGGAATTTTGTCCACATAAATGTATTTCTTCATTTAGTAATTATACACGAAGAATTTAATGCACAATCTTATGTACTGTAAAAACATGGCATTAATATCCAAGGAATCAGCATATACTTCAACCAGTAATCTATTATTTGATCTCATATCCAATATGTTGGTCTTATGCACATGTATCTCTACAACAAACTTTTCAAAATACTAAATTAACATATATGAATTTGTGCTACTGCACATCACATTGAAATAATTATATTTGTCTAGTCACTAAATCCATGTTACTCCATTACTGCAACCATTTTAATGCGATTACCCTACCAGAAACTTGCTTTTTTTTATCATTTTTCATGTGCAATTTTATCAATTCAGCCCATTGACTGCTCAAAGGTCTTTTTTCTCTCTACAGATTATAACAGAACTTTCACCTTCTAGAAGATTTCCATAGTCCCACAGGGATCTCAAAAGAATATAAGTGAATTCACACTATAACTGCAAAAAAATTAAATTTTCTGAAAGTATGAACCAAATACTTGGAGTGGCCTTGATATATAGGGCCCAAATCAAACATTACAGAAACATTATCTTTGAATAAATAGTTTGACATCATTTTATCTTTATCAAACTGGGGCATTTCTTTACAGAAATTTAACAATCCAGATCTTCTCTTACCTTCAGCATTTGAACCCCCTCTTCAAAGGTAAGGCGCAAGGTCTTTCGCAGGTACTGCATGTATCAAAGCAAATAATGAGTACCGGCAAAAATTAAAAATAGCACAATCATGAACAGATAACAGTTACTAAACCTTGATTTTTAACCACATGCA
The DNA here is from genome assembly GCA_019155195.1 of Avicennia marina. Taxonomy (NCBI): domain Eukaryota; kingdom Viridiplantae; phylum Streptophyta; class Magnoliopsida; order Lamiales; family Acanthaceae; genus Avicennia; species Avicennia marina. Next base: position 13,069,933 of record CM032762.1, on the reverse strand, counting down.
GGCACACCATCAATTTCAGATCATTTTTACTTAATATGATACATCAGTAATACAGAAAAGAATTGTTAACTAGATAACCTTCAGCTTCTCAAAAGGATATTGCTTATTGATGGCCTCAAGCTCCTTTGAACATTTCTCATTCAAACTGTCAAACATTGTCACAAACAAGCGATCAACAATGTCCATCACCTGCATGAATTATGCACATGTCATTATTAACAAAACCAGTTCTGTAATCAGTACAGGCTTCTAAAAATAGTACACACCTCTGAATAGTGCTCTTTAATTTCCATTTCAACATCAAGACCAACAAATTCACATAAATGTCTGTGTGTAAAAGAGTCCTCCGCCCTGAAGACAGGACCAATCTCAAACACACGGCCAAAATCACCACAAACGGACATTTGCTTATGAAGCTGAGGTGATTGCGCCAGGCATGCAGGAATTCCTTTGTAATCCAATTTAAAAACAGCTGAACCGCCTTCACTAGAACCCGCAATCAATTTTGGTGTGTGGATCCCAACAAAACCTTCCAACAGCAAAAACTGCCTAAATATCTGCATACAGGTGGTGAAATTAAGAACCAGCAAGCAGGATTTGGCAATTACTGAGGCACTACATTTCACAATCATTGGATCAATATCAATTATAAATGGAAGAATGAAGACAGCTGCAAAAAATGTCCGTCGCCTTTAAAAATATTGACATTGCCATCAGAAGCATAAACTTAATAGCATACATAATTGAACACCAGTACAAAATTTTCTTCTAAAGTTACACCAAAAAAAATTTGAGCTCAAACACGAAATATCCAACAAAAATATCTGTATTCAGAAATGCAATTCACCAAATGGGATGGTGACATCACAGGTAAGATTGCATAAGGATCACGTGTAGGAAAACTAAGATATAAAAGACCAATTTATCAAAAGTTGTGACAAAGATATATGCTTATATAAATGGATAAATCACATGCAAAATCAAAACATATTCATACTCACATTCTCAACTTGACACTGAATTCGAAAAATTCCTTGATTTGCAGGAGTTCGCATGTCAAGAACTCTGAAATTCAAACGAGTATCTTGATTCACACGGACAAGCTGCTTGCCTTCCTGCATTCAAAAAATACTTATGAACACAAAGCTTTCTGGTATAAGGAAGAAATAATTGAGTTTTTGCACACATGTAAGCCTAGAAAGATACCTGCAAAGCTTGTTCTATTTCGATCTCACTTCTAGCTGCATCCTCAATATTAATAGGCAGTGTGGGAACAGCCATATTCACACAATAAATTTTCTTCACTTGAATTTCCACCTGTAAAAATCAAAATTAATCAACCAAAAATAGATTAGATCAATGAACAAAATGTAACGACATTGTTTCTGATCTACTCATGCTAGACCCAATGAAAAGATACATAAGTCGTACAGATGCAAACACAGAATATTCACCTAACTCTTGGACGCAAGATAATATCTACGAGGGTGATAAAGAAAGGTCATAACACAATTATAAATCTATCAAAATCCAATTATGCTTCTCTTAGATTGTATTCCATACCCACTAAATGACATGTTTGTTAACCAATGCCAACAACAAAAATACGCAGTAAAGTTCAACAATGGAAGACATAAATTACAGAAAACACATACACATATGGTCTATAATCAACAAGCAAGACTGCTTCCATTCATCAAATCCATCCAAAAACTAAGTGAGGAATTAAATAGTTAATTTAACTTTCTTAAAGGTAAACTGCCGACAATTCAGCTAGTTTACGAGAAAATCCACTCAGCGTACAACACGCAAAATTATATTACGTCGTCAAAATAGTCTAATTTTCAAGCAGGTACTAAAAAGATTCTCGAAAAACAAGAAATTCTAACTATTCGGAATGCAAATCCTAACACCGACGATTCCTCCCAGAATTTCCAAAGACAGAAAGAGATTCACAAACCTGCTGACTGGCGCCAGTGATAGCTTGGGCAGGCACCGAAACAACCCCTTCGATATCAACTATACTCTCCCGGCTCAAGCCAGTGGCAAACTTCACCATCTGCGGGCTCACCACATCTTGTGCCACAGTCAGAACGCATTGCACAGTGAACCCCCGTTCCCTCACCACCAAAAAGGCCATCTTCTTCCCCACGGCGCGGATCATCTGGGCGCGCCCGCGTATCAACACCGCCTGGTCCTTCAACTCATCAGTCAAATCCTTAACCTCCGTCCACTTTTTCCCGGAGATTTCCTTGGATTGCAAGTCGTTTAGCGGGATTTCGCCGTAATTCGCTGCCAATGGGTCGTCCAGGGTAACCGCGGAAACGGCGGCTGCGGCGGAAGTGGCGGCGGCCTCTTGACGTTTGCGCTGGCGCTCCAGCTTGGCCAGCTCTTTCTTGGAGAGTTTCTGCTCGGGGTTTTCATCGGCAGTAGGGTTCTGCGACGGTTCTTCGGACGACATCTTTGTGGACAGAAATTTTGTGGGATTGGTATGAATGCAGCTGAGACGGTAAGGACTCCTTGCAGAGTTGCGATGTGAATCAACTGCATTGGAGGAACGCGAAGTCGAAAAAGGTAGGCGGCCGAGGTTTCGCCTTCTGGTTTGGGCTGAAACCCATCGGTCTCTTGGTCCATTGGGCTATGTTTGGAAGCGGGGTTTTGTTGAGTGGCGTTGTTTGGTAAGAGTTAACGTTTTTTAAATTAGTAGACTGTCTAATTTTAGGATTGTAATGTTTGAAAAATTTTTATTTATTTAAATATTTATATATATAGAGCACGTACAAATAATTGAATAATTTGATACTATATAGAAATAATATTAATTTTTAAGATATAAATATATATATGAATGTGAGAGATATCTATATATATAAATATTAATTTAATTGTAAATGAATATAATAATTAAAAAATTATTAGTTAATTATATATGTAAGAAATGAAAATTTTGAATTTAAATTTAAATGAAAAATTTGTTAATAGCCTTGATGGATGGTATAAAGATTAAAAAAAAAAAAAGGGTTCCAAACATAAGATAAGTAATCATTTAGCCGCTAAAAATTTACTCAACTTATATTGTAATTTTAACTATAAACACATACACACGTTTATACGTTAAAGAGTATTTTTCAATTATTTTTTCAATTAAGAAAATAGTTTGAGCTATTTATCAGCTCATTCCCAAGGATCTTATCTCATAATTATATTTGGTTGGCAATTTCTCTAGCTTGAATTCAAGTCAAATGTATAATCTATAAAATATCCTCACTTCTTTATGTATCATTTTCCACTCATCTCTCAAACCTCATTTATTTTACTTTCTTCTTTCAATATTTTTTATTATATTTTGTTCATAATTTCCTTTCTTAAAATAAATTTATTATGTTTTAAAACTTTTTTTCTTGATCTCTTATTTAATTTGGTAAAGGATATAAATTTTATATTTAAAAATATTTTAATTCATTTATACAACAACGTTCACTCATCAGATGTGCCTTCATCCATGGCTGAAGCTATTTTTTTTTCAATTACTAGTTGCAAAAATCACAAAATGTTCTTACTTCATTGTATATTTTTTTCACACTCTATCTCCCAAAATTTATTTATCGTGTATTTTAGTTTATTATATTTTTTATCCTGTTCTGAAATTTTAATTTGTTTTATTTTATTTTAAATTGTCATTTTTATTTCTTGTTTTTATTATAATGGAAATTACTTTTTAGTTTTAATTCACAAAATAAAGATAAAAAAGTATTGGCAGTAGAGACAACTAGGATGTCTTTGGTTATTATATATTACATATATTCTTTGATTATATCCAAATTCAAATTATATATTTTTCTATTGTTAGTACGAGATCGTTGAAGGCTCTTGTTATGATTTATGGACAATTTCTCATTTTTTCTCAAGAGAAATAAAAGTTCGTTATTAGAGTTACATCATTATAAATGTTTTAATTACAAATTTCCTCCGTTATTTTTTATTACTCGCAAAACTTGCACATCTTATATGTGTACATACTTTAAATTGCATACACACACGCGCATATAATTTCATTAATTAAAATATTTTAATATTTTATTTTATTTTTTAATAGTTCAATAATATAATAAAATTAATTAATTATATTGTTTTTTTAAAGATAGAGGAAGAAATAGAGTAATATAAAAGACGACAAATGAATAAATTAAAATATTAATTAAAAAGAAAGAGATAAAAAAAATTTAAAGTGATCGTGATAAAGAGGAAGGGGAAAAATAAAGTGTATTTTAGATAATTCATATTTAGAACCAAATGCAGTTATTAAATAATATAAATAAATTTATTGAGAGAGTAGTATTAGAAAAAATTGATTAAAATGACCATAGTTATTTGTTATAAGTATAAAACCACAATATATAGTACAAATGGTATAGATATATATATGAATTAAGTTAAGAAAGAAGAGTATTTTTTTAAAAATTATCAAAAGACCAATAAACCTCTAACAATAAATATAGCACACAGTTTTTGCCAATGATGCATTGTTTGTTATTTGATTATAATCGAGGAAACGTAAAGGCAATTACACCTTATACAAAATTGCTTTTATTGTAATATATATACGTGAATATATATATATATATATATTATACAAATTTTATTAATGTTAATCATTAAGCATGCTATATTATTAAACTGTTGAAAGTACTTTTATTTTAAAATATAAATTTATATTAATAACCTTAACTAAATACGGTGAATTTGCGTTGCTTGTCATCAAAATTTATATTTTATTGTATTAATTATTAATTTATATAAGCTATGTTTGGTTGCAAATTTTGAAGCTCTACCGTCTGCCTTTTCAATTGAACACTATTTCAAAATTTTGAAAAAAAAAATGTGTAGTTAGGTTGTAGAATTCATAGAAAAATACTAAAATTTGAAATTTGAAAATTATTTTTAAAGGATAAAAATATTCATAATTTTTAGGAAAAAATCTGTAAATTGAATTTTTATTAAAAAAACAAACATGCCCTCAATCATAGTCATAAACTTTATATTAAGAATATGTAAAATATATTTCTATTTTTAGAGAATCAAATCTATGATATCTATTTGAATTAGTTCATTTAATTATTTTATAAAAATATGATAACATAATATAAAATTTTAGTAAAGCATATTATTTTTACATAAAATGTGTCAATCTACTAAAAAATAATTTGACTAAATATCTAAATTTTTTTCTAGATTTAACAACATTTATTTATTTTTGTAAAAAAATGTATATTTGAAAGAGATAATGGTATACTCAATATTTTTAAAACTGGGTTGGTGATAAAACCAGATAGCATATCAGTTCAAAGTTCAATGGTTTAACTGGTCCAATGGATCTAAAAATCGGTTGATTTAATTAATAATACATATATATATATATATATGTGTGTGTGTGTGTGTGTGTGTGTGTGTGTGTGTGTGTGTTGTTTTATATATTTTAAAATTGTATAACTTGTGTACAAATTAATGTGGAATCATTATTTGACTAAAAATATATAATTAATTATCTTTAAAAATTAAACAAATTAAATATATAATAATTAATTTATTGATTTTGTACATAAACATATAAAAGGCAAAAAATAATTAATATTTGTTGAAGTGATTATAATTGAATGAGATTTTTTTTCTATTATAAATTTTCATTCTTTCTTTATTGGTTTTCCTTATTTTGGTAGATTTCAATTTATAAATTTTTTTCTATTTTTCTCATCCTCCTCGTCTATTTCTTTCGTTTTCCTTTCCTTCTTCCTCCTGTCCTTTTCCACTTTTTCTTTCTTCACATTCAAATAAATTAATAAATATGCCACTTGAACTAGCCCATTGGTTAGTTTTTAGTTAAATTGGTTGGACTAGCTAGTTGATTTTCAAAAAACAACATATATAATAATTAAGAAGGGACTAGACAAAAGTAATTTTCATTGGCACAATGGACAAATGACACGTTGAGGCACTTGGTGTGTATATCACTGGGTGTAGGATTAGGACAACCATGATTGTGGATTGCAAAATCCAAACATATGTATTTTATGTTCTTTTGTATAAGGCAATAGAATTATGGGATGGTGGCTGCCTTCCACTCGTGAAGCATTGGATCTTGGCCCAATATTTACCCTCGCGATGCATTGGATGTTGACCCAATTGAGGCCCATTCACTCATGGCTTTCACTAGGGACGTTTGCGGAGGGTAAACGAATTAAATTAAAGGTTTTGTTAGTGTGCTGCACCACAAGTCTACTAAGTAACAGTCATCAGCAGCATATTGCATGTGCGTACCTTAGTTCATTATACTAGCACTTTCTTTTTGTATTTTATTCATAACTTTTTAATTAGATTTGTCTTTAAATTTTGCAAATGGGATGACGAAATCGACCGCATTTAAATTAATTATGTGATAAAAATTTACAATTCCCAATCCAAGTCATAAACTAGAACAATATATATAGCATGCTTATTATTATAATGGCGCACTTGGCTTTCCATCTAACTTTCCAAATCAAGGAACTCAAATACTACTACAAAGTAGGTACCATTAATTCTATATATCAAGAAACAGTTGCTCATTAAGTGATGTTCCTTTCACACTCTAATGACTTGCCTGCCCAAATACTAGAGACTTTTGTTGAACAACATTCAAAGCTCATGAATTTGATCAATAACTAGGCCAGTAATCTAAATCAACACCATTGTCCATGGCCATAAGCCTGCTAATCATAGTGTTGGCATTATTCATATCTCCCCCATGTCCTGCAGCCTGATCATTCCCAATTTCAACACCACCAGCCAGCATGAAGGAAGACATGTCGTGTCGGATCATTTCTGGTGGAGGGGCTGGCCGAATGAATGGCTGTGTCGGGGCGGCACCACCACTGCGATTCGGATTTAAGCCTGATACAGTGAAAGAGCCTTCCCCTCCTGATCCACTCCCACCTATGCCATAGTTGAGTTGTGGTGGGAGTGGAAAGTTGATCATGCTACCTGAGCCACCCCTGAGAACCTTGTTAAGTTCTTGAATGTCTGGACCTGCAGCCATGTAACTTCTTCCAGGGAGCTGAAAGTTGTCCGGCTGCATCATTTGTAGTTGCATGGGATTTTGGGGAAATTGTTGCTGGTTGCAGGGGTAGGGATTGACAACTCTTGAGTGGTTTGAAGGGTATTTTTTGAATCCAGCGCTCTTCTGGAATACCCTACAGACCACCCACTCGTCCAGCTGGATAAGTTTAAGAAAGAACATGAGCCCTTGTAAGGATTTTTTATATTAATTTGGCCTGACAAAAAACCCTAAGACATGGACTAGGTCGTGCATCTTAAGGCAGAAGATTAACTAGTCATATTTCTTGGTAAGAAAACTGAAAATCCCCCAATTGGAGATAAAAAGAAGTAGAGATGAGGTTGTGCTTTCTTGGACGGTGTTAAGTTGATCTAAATTCGGAGAAGTGTCAACGAGAAAATTGGTTGGTTTATAAGGACTGCAAGCAATTTCTCAGGTTTGATTTTTGCATATATTTTTGTTTCTGTGTATTTTTTGTTACAATTTTTCGTTTCTATGATCTAAGGAAATATGTGTGTGTGTGTGTGTGTTACACTGTAAGCATGTTTTCTTTCATTTTCTTTTAATAATAATAATATAATATATATATATATATATGTATATATTTATCCAAACCTAATCCTTCAAAGTCAAGTGTTCAAATCACTTAATCATTTTTTCTTCAATTGAACAAATTTAATTCAATATATCAGGTACACACGTAACTCCTTCCTCTTCTAATTAGACACTAAACTCGTACTTTTAAAATGATTTTCAGGATCAAACGCGTAGCCTTCATTCAGTTGATCGAAAATTATCACAAAATGAAACAGCATTTCAAAGTCAAGCACCCGGTAAACAAATGTATATATACACACATTTACGTACGCACGTACGTATGTATACGTATAGATATTGTGCGTGCCTGTGTGTGAATTGGTTTTGGTACGTACCTTGTTGATTCTGTAGGCCGACTTAGAATGCACGCGATACTCGTGCATGACCCAGTTGCTTTTCTCTCCTCTGGGGGCTCTCCCTCTGTAAAACACCAAGGTTTTCTTCATCCCCACCAACTCCGAGGCGTCGCCGCTGTATATCTCTTTGTCTTTTCCGGTGGTCTTCCAGTATCCAGTGTTGGTCGCCCGATTTGTCCTCACTCCCGTCGGGTACTTCCGATCCCTGAGGTTGAAGAAATACCACTCTTTTTCTCCCATCTTTGCCTTCCCTAGTTCATCGTTGCATTCAGTTCCAAGAAAGTAATTAATTGATTATGCAGCTGATCAAGAACTACATATGAGAAAAATGGGAAAAATTAAATAATTAACCGTTTACGTTTAACAAGAGAATATATGGATAAATTGGATAATGAAAATAGTGGTGTGTGTGTGTGTGTGGTATCTGTATTTCGGACATTAATTTTCATGTAATTTGCAAGAATTTGATCAAGTTCCTTCCTGGCTTTATATATATATATATATATATATATATATATATATATTGCAATACCATTAGATGTATGTGTATAAGAAGATGCAGCAGGCACCTGCAAATTACTTGCCAAATATAAATGCATCACATTTCCATCATGAAGGTACCATGGAGATTTGCCATGGTAAGAAAACCCTCATTTTTACATGCTTAATTCTGCAGACCTTAACCCTATATAGCTAAGATCAGATGCATATATAGCATGCTTGCTAAAGAAATAGATTCAAGTCAATTGCTTATATCTACAGAAGGATATTAGGGTTTAAGTTGTGACAACTACGTACCTGGAAGCTCCCACGGCTCGCACTTGTTGAGATCAACGTCTCCAATGGCTTTTCCCGTGAAGTTTGCATCTGAGAATTTGCTCATTAGGTAGTAAGTGATGAGCTCTTCATCGGACGGATGAAACCGGAACCCCGGTGGCAGCGTGCTCTCCTCCTTCCCTTCTCTTCCTTCCATTGATGGCTAGCTTCCCCACTCCCTCTTTCCTGCCTAAATTTGGCCTTTTCTATGCTGAATACTACAAGAAATACTCTGGTGTGTGTACAGAGAAAATGAACCCTAGCTTGACTATTCAAATTTTGTCCAAAACAAGGAAAACCCTTGTGTAGTCATACCTCCTCATTGCTTGTATACTTGCCAGAAGAGTGAAAAAATAAAAGAATCAAAAAACCTTGGAGTAATTTTGGAATTAATTGTGTATGAATCAAAAAGGCTTTAGTTTGGACTGCAAAAATGCAAACACACACGCATATATTTTACATAGCGCTAAAGAAAATGTACCATGATGAGGAATTTCAGAATGCCGAGATTCTTGCCAAGAGATGATCAAGCTGAGCAAGAAAGAGCAGGGAATATAAATAAATATTCATGTGAAGAAAGAAAGAGTGTAATATCTAATCTCTCACCTACTATGGTTCTTATGGTTCACGATATTTGACTTGACCTGGGTTATGCAAGAAGTCATTGAGCCAATAATTGCACCGGCTGTGCTATTACAAAATTGTCCGCTGTATAGCTGGAAAATGGCCAGTATTCCACATGTTTTACCGGTTTCACTATAACCCAAATATAATTAATTTTTCTTGTGTATAATTTCTTGATATTTCTTAATATTACATATATTTTTCTGCACTAGAACTTCATTGCCCCTTTTGCTCACAGAGGGTTGAGCTGCATGCTATCACTTGTGCATTGATGTGAAATTGATTTTACACTAATTAGTTCTACCTACACTTTAGCACTGATCAGCATATCCCATCGGCGCTGCAGGAGCCCCCCTACAATAATTCTCATTACTTCAATATAACATTAATGAGAAGCTCCATTCAGAAGCATGAAGAAATAAAGCGCATGCAGATTGTGGTAAATTTTTGACTAATCACCACTTAATTAGCTTATATATATATAACATAGTCATTTATTTATGATTTCTTTAATTACACAAGTAAAATTACAACAATTTTACATTATCCAATCCATGTCTTTGGCCATGTCCTGAATTTCGGGGTCCAAGTTGTGATTCTGCAAAAGGACTTGTCTTATTGCGTTGGCCAGATCAACTTATTGCAGAAATGAAAGTAGCATCATATTATGCATCTTAGAGGCTGTTTGGGTAAATTTATAAACTCTTAGAAAGTGTTTGGTATTTTTTTGGATATAAAAGTTTATAAACTCCAAAAATAAGATGTTTGAAATTTAAAAATTCATTGAAAATAAGTTGGTTTTTTTCTAACTTATTTTGGGACATCTTACTGCATACTTCATTTTACATATAAAAAATGACAAATATTTTTAATTATATTATATTAGTAATATTTAGTTCATCATCATAATCATCGGCATTCATAAATTTTAATAAAATTTTATAAGATTATCGCATTATTTTCATTTGAACACTTTTTATCTTATTTTAAAAATAAGATTTAAACACATCTTATAAGTTATACGATCTTATAAGTCTTTACCAAACACTATCTTAGTTATAAGTTCATTTGGATTAGATTTCATATATAGATAGTATCATATACTATGCTAGCTTGTGATTACATATGAAGCTGGTTCATTCTCAGATTGATCAACTTTATCGAACCAGTGCGATAATTTATTAATAGAAATCACTTAACAACCCTTGGTTAACTGATCTAGTTGAGCCAAAATTCCTTCGTTCAAAATGGAAAGTTTCCATGGGCGAATACCAGTCATCGCACTCGGTTTTCCTTTAGACTACCACCACAAATAACACACACACACACACACACACACACACACACATGTATTATCATAGCATGTAAGGTACACAGGCCATAGAATTCTATTGTAAATCCAAGAGGGCTGTTAATTTAGCTTGTAAATTTTTGTGTCACATAGGGATTAAGACTTTTCAGTACAGGCTATAACAGCAAGCATAAATGAGGCGTTACATCTAAACTTATTTTTCCTTGTTGCCACTAATAATTACAATTATTTATAGGGAAAGGAAAAACACATTCAAATGGTTACACAAACATAATTAATTCACCCAATGACTAGTTTCCGAGAAAGTAGTGAAATAATAAAATATATAGAATATTCAGATTGCAAATTCAAATCTACACTGTCTTTTGCTAGTACAGATCTTCCTGTTTCCTTTATGATTTAGTCTTTTATATTCACTTTGGCTTTGGCATGTTAAAAATGACAAATCTCCCCAGTTATTAATTTTATGATGTTCCTTTGTCTTATGCCTTTTGATCTTGACACACCTATTTATGCTCCAAAGGATGCACCAATGCCATGTTTGGCTGCAGCCACACAGCATTAACTGCTCAGTTGAAGTGAGAAATCTTCATGCTGAAAAATATGGTGAAATTTTCAGTTGAAATATATCATCATATGATTTAGTTTTTCAAAAAAAAAAAAAAAGGAAAAAACGTAGAAACATGTCCTGAATTTGATCACCGATAACTATCTGCTTGAATATGGAAATATTATATGTACGGAAGCTCAACAGTGTTCTCGGAGAAATCCTGTTTTTCATTCAAGGGATTTGAAATGATTAATATTAATTCTTCTAAATCCACTATCTGTGTTGTTTCCACATTGATAGTAATATTTTAATCGTAAATTTCAAGTGGCATTTTGTATATTTAGGATTTCTTCTCATTAGTACAGCCGTCACAATACTGCAACGATGAACGGTAATTTTAAACGTGTTTGAAGAACAGTCAACCAGAAGATTTGCTGTATGTCTCAATCTTCACTCTAACTTGTCCAGTGCTGCAAAATTATATTACCTCTGAACGAGTCACGATTGTGGTTTTATGTTCCCGACTTGCATATGAAATCTGTTGGCTTGATTAAGATGTGTGTGTGAGAGAGAGAGAGAGGGAGAGAGGGAGAGAGACAGTAGATAACAAACCCAATTAAACAATTCAATCCATAAAACTGATTTCAGAATATTACTCCAATACAGAGAGTAATTCTGTTAATTGGAGGCCTTTCTGTGCTGTCTTTCTTAAGAGTAAACAGTCGTATGATAAATAACAAGATGAAAAATTTAAACTCATCATTTTAGCTTGATTCCATTTGTCATAACAGGTTTCGAGTATTGAGAATTTACGTAAATCTATGCAGTTTTCTCACATCAAAAGTCATACTTCCTCTTAGTGCAGTATTGGCATTGCCCCATATGTACCATTCTCAGACCATTTTTATTTTATTTTATGACTTACCAACACGAAATTAAAAGCTGAAAAATGTCTCCAGATGACTTAAGATTGGTAGCCTACTTGTCATGCACTTCACCAAAATTTATTCAATTTTCAAAGTTTGGATCTTATCGCAACCTTTACTACTGGCTAACCAGCCGGTACAGAATGCGAACACAATTGCAGCTTTTGAAAAGTATAATTGAAAAGAAAACAGAAGAACAAGTCATGCAAGATGAGCAATTATTTCTGATGTTGTCCACTTGTGTTCAATGCCAGAAAGGAGCTTCCTTTGAATCCTTCATCAAAACCTTTCGTGTGACCCTGGCTAACGGATCAAACGCGAAACTAATATTATTTCAGTAGCTTCAACGGCACAAATGCAGGCAGACCGCCTCTCTTCTATCTGATCATACCATTTATTATTGTGCTTTGTAGTTATTTAACGAAGACTAAGTCGACTTTGCCCGACGAATCACGGTGTTTTAGTTGGCAGGCCTCTGTCAAGAAAACTATCTTGAAGTGTGATTCATGGTTGGCAGACTACTTGTGCAGCACTTCAACATAAAGAACAATATGGGGTCATTATATGTATTTCCTGCTTTATGTGCTGCAGCTAAGGTGGAATGATGATGAATTCTGCGTAGTTTGGTACTTGTTTATTAAAGGGGTGTGCAAATATTTTGAAAACAATTAAGTCCTTTTTCTCATATAAGTGGTGGAAGGCTGTACACATCAGACTGATCCTTGAGGTTTTAACTACATTTTGATATAGTAACGGTGTAATAACAATTCTATATCAAAGAGCAAGGCAGTGTTTAATGGTTTATCATTCTTCATTTGTCCAAAAGGAATAAAAAAGAAGGGACATTTCTGCAACATTTTAATGCTATGTATGTTTTAGTTTCTTGTTGAAAGAAGCTAACTTATCCCGTTTGGGAGGTAGGTTTGAAGAAGGTAAATTGATTGAGCTTTCTCAATAAGCCTGGCATCTGCAATTCTTGTAAGGTTCTGTTCTTTCTGTCATTTTTCCTTTTCCAGTTCAAAAGAATAACACTATGTTTGGTTCAAGAATGTTGGAAAGGGGAAGAAAAGAAAATGTTAGAAAATACAATTTTAGTTGTTCAGTTTATAAGAAAAAATGATGAGGAAATTAAAAGAAGGTTGAGGGGAGATGCAGTTTCAATAAAAGAAACATTACTTTACTTACAAAATAATGAAGAAATTGAGAGGCAAACTATTTCAGCTCTCACTTCTTCTTCAAAATCTTCATTATATTATTTTTTTTCACTTATCTTCATAGTAGGTCTCTTAAATAATCAAAAAATATAAAATTTCTGTTTTTGATCTTATTATTATTTTTAGTATTTTCCTTTTCTCATGAAAATCATTTCAACCAAACAATATATGAATGGATTTCTTTAATTTTCTGTTTCTTTTATTTAATATCTTCTTTTACTTTTTAAAATCTTAAAACCAAACATAGTGTAAAAGTAAGAATTCTCTTGGCTTTATTGGACCGTAAAGCACTTTGGTGCATGGCAAGTTTGATATGGCCATACGGTACGGTAATACATCAAGGGTTCAGTGCCCTTGCTCTAATTTCTTACACGGTCCTGGTAGGATGTTTGCAAATTGTTGGTTTAATGACTAATGATGGTCACACAACTCTTACTCAATGGCTATCTTTGGGTTTTTGTTGGTAATAATATTTAGTAAGAGTTATGTTGTGTTGAGATGAATGGTATGTTTGAAAGAAATATTTTGATAAGATGAATAATGTAATTTGTTTGAATATAATAATAATAATAATTAGTTAATATGATAGTATATAAATATATTTATTATATACTCAAGAAAATATACAGTAACAAGTATGTACTTGTAGGAAAAATCGCACACATTAAACCACACCATCAATATTATCAATATCCAATTACTTTATAAAAAATAAAGAATAAATAGGCTATATTTAGATGTAAATTATCTACAATTTTTTCTCTCATTAAAATATGCACTTTTAAGCATATTACCTAACAAAATAATATATATATATATATATATATTATCTCTTTCTCTCTTTTAATTTTACATCATTCATAATTTTCACACCAATTTCCTTTCCACTATAAATTGCTCCAAACAAAGAATCTTGAAGCTTGCATTGGTAGATGCTTTATACTTTTTATATTGGGAAATTGCAATGTTTTTGTCTCATGTTTTTCACTTTTTACGTTGATCTACAAGACTATAACTATGAAATTGGCTCGAAATAAGTAAAGTCAATGCATAATTGGAGTATTGGACCCTTTTAATTTAAAGAAAATGTTTTCACAGTGCAATGAGATAGGTTACTACTTTTTTCCTAGGTGCGAGTTATGTTGTAAATTGTCTAGTAAATAATTTTCTTAACAAAACGAAACATTTTGAGAAATTCTGATTTTTATTATGAAGTTTATAATCAAAATTCAATAATGGTCTTAATGTATTACCAATAAGTAAAATTACATAACAAAAGAATGTATGCAATGTGATGCTAAAATTTATGCAAAAGAATTTTATTTCATCATATAAGAACATGTCTACGAACTTCTCTTAGACAAATTTATAAATGGAAAAAGAATAAGGAAAAAACAGTAAAACTCTTGTTATCATTATTTTATACTACAAATTAAAATTAAAGGTCTAATTTGTACGTAGCATAAATATTAAAATGCATTGGGTAGGATAGGATGGCACTTCAGAATAGAATTCGAATTTAAAAAAATTGTCCTTGAATTTGGAATGGAGTAATTCGTTTTAATAAATCTATTTTGTTAATATGTTGAATGTATATTATTATTATTATTATTATTATTGATGTTTAGTCCGTTGACAATTTTAAAATAGATATGAGAAATTTTTAATTTTAATCTTAATAATATGTATATAGTTAAAAAATAAAAAATAAAAAATAAAATTTGCATGTATAATTATTTATGAATTTTATATTTTATTAATTATAATATATTACAAATATATTATATTTTATATATAAAAAATAAAATTATTCAAAATTATATAATATTACAAAATAAAAAATAAGTGTAAAAGATGAGTTGGAAGAATAAGAAAGTATCAAAGAAAATTATATTCTATACATTAATAGAAAAATGAGAAAAAAGAAGATGGAAATTGGTTATAAAACCCCAAGCATACTTTAATAATATAGCTAGTTGAAATACCTTAAAAAATTAAAAAAGAGAGATATTAAGAAGTTAGATGGAAGATAGAAAATAAAAAAAAAAGGGAAAGTAAAATATATTAAAAGATAGAGGAAAAATAAAAAAGATAAAAAAAATAAAATAAGGGAAATTTAAGAAACTAATGGAAGGTAGAGTAAGAAGTGAAAGAAAAAAGAACAAAAAAAATGTTAAGGAGAAGTTAAGAATTTTTTTAAAATAAAAATAATTTAATAATTTTATATTTGGATAAGTAAAAAGTGAGTTTCATGTCTAATTATCTAGTGTGTGTTTATATATTACATATTTGTGAAATTAGCATAACTTATATATTTTAAATAGTTTGTATATGAATTAAACTTGGGTGTTTTGCCTTAAACCTTCTAATCTGAATTTCAAGTATGGCAAATTTTTTGTTATGATTCAGAAATTTCAATTTTAATAATGATCATCCAAACAATAATTATAATTTCAAAATTCTCTTACCAAATACCACACTAATTATATATATATATATATATTCACATTTTTTTAATGTTTGTTTATTTAGATCAATTTTAGTTTGTTTTATCTTTTTAAAGTATGCTTTTACTTTACTTTTATAAAATTATAAAATTTATTATTTAGAAATTGCTTACCCACGTTAAAGACGAGGAGGATTCAGTACTCGGCCGTCGGAGGCCGCTCCAAAACCCTAGCAACCACTCACCGCCTGCATATATTTGAACCGATGAACGAAAGACCCTTTCTTTAGCCCCTTTCTCTAAACCCTCCTGGAACCCCCCATCATCTGGCACCTGCCGAAGGTAAAAGGAGGAGCTAAAATGCCGCTGGGAGAGAGATACAACGGAGACAGGAGCGAGTCTCGGTACTGCGGCGTCGAGACGGAGTTCAACGATGACATGCCGAACCTCCTGGCCTTCAACATCCATGGAGGCTTCGATTTTGTTCTCGCTACTCTGGTTGGTTTTCTCATTTTCTACTATTTGCTTTTTATTTTTTAATTTCGTTTGGTTAGCGCGTCGCGCTTCTCCGGTTCATTCTGTTGTACATTCTTCTTGGATCATTGTACATTACTGTTGGCCGGTTATCGAATTGTCTGCTTTTGGCTTGGAGTGTGCTTAGAAACGCGTATCTTGATGGATTTCGCTTTCAATTTACGGAAGCATGAATGTGTGGTGGCTTTCTTTGGATTAACATTTGAGAGAGTTGAAGTCTTTTAAGTGGCAAACTTTTGGTTAGAACTTCCCAATTATAGAAGTATGTAGCCACAATCTTCTCGTAATTTACAGCAAACATGTCCATACAGCCTGAATCCTAAGCCCTAATTGGTTTTTTTATGTTACGTGTCTCCACTGTGGTTTTATTTCTGATGCTGTTATTTTATGGTGACCACCATCTACCAAAACTAAAATTACTTGTAAGAAAGCTAATGGCATTTTATATGTAAGAAATTCATGATGACTGACTTAATTTGTATTCTGTCATGGCGTTTCAAGCATTGAGAAGTTGGCTATCACTACTTATTAAACAGTTTTCATTACTTGTATATGATGGTGATCAATTAGCCAGTCACACAAGTTCTCTGTGTGTGAATGGTCAGTAAGTCACCTAAATCCTAATGTGCTTAACGGCCACAGCTTACGTGAATTTGGCCCATATGTTCATACCAAAAAATGTATGAATTGGTTTTTCACATTTTTATCGTATGCCGTTAGCCCTAAATTTAATTCTCCTTTATGGATGTTGCAGCGTGTGGTTTCACATTAACTACATATGGAATTGTTTAAAGAATAAGGATATTTTCTTCATTTCTGTTTGGCATTCAGATGCATTTTCATTATCTGCATTCATGATTTTGTTAAGTGGTATGGAAAACTTTTGAAGCAAAATTTTCTAAGTTGAGCCGAAAACAAGAACCTGAATAATGCTCAACTTGCATTACAAGGTGTGATGGTATACTTCTAATAAGGTCCCCGACACTGCTAGAGATGAAGGTTTTTCATTTTTTCGAAAGTCAAAATAAGTATTATCTCTCCAATGTAATAGATTTCAATAAACTTAATGTTAACTCATATGATTTTTTTATATTAACAGAATAATATGTCAAGCTCAAAGGAAAAAATGAAATAATAAGCATGCTTGCTTTCTGATAAAAGCAAATTGGGGGTCACTAACATTAGAAAATTGAGAATGAAATGAAAAAAGGACTAGATGACCATTATTTGAGGAAATCAAACAATTTGACTTTGTCCTCATGATTACTTTATATTTGATCCTATCTTGAGCAAGATGCATTGTCTTCTCCTATGTTTGAAATTTTACTTTGCTCATAGTGCCAATTAGCTGGTTGTGCAACTGCTGAATGGCTGCTAAGTGCCGTGATTAACAGCAGGCTCATCCAGATCAAAATGTTGACGGCCTCCCATTAGAATGGCCATAAATTTCTCATTGAGGTTATTAAGTGCATCTATCCTGAAGGAATGAAGAAAGTGCTTGGTTTTCCTACTTCATGTGTATCTACTACACAGACCTCTACAATCCTATGTTTGTTAATATTGAATCGTTTAGTTTTCTATATTATACTGTTGATTTGGACTTTAAGAATTCACTATAGTTTGGATCATAAGAACATATAAAAACAATCTTCATTATCCTTTACTGGTGAATTCTGAATTATTGTTAAGTTATATATTTATATATATTTGAGGCAGCTAATATCACTATTTATTTTAAAGACTGACCTTAAGAAAGTGCTCATGAATGATAAAATGAGATATCTATCCAACAACACGACAACACCCATGGGAAGAGTGCGTCGTGGTTTGTATTAAGTTTATGCTAATTAATTGTGTCAAATTGTACACATCTACCAATGATCAAGTTTGATGTTAATGTGAAGAATGAAACCCTAAAAAGTTCCATTTCAAATAGCTAATTCATGATCTTCATGATGCAGATGGATCCTAGTTATAGGCCTAGTCTAGTAGACGATAACACTGGCAGATACCATGCTCTGCCGTTTGCTGGGTCAGACTTGGTTCTAAGCCCTTCGCAGTGGAGCAGTCATGTTGTTGGTTTGTACCACTTCTTGACTGCTATTATTCTTAATCTTGTTCCAAATCATAAATCATGTGATCAATTGTCAAAATTTTGTTCTTCCAGATCTGTTTTAGTTAATAGGTCCATGTGTAACATTTTCATTTGATATATCTGGAAAAGACCACTTAATGCTGCTTTCCCCATTAGTTATCTTCAAATAACGGTTTTCAACTAAATTTCAACTGAATTTCTTTGATCCCTCAAAAAATGATTTGTGAGAAATTAGTTGATGTCGCCAGTTACTAATTGAGGATCTTTTCGTAAACTCCATGTCTGCTCCACTTGCTATCCAGGGAAAATTAGCTCGTGGATTGACTTGGATTCTGAAGATGAGATACTCCGGAGGGATTCTGAAATAGTCTTGAAACAAGAAATAGCTTGGGCATCTCATCTATCTTTGCAGGTGAATTACCAAATGATTCAGGGTTTTTTTGATTGCTAATGTGTCCATTGTGTAATTAACGTTCTGTGCTTCCTTTCCATGTTTGTGATCCATCGATGTTGTCTTTGTTTCTTCAGAAGCTGAGATTTTTGCTTGCAGGCATGTATTCTGCCTACACCTAAGGGAACCTCTTGTGCTAATTATGCAAAATGTTTGAATCAGATCTTACAGAACTTAGGCGGCATGCAGGTATACTTAGAACCATTCCTAGCTTCTTAATATCAGTGCTCTCCGTTCATTTCTAGAATTGCTAAGTGATTGACTGTGTTTAGTGCTAATAGTCTTTCCTTTTGTTCTTATTATTTACTTTCTATGTTAAAGTTGTGGCTTAGGATTCCACTGGAGAAATCTGAGGATGACGGGGAGGCCAGGAACCCAAATTATATGGTAAGTAATGCTCATTCATTCCCATTGTGAGTGTTCCTTGCAAGAACATCCATTTAGGTGTATATATTGCCATCGAATGAATTTGAGGCTTTATGGTGTTTTGATTTGTACTTGGCATGGATTGATTTTTTGTTGATCTGATTAAATGTCTGCTGCTACATCTTCTCTTTTGGCCCCTCTTTTGCTAATTAATTTCTACATCTCTTTCTTTTGGTGTTTTGCTATTAGTTGAATGGTGATTTTTGCTTTTACTGCTTCATATATGCCATTTAACCTTTCAAGTTATTGTTTAGGATGTTGTTACTTTTATTTTTCCTTCCAGGGTGAAGGGCTTATTGACTCATGGGAATTGTGGAATTCCTTTCGGCTTCTTTGTGAACATCATAGCCAGCTCTCAGTTGCTCTTGATATATTGTGAGCTTTCAAAATCTTCTGATTGACTACAGTTTCACAATTATAATTTGTGTTCTTTGATGCTAGATATTTTCTTTTCATATATGTTGATCAGGCCATCATTACCTTCAGCTTCTTCAGTTGGACGATGGTTTGGAGAGCCTGTAAGGGCAGCCATAATAAACACAAATGTAAGCGTAACAGATTTCAGTTGTTCATGTATAGCTGTTTTTATTTACTTTAATGTTGTCATAAACAGTATTGTGGCCAATTGTTGTGCTCTGACACCTTAATAAAGTGAGGTCCGGTGCTTGTATATGTAAAAATTCTTATATCTGAAATAGAAATAAAGTTTATGAAAACAAATGATAGTAAAATAAGAAAGGATCTTTGGTAGTTTATTACCAAATTCTCTGTGAAAGGGTTAACACCTGTGGGATAACCCGCAAATTGCTATCAACATTCTTTAGAGTTAAGATTCTATTGTCGTACTGAGAACTTTTTTCAAGTCCATTGGAGGATTGCCTATACTTGAGTTTTTAACTTCATTTTTGCTATTAACGGTATCCTTTAGCAAACATAAGAAACACACTGAATACGAGAACTCCCTATATCAGTGCTTTCTATTTTATTGGAAACTTAAAGACATCTTAGCTCATATAAACCCTGGCTGAATAAGTTTCTCAACACTATTAGTGCTGCCTCTGCTGTACCTGTGGTCTTGAAAATCATGACAAGGTGAAGTCGCAGAAAATGAAAATTTTACGTGGCGAAAGAAGTATGAACTATCAGTTTCAAAAGATTGTCCTAATTTTATGAGTTCTCGTATGTGGATGTTTTCTACAAATGAACACACTACAATTTAATACTTTACTGCCTTATGACCATATATTGTCACTGTAGTTTAAATATGATATGTCTGGTTCTAAGAGTAAGTCTACCATGAATTTTTCTTATTGATCCGAATTGCTATTTTGCCAGTCTTTTCTAACTAATGCACGGGGTTATCCTTGTCTATCAAAGCGCCACCAGCGATTGACAACTGCATTTTTCAATCACTCTATTCAGGTACTGTTATGGCACATCACTCTTAGATCCTAATTATATACCCTCATGGGATGTTAATTAGCTTTGTTGTGTTTTTTGAACTGTAAAGTTCTCTTATTATAGGTGCCTAGGCTATGTTTGTTTTCAAATTATGAACACCAAAAAACACATGCTCAATTATTACATTTTTTAAATTTTTATTTGTTTCTTTTTTAGTTTTACATAATTCTCGAAACGAAAAATCCTGAAACACACCAAAATTTTAAAACAAACAAAGCCTATGGTATTTGTTGTAATACGGTAAATGTTATAGTTTGAGGATTGATCTATGTTAACGATGTTGTGTGGTTTTATTGATTGGATGTTTTTTCCCAGTTCTCCTTTCATGTTACTTGTTAATATAATACTCTTTATGCGTACGAATTTTCTGTTGTAGCCTAAGCAAATCTGATTCACATAATGGTTCCTTAACAGCTTATGACATTTATTGTATATGATTGGTCAAACTTTTAGATCTAGTGTGTGGACTGAATCTATGCATTTTGTTTCCTGTGCATATGAGCAGGTTGTGATCTCTGGGCAACCAGTGCACAGTGCACCTCTGGGTGTTGCTGGATCAAATGCTCAATATCTTGTCGATGGTAAGACTTTGGGATCAAGTCTGGATCTGACTACTTTCTTTGAGTATCAAATGCAAATTGTGTTTTTTTTTTTCTCTTTTGTCCGACATTGATTAATCCAGTCAAGTCATTTTTTTGCCATGTTTTCTACAACTGAAATTTGTATTATGCTTCATTTGAGCATCCTGATGTTTATTCTCTTTTTAGGTGATTGGAGACACCCGTTGAGGTCATATTTGGATTATCTTGCTTACCTATATCAAAGGATGGATCCTCTTCCTGAACAAGAACGCTTTGAGGTAGAACAAACAACACCCCCCCCCCCCCCCCCCCCCCAAAAAAAAAAAAAAAAAAGAAAAAAGAAAAAAAAAAGCACTCCTGTATGGTGTTATACAATATTTGTTTTCCTTCATTAAATTTGTTTAACTTGTTGTGGTCTACCAGCTTGGGTATAGAGATTATCTACAATCACCATTGCAGGTGTGTTGCCTTGTCAAGTTTGACTTTTGTCATTGCTGTTAATTCCATCTTGAGAAATTCTTTTTTCTCTGATTCTTGTTGCAATAGGTCATGTGACTCATCTATAACATCTTGTTATTACATTTGCAGCCTCTCATGGATAATTTGGAGGCTCAAACATATGAAACTTTTGAGAAAGACACTGTTAAATACACCCAGGTATACATTTATCAAGATTATATTTTAACAACCATTATGTCAGAGAATATTCTAAAATATTTAGTTATAGTTGATATTATTATGTTATGTGGTTAGGGTTGAGAAAATTCAACTTCCTAGTTTATAAGATTACATTTATGTTCTTTAATCAATTTTTTTTTTGGTATGATTGTAATTGTCTCTACTATAAATTGGGACCTCTCTTAGTGGTGGAATACAACAAAATTTTCCCATTTTCTCTTCTAACATGGTATCAGAGCGGGTTTGATGCCACTTCTTTGTATTTTCTCACTCAAAGAAAAGATAAAAAAATTGATCAGCCTTTTGGTCAAGTAAAAAAAAAACTATTAAACCTAACTATTTGTAGTGTTTGCCGTTTTATGGCAAACTATTATGCTGTTGCCTTACAATAATTTTTTATGTGTCTTCTTATGATATCTTTCTTAAAGCCTTCAATTATATAAATGTCATCTTATGACCTCATTGCTTGTATCGCCTTATGATGCCTATCTCAAATGTAGCTTTACGTTACCAATTCTATCGTCACCTTACGACGAGTATAAATTAACATCGGGCTATTACAATTAAAAATGAACTTTCATAAGGCGAAAATCATGAAACTTTATAAAGCGAAAGCAGATACTTGTTGTAAGGCGACGATAAAATCGATGCTGTAAAGTGACACTTGAGATAGGCATCGTAAAGCGACATAGGTAGTGATGTCATAAGGCAATATTTATGTAATTGAAAACTTGGAAGAAAGGTGTCATAAGGCAACAGTAAAATAGTTTGTCATAAAGCGACAAACACCACAAATAGTTAAGTTCAACAGTTTTGTTTTTTGGAAGAATTGAATCATAATTCACTGAATAAAATTCTACCTTAATTTATAGTATGATGTTAATACAATTTGCAGAAAATACCACAAATAGAGGTACAATTTGACATAAATCTAATCTTATAAATTAGGAAATTAAGTATTCTATACTTATAATTTAGGCAACAATATAAAATCAAATGTTATTGATTATTTTCTAAATATTCTACACATTACAAGGTGAACTTAGTATTGATAATATTAATGGAAGTCCAGTATACCAAGAATGCAAGTAATTAGCAGGGAAGGGGGAAAAAGTTTTCCTTTAACAGACACCACTGCTTTGGCTATTCTTATGTGCTTGCATCTTTTCACTAAAGAGCCTAGTTGGATTTGGCATTATATCATATTTGTCCAACAACCACCTCCATTCTTTTCTGGTGATAACAAAGTTAACATCATGATTTTTGTTTTGTGGTCCTTCACAACCCATCTGTTCATTGAAACTAAAGTAGACTACAAAAATGATGGTTTTCTCATACATAATGAATGCTTAATGATGTGATGGGTTCTATGTTTTTTGGTTAATGTTGAGTCATGTCATGACAGTACCAAAGAGCAGTTGCTAAAGCTCTGGTTGACAGGGTCCCGGATGAAAATGCTTCAACAGTGACAACCGTAAGTTCTATTTCTTTGTGAAAATCTCTACACTTCCAGTACAGAGCTGGTTGGACTGAGATGTGAACCTTGTTATGATATGTTTTTTTTCATTGGGATAGGTATTGATGGTTGTGGGTGCTGGTCGAGGGCCTCTTGTCAGAGCATCACTGCAGGTGTGTTCCTGTCACGCTGCCAAGGGATATGTTGATACTAGATATGGATATTGGTGTTTGAAGTATGCTAGATCACTTGGTTGTTATTTTTCTCGTCTTTGTTCTGCAGGCTGCAGAAGAAACTGAACGCAAATTAAAAATATATGCTGTAGAAAAAAATCCAAATGCAGTGGTAACACTCCATGTAAGTTAGAGTTCCTCATCTGTTTTTATCTTGTTATTATATATATATATATATATATATATATTATGTGTCCTTTTTATCAATGTTCTTTCGTCTGATGCTATGTTTTAAGCTATCTGAATGATTTCTCTGACTTCTAATTTGCACCATCCTTAAATTGTATTCTGATGTTTCTACAACTCAAAGATGAAATGTCATACCACAGTTATTGAATGCCAGAAGCATTTTATACTCCTAACATTGAGATTCACAAGATTTTTTTATTTTAACCATGCGCTTTCAAAATGTATGATGTTTAATTAATTGAGCATTTCAGCTATATTATTGCGACTTGCTTCTTCATTGCTCAACACTTAAACCAGATTGAATGTGAATCTGTTAGTCTGTGTGATAATTAGGATGTACTCTATGATACTATTTGCTTTACAAAAATGCATTTGCTCTAGATGAAATAAGAAAAAATCTTACTGGCTGATTGAAGTGCTCAGTAAATATGAAGTTAATGTTTTGATGCGGATAGTGGATTCTCAAGGGAATCCTGTGGCAATGAATTCTTGGATGGTGTTGGATTAATATGAGATAAAATTATATGCAATTGTGATGTAAATTTCCTTGTCTGTTTTTGCTTCTCCAACAAACATGCTAAATTCTAAAAATACATACTGAAAATTAGTACAAATTTTTGATTTGTGTTTATGCCAACAGATTCTCAAATAGTGTAGGATTAATATGAGATAAAATTAAATGCTAGTGTGATGTAAAAATTTTTTCTCTGTTTTTTCTTGTCTGAGAAACGTGCTAAATTCTAAAAATACATATTTCTACCGAAATTAGAACAAATTATCTGGTTGAGCTTTGTGCTCTGCAGTTTAAACCAAATAATTTCTCTGAACTTACTTTTTTGTATACCTGTGCTATGTATAAGTTACTATTTCATGTGGTATTTTCATGTCTTGGAACAGAGTTTGGTCAAGCTAGAGGGCTGGGAAGAAATTGTTACTATTGTTTCTAGTGACATGCGTGATTGGAGTGCTTCAGAGAAAGCTGACATTTTGGTATTGTGCTTATTTTGCTTTTACTTCAGGAAGCCTATGGAAAGTTGCTTTCTTCTGGGAATTACACCACCTAAGATTCTCTTGTTTTACACTTGTTTTAGGTCAGTGAGTTGCTGGGATCTTTTGGTGACAATGAGCTCTCACCTGAATGTCTTGATGGAGCCCAGAGGTTTTTGAAGGAAGACGGAATATCAATCCCATCATCGTAAGTATGATCCCCCTATCCCCTTCTTAATATATTAGAAATGACATTAGCTGTTGGAGCGAAGGCTCCAATGATGTTAGGCCATGTAAAGTGTTTAATGCCTGTTACACTCTAGCCCTGTTATTTGGTTTTGATTTAAACTAAACTAATCTCCATTAGACTGAACTTCACTGAAGTGCCCTGGTGATTTACCCTGTTGTATGGTTTTGATTCCTTCCTTTTAAAAAAAAAAATATATTCCTTCCATTGAGATGGAATCGCAGTAATATGGTTGGCTTATACTATTCCAGTGAAACGAGCTGTTGGAACAAAGACTTTATCCTATATGATGTTCAATGCGTATTGCACTCCTGTCGTGTTACTTGATAATGATTTACAGTGAACTAATCACCACTAGATGTACATTGACTTTGAATGACTGGTTTACCATTATTGCATGTTTTTGTTTTTGGTTTCCTTTCTTAGAATGATCTTCCTCTGGAATCCATGTGAAATTACCGTAATGTGTTTGTAGTTTTGCTTATGATTCATATTTGAAATTGCATTGCAAAATGTTATTAAGGGTTATATATTGCAGTCCAAAAATGTGGGTCCTAGGAGCAAATTCCGGGGAAGATCCAGTTATGCATGTTTGCATAATTTGATTTACAATTATTTTAGGACTATATTTAATATGAATGGGATTCCTTGCCTAAAAACCCACCCCTTTGAAAGTCAACTTCAGGGATTTGTTTGCAGCAAAATGTTTACTGTCTGTATTGCATTCCTTTCTATGTTGTCTTCTAGCTGATCTTATAATTTATAGAAAAATAATCTATATATATTTTCTAGGCTTACGATTTATCTATTCAAATTCCACTTTCCTTTGGCCTTGGCAGTTACACAAGTTTCCTTCAACCTGTGACTGCCTGCAAACTTTATAATGATGTAAGATCCCTGACATTCTCTATTGTTATTAGTTTCCCCTTAGAATTTGAATTTATTGCTTTGTTTATTTTGTTTGATAGATTAAGTCACACAAAGATCTTGCACATTTCGAAACTGCTTATGTTGTCAAGCTTCATCGCGTTGCAAGACTTGCACAGACTCAACCAGTTAGTTGCTTCTTTTGGATGTGTTTTGATATGGTGGATTTATTTATCTTGTGGACTGGTTCTAGGAGTTTACTTCTCCATTTTCTTGAATAGGTCTTCACATTTACTCATCCAGAATATTCATCTAAGTCCAGCAATGAACGTTATAAAAAGCTTTGTTTTGATATCCCAGGAGACACTGGCTCAGCCTTGGTTCATGGTAGTGTTTCTGAAGTCTTCTTACTTGTTTGCTTAATCACAATTGATATTCTTGCCAGCTTTCTTAACACATGGATTACTGAAAAAAATAGTTATTTCTTGCTATTATTACCAGGAAGTATGATAATGTAATGTTGTTGGTTGGCTTGTTGATTTTGGGTTATGAGATGCCACAAAGATAAATGAAGCAATGGTGTGGTAAACAAGATGAGATTTATTAGAT
Organism: Avicennia marina; assembly: GCA_019155195.1. Classification (NCBI taxonomy): domain Eukaryota; kingdom Viridiplantae; phylum Streptophyta; class Magnoliopsida; order Lamiales; family Acanthaceae; genus Avicennia; species Avicennia marina. Next base: position 13,043,188 of record CM032762.1, on the reverse strand, counting down.
TTTTATCTCAATATTCCAGCTATCCTCCAGCTCTCTTCCTAGAAATTCATGGGATTGTTTTCTTAGCTGTTGTGAATGTTCATAAGGAAAGTATCATGATATAAACAATTATTTTTGTCTCAGCCAGGCAATCTAAAAATATACAAGCCTTGGTTATCTGTTGGTTGCTTCTCTTTGCCATCAAAGCTAAAGGTTTTGATATGCTTTTTCTGAAATTAGTTAAAGAAAATTTATGCAAGTAGGTGGAGATGGGGAGGGGGGGTGCTGTGCTATGCCTGTCTCTTTCCCTTTTGTGTGGTCCTTTTAAATTTGTGTGAACCTACTATTGTTTTAGATTCTAATGTTGTTTTTCAACAGGATTCGGAGGTTATTTTGATGCAACACTTTACAAAGATGTACATCTTGGTATTGAACCATCGACAGCAACCCCAAACATGTTTAGCTGGTACATTTTTCAGTCTTCTCTTTGTTGGCTGAAATCTTGTTTTCAGAGTTTTAAAAGCCTTGTCAAACGTGGAATTGAAAATTTGTTGATTTATCAGGGGCAAACAATCATGCTCCATTACGCAAGCCTATAATAAGTGTCCTCCTTCCCTCTAGAAAATGGGAAAATGGAAAAGGAAAGAAAATAAATTCTCAGGGCTTTAAAAATGCCTTAATTCAGCTATAGGCTGATGTTAGTTTCTGTTTTTAGTTGATTTTTTGAACTTTAGATGTGGCTGCTTTGCTGCTTTCTTATTATTAAATAAAAACAGGTTCCCAATATTTTTTCCTTTGAGGACCCCGGTGTGCGCTCAACCCGGAACTCCTTTAGAAGTTAATTTTTGGCGCTGCTGTGGTTCCACCAAGGTATTGTACTCTGCTCATTTTGTGCCTGTTTTTGAAAGCCATCTTGATCTTGTATATTGTCGATTTGATCAATCCTACAAGAATGATAATCTGTATTTTTGGATTATTTAGCGCTTTGTTTGAGTGACCATAGGTTGTGTAGTCTCAATAATAACCTTGGGAAATAATAGACCATTTATTTATGTAGTTGTTAGGTTGTTTGCAACATCACTTGTGCCCATGTCATTTGCTTGTGAGATATTTTCTGTTTCCTTTCACCAAGGCAACATGTTGATTTTCTGAATGCATTGGTGGAAGCAAGCTTTAGGGGAATCCTGATGTCAGGCTATATTTGGAAACCTGCTTTTCTGAAATGAATATTAGAAATACTTATGAAAACCATGTGCATAAATCATATCTATGATTATTCACCTATTGTGTTAAGAGATGATTCATTGAACCACATGCTGGAAGAAAGAAGGTGATGGACATAATAACACCACTCAAAATGGAAGTCTATTTCGTTTTCTTGGTAGGTATATCAAAGTTGGAACGCATACTACTTATAAGCTTGTGGTGGATGAGTAATCCTTGAACAGGCTCTGTGCTAAACAAATGCATTGGGTTTGCTTTCAGCAGCAGAAGACATAATAAATTAAACTCTGTAAAATGCATTGAAATAGACAGGATTGTACTCTCATTGTGTTGCATTGATAACAGGTTTGGTACGAGTGGTGTGTGACTTCACCATCTGCTTCGCCGTTGCACAACACAAATGGTCGCTCGTACTGGGTTGGACTGTAGGTTCTTCTCATCGAAGTTTTGGTATGACTACACCGTGCTTTAATTCAAAAGCGAGATGAGGCTAAATGGCGTTGTTGTACACTAGTTGAGAGCTTAGTAGTGTTATAGTTGCTTCTGACTGCTTTTGAAAGGAGCACTGCAGGAAAATTCTATCTTCATCTGGGGTGGATTGGTCACGGAGTGTTTTTCCATTTGTACAATCAGTGTGATGGCTTAGTTATTTCGTATAAAATTTTCTGGGAATCTATTTGTAAGATACTGATCTGGATGCCATCTTGAAACATGGTTTCAATTTGAACATCTTGTGTTGGAAATTGCCTATTTAACTTAACAGATGTGCAAAATTGTGCCGAGCCACATGGCATGGGTTTGTGTTTTCTTGTCTTTTCCTTTTTCGTCTTTCAGGTTTGGTTTTGTCGAAAATTGTATAAAAATAAGAGAAAATTTTTTTTTTTTTAAAGTTGAATGATTGAAATGTTTTTCATACTACAGCCTCGCAAATTCGTGCTTACAGGTGAAAAGGTAAGGTGTTGGGAAAACATTTTATAGTATCAAAGTTTGGCTAAAAGTGGATGCAAACAGCTTTGAGATACATGTGGGCAAAATTGATGTCCTAATTAAAATGAAGATCTGTGAAGAGTCCCATATATGAGTGCGTCCGTGTTGATCCAACAGTGCGCTAATGGTGCATTTGGGTGGTGATTTTGAAGGTTTTTTGGCCTAGTTAAGTTTTTATAATTCATATATACCATTCCATAAAATTTTTATATAAAGTACCCATTTAAAAAACTCTTTTTCTCACAGATATGTCAAATATTTAAAATGTAATCATTATTTTTATTAATATTTAAATCACTATCTAAATATTTATATATACTGGCATTTTCATATGTTTTATACCCAAAAAATTATTTATTATTAATATATATTATTTTGCCATTCTATCATTATTATAGAATTAACAATTCATGCAGTCTTATGTGCGCATCTAAAATCAAACAGTCTAAATTATCATTACACCTAAATTTTCGTTTTTGTTGGATAAATATTTTCATTATTTTGTATATGTGTTATTTTATAGCTTATATTATGACAAAAGTCATACACTTATGTATGCGTAAATTTCAAATATTATGTAATTTGTTATTGCAAAAAAACAAAATTATATTGATATAGAGATAAAAAAATAAATGACATAAAATAAAAAGTTAAAAGAAGGTATGGGAATAAATTATAACATGAGAAGCCCCGCTTCCACTATTTACTACATCATGAATATTATCAAATTTCATCATTACATGTAATCAAATAATAATATAAGATAATGGGCTATTTAATTTAATTAGACTCTAAAGATAGACGTGTATATGATTCTTTTTTGCCTTTTCTGTACTCGATTTCAGTCTTCACACTCAAAGTTAGGAAACCCTACTCTTATGTTGCCGTTTGGGAGCACTTTGCACATAGGCCCCCGAATATGGGTCAAACTGACGTCATTTTTACTTTAAAATGGTGGGATTAAGACTTATTTAGATTATTAAAGATGATTTTATCACATTTATTATGTGAGATGAATTATTCTTTATTTAAGTTATTTTATATTGAATTTGTCTTCAATTACTGGCTTTTATTATTCTTAAAGAACATATGAGTAGATTGGATAAAATAATTTAACATGCTCTCAGGTTATATCAATTATCTACCTAAGATAAGCTATATTTAAACTAATTAAAATTAATTGAGTAAGTACATTTAAAGCTCATAAGCATCTCATGCCATCCCATCCTCGATTTTGTGAGTATTAAACCAACATTTTGCTGTGGTTTCGGTATGCCATTTCTTAAAATGTAACTTGCAATTTCATACTACATGTTTCAAATTTTGAGATCAAGAGGACGTAGAAATTCAAGTAAATATTTTGACATTTAGTCAAACAAAACCTATATTTCTCATGGTCCGTTTGGGATTTAGCATCTGAAAGATTGAAACTGGGGTTGGCATACTTGCCACTATAATATATCCTAGTAAAAACTACACTCTATGTACATGCAAATGTGAATTATAAGTTATTGAATTTTAAATAATAGATATAAAGTTATTTTAAATAGTATTAAAAATTCTAAATTAAAATATAAAAAAGATCAAGAGAATTTTAAAAGAGAGAAAATTTGAGAGATAATACAAATAAGACAATAAGCTAAAAGAGAAGGACGAAAAATGATGGAAAAATAAAGATAATTGTGTAAGTTTTTATTGTACAATCCAAAGTTTTATTTTTCAAGTAATATAGTATAAACATTGGTTAAAAGTAAAAAAAAATTATAAAATAAAGAAATATAAAGTAATTTGTAAAGAGAGAAATTTGATAGTAAAATACAAATAAAAGAAATTAGTTAGTAAGAAAAGACAAAAAAAACATGTAAAAGAATAAAAAATAAGAGTATTTAAAATAAAAGGCATTTGTGTAATTTTATTTTGAACAACTAAAAAGTCTTATTATTGCTTAATCTAGTACTAGTAATTTTTGGCACATACTATATGTACGCTTAAATTGATATAATATAAAAATAAAATAATTACTTAATTTATTTTATTTATAGTATAGTTCAGGTTATTTAAATATTTATTTTATAGTTGTTTTAAAAGTATGATAATTCAAAAAAAGAATAAAATGAACAAATAATAATAATAATAGTAATAATCAAAAAAGACATTTTTGTTAGTATTAAGTTGAATAAAGATATATTCGTAAATTTACTTAGTGTATTTATGTTTTGACTAAATTTTTAATAGTATAAATATAATTATAATACAAATTAAGTTGAAAAGCGGTATGCGTAATTTTAATTAATTTTAATTAGTGCAATTAAGCGATGTCCAAAACTTTAACCTATATTGAGTAGATAAATATATTTTTTTTTATTGGGTCAGGCCCGGCCCAATTATATCAGTTATCTGAACCATTCGTTACCCTCTTTTCTTATCCACCGCCAACAACGATCCCCATTATTCTTTGCCTTTTCTTATCTCAGATCGTAGACTTGGAACACGCTCCGCAGGCGATTCGTGTGGCGATTCACGAAACTGAAATTCGACCCTAGGTTTTGAGATTTCTCGCCATCAATTCAGATCTGGGAACAAAAGTGTAAAGTTTGTAGCCGGAGTCATGTATAACGGAATCGGGTTGCAGACCCCGCGAGGATCTGGCACCAACGGTTACATCCAGTCGAACAAGTTCTTTGTGAAGCCGAAGACGAACAAAGTCGTTACCGACTCGAGTAAGGGCTTCGAATCGGGTCAAGGAACGGCGGGGGTCACGCGAAAACCAAATCAGGAGATATTGGAGCACGACCGCAAGCGTCAGATTGAGCTCAAGCTTCTTGTGTTGGAGGAGAAGCTGATTGATCAGGGATATACCTATGCCGAGATTGCGGAGAAGCTAGATGAGGTGAGGAAGTCGCTTGAGGCGAAGGACAATGAGGATGGGGAAAATAATGGCGTTGTTGTCTCAGATAAGTATGTGTTTTTATGAATTCTTATTCGTTTTTTTCCTTTAAATTTTTAGGAGTGGGGATGGTTGCCTTTATTTTGCTTTGTAAACGAGCTAGGGTTAAACTGGGAAATAGACGTACAATCCTTATTTAAATTCTGTTCTTTTGTATGGGTTTTGGTGAGCTTTGGTGATTGATGTTGAAAATTATGTAATTGTAGAATAACGAAGGGAAAAGTTGTAAACGTTAAGGTGAAGGATGCCTTATGTCATTGCCATGGAGTAGACTGTACAGCCTGCTTCATGGAGTCAGTTGTTGGATATATTCAATTGTTTAATGTCACAGTTTTAACGAATTGATTATTTTCGTGGGCTTGGTGATTCTGTACAACTGATTATTGTGACTGAATGTTCTCTTCTGTGGCTAATCAGGGTTTCAGAGACGCAGACCCATCAGGTAGCTGCACTGAAGGAAAGACAGATGGAAACACTAAAAGCTGCTCTTGGAATAGAATCTGAAGCTGATAGAGAAAAGAAGCTCCTTGATGCTGAGGCCTTAAAATTTGAGGACAATCTGGATGAGCTCGAGCCTGGAGACATACATGAAAAGGATGCCTCTGATGGTCATAAGCAGCACGGGAAAGATGCAAGAAATGAGAAGGATGATATCCGAAAGGTTGGAAAGAAAAATGATTCTGGTAGAGATAAATCAAAGCGCCACAGTACTGAAAAAACGAAAAGGAGGTATGATGACTTCTCAGATTCAGATGGCAGTTTGAAGCACGTTAGTAAGCAAAAACACAAAAAGTACAGCAGTGGTGCTGATAGTAGTGATGATTCTGATACTGATGTTAAGAAGAGAAGCAAGGAGTCAGGGAGCAAACACAAGAAAAAGAAAGCTGCAAGACATGATAGCAGTTCTGATTCAGAATCTCTCTCTGAATCTGATTGTGATTCAAGTTCAGATTCTGAATATGACAAGAAATATGATCGAGCTCGTGGGAGGCGTCATACTGGCTCTGGTGGAAGCCCCAAGAGTAGAGAGCAAACACTAAAGAAACCTTCAAAAAGCAAGCGCTTTGATTCTGACGATGACAGTTCTGATGAAGGTCATGTTCATAAGAACAAACAGCTGAAGAACAGACAAGTTGATTCTTCTGATGAGTATAATTCTGATGACAAACATAAATACCGTCGGAAAGAAAAGCAGGCTCAAAGGAGCAGTGATTTTCATTCTGACAATGATTTTAGTTCTGATGAAGGTCCCAAGGACAAGACTCGAAGGGCAAAAGAGCCTTCCAAAAGCTGGCGACATGATTCTGACGATGAGTTCTATGCTGACAGATTACAGAAAGATGAACGAAGCCGATTGAAGAGTCAACAACAAACTCACAGACCAGATGACTCTCCTCGTGATGATGGGGGAAAAATCAGGAGTGAAAGAAAAGATAAAGTTGTTGGAAGGTATCAGCAAGAAATTGAGTCTGATTCTGATGAAACAACCAAAAAGAAAAGAAAAAGACGCGACAAAGATGAATATGAGTTAAGTGCTGGCCTTGGTAGACAAGAGGGAAATCATAGAAAACATCGAACTCATGATTCTGGCAAGGTTGATAATCGTAAAAATGATGGTTCCATAGAAAGAAACAAAGATGACCAGGATCGTGATAGGGCTGAAGGAGTTAAATCCATGGGGAAGAATAGAAGTGGTCATGGTGATGGTTCAGGTGCCAGAGGTGGAGAAAAGGGTTATTCACATGAAATTGATGACAGGGAGAAACAAAGTAAAAAGGCTGATGGGTTAGACACTTTCAAGAAATTGGAGCAACTGTATAAATTGAAGGGAGATGGTTCTGGTGATAAAAGTGAAGGTATGACCAGGGATAAGAGGAAAATAGATGATGTAAATCAGGATGAGCAGCGTGATGGGAAGTCAAGGAGGCGGGACTCAACCAAAGAAACTGGATATGAGGGGACTAAGGTTGCATTGGAAAGAGAAAGTAAATCACGTAAACACATGGAGGACAATGTTAATGGCGGTGACCGTGGGGATACACGTGGTAGGAATGAGGTGCGACATGCAGATAAGAGAGAGAATCGGGAGCGTGAAGATGGACGGAGTAGAAGAGATAGAGGGGATGAGGAAGGCTGCCATGGAAGAAAGCATGAAGTGGATGGAGATGAAGAAGAGTCGTACAAGAGAGGTCGCCCACATGAACGAGGACGTAGACAAGACAAGGAAGATGAGCATGCAGGTATTGAAGATGAGAGAGATCGAGAGTTCACTTTGAAGAGATCTAGATATGATGAAGAACGATCTAGTGTAAGAAGATATTATGATGACAGGAATGAGGATAGGAGGTCCAGACATCGGCGGTAGATGCGTTGATATCTTTATGTTGGAAACAAGGATGGTAAGTATGTCTATACTTTTTAAAATATATAATTTTTCGTACCACTCAATTGTGTACATTTTATATTAATTCTGTTCTATATAATAATTTTGATGTACGCCCTCAACATTTGCATTACGGCAGTTTCATTCAATTTTGATCATGTGTGTAACTACAGCCTAGAAACAATGACTGGTATCTTTAAAATTGTAGAATTGCTGTCTATGAGCATTATAAGTGCATTATTGGTATTATGTGTCACAGTTACACTCCTACCTGACAGTCAGTTTGATTCTGTTACAGTGAAACTTATCTTGGTGGCCGTTGCGTTTTGTAGCTGGCTCGTGTTGGGTACCATTTGCTCTTGGTGGTGTGGCTGATTGCTCAAAGATATTGGACTAGGGTCTTTTGAGTATGGACTCTTTCAACTCTTGTGTCAGAAAAGCGCTTATGGGGGACTTCTTTTTTTCATTATCGTGCAATATGCCCATGTCCTATGATGTATGATTTGCTATCAAGAATTCGATTCAACACATTTACATGCGTGAAGGATGTTTGCTATGCTTTTGTGATGTCATGAAAAATTATTATTTTGTATGAGATCGTTGGTCGCTTTGCCAAGTGTGGATCTTTATTCTTTTGCACGTCTCAAATGAATGGACGAGTGATTTGGTGATGCTAACGGGTTTTTTTTTTGGAAGAAATGACTTTCACATACCTTGTATCCATTCAATTAGTTTCACTGATCAAGCGTTTGCACATAAAACGGATTAGGGCAATCTGTATTCGAGGGGAGAAAAGGTTGGGAGTGGTGGCACCGAATTCTCTGCTGCCAGTGAAGGTGTGTGCTAGTTTGTAAGTATTTGAGTCGATCTTATTTTCAAGCAAGAATTGCATGGTTTCCATGTTTATTCTTTGTACTTACAACTCGAAGGTATCTCAGTGGAGTGTTTGTTACGTTTTCAGGCATCTTTTGAACAAACATGTTTTGAGTTGTTGGTCATTTATCTCCCAACTCTGAACATTTGGTAAAAGCTCTCTTATCATGAACTTGTGTGGAGGCATTTGTTTATCTTCAGCATATAAATCAGGTTGAGGGTTGATAGTGAGAGCGTGGCAGCCTACTCAGCTCGTTACGCAGAAACACATACAAAAGCATTACCAACAATGTCGTAAATCAACAAACAGAAAGGAGAGAGTGCAGTTTCTGTCAGAATGCTGTTACAGCGGCTCCAGTTAGCGTGAGGGATTGAGGCAGCAATTCACATTACGACACACTTCAAATGAAGAGAGCTCTTCCCTGAATTATGATCCTATGTCATCCCCAAACTGGCTTCACAACCAACATAAGAACAAAGTCCTTCGGCACACAACCATACGTTGATGAACAGAGTAGGAAATGGTGAATGTAAGCAACTTTATCGTATGCAGTATAATAGTTTCGATATCCCTCGTAATAACCATAAGCAGGGGAAGAAACGGGCGTGTTTACCACCTTTTATCTTTTTTCTTTACTGATATGGCAAAGCTGCTGTTCTCAACAGTAACACCACAGATGTATCAATTAATATTTATTTACTCTTCAAAACGTACGTGCGGCGAGTAGCATTCGCTTTTGCGAAGCCTTCACGATGCAACTCCTCTGATGTGGTCACTCAACCCTATCACTTGGAGACTGGAAGTTTGGGCATCACTTCCTAACCACCAAATAATGATTAGCCACGACCCAAGTCCTCCGTTAATATGAACTCGATCCTGGTTAAATCCTCCAGTTTTAGGGTGTAAAAGTCGTTATACAGATCAATGAGCTCAAAATCTCCGTTTAGCTCACCAAGTGAGTTAATATCCGATGAAAAGTAAATTATAGCTGATAGATTTGCTCAGCAACGGGGAGGGCAGTAGTACAAAAAATATATTTGTAAGTAACTGCGCCGATGATCCTATATCTATTTACGTAAGTGATGGGGAGTGAGAAGCCTATTGCCTTTGTCTGCCTCATTCATCCATGTTGAGAAGGGACAGCAATTACATTTATCAACATACGGCCAAGTATACTTCATTCATCCATGATGAGAAGGTACATGGGAGTCACATTTATTATGAACTTATGATCACAACAAAGAGGACGCAAAAAAAATCAAAATCTATATATATAAGAAAAAATAAAGACAAACTTGCTGGCCGGCCAGGACATCAGAAAAGCCTACACTAAACTAGTGCATCTCCACCCTCTTACAAAATCAGTCGCTTCAAGATCAATAACAACCTTCTTGTTGGGGTTTATAGTTCTAACGCATATGTTCATACCAGCAGTAGTAGAAAAAACAGCTTGCGAAGAGAACACAAAGCTCTTGAATAAGGCAAAGACACAGTTAGGAGACAAAGAGGACAACATAAATATGGAAAACTGTAGGAAAACAAATACGAGTTAGAGAAAGTAGACATTGAAAAAAGAAAGAAAAAGTGACTTGTACATAAAAGAATAATTGACCAATGATTCATAACCTTAAGGTTTTGAGTTAATATATAGTATTAAATATATTTATATTCATACACACGTACAGGTTTGTGAACGGTTTTTTTAAATTTCGTTGGACTCCACTCGATGCTTAACAGACGTTGTTTATGGGTGATACTCCCAATTTGGTTGAGCTTATCGTCCTAACTCAATAAGGTTCAATCAGAATTTGTAATTGAGTCTATCACATTTCCAATGAGTGTTATTAGAGCTAATAGCTCAGTTTGGGATGAATATGAATATGGTGCTCGAGGATTGCATGGAAGGCTCACAAAATTGATAGGTATTGATGAGCAATTTTGTGAGACTATCAGATACACAAGAAGTTCCTGATTAAGGAAGAGCAAATGGAAGAAACTTATATTTGAAGAGGAGATTGTTGAGCAAAATATACAGTTTTTATTTGGATTTTTTGTTTTTAGTAATTTTTATCCTTTTATTTTTCTAATCAATTTTTTTTTAAAATTTAATTATTGTATCTTAAAATTAAAATTGGTGATATTAATTAATCTTTTTATTTTTCAAAACTATTTTTTCAATTCTGTACTTTTTTTCATTTGAATTTAATATGTTTTTTAATTTATGTAATAAAATTTTATTTTAATGAAATTATTTAATTTTTAACGTTACATACAAAACTCATTTTTTTAGTAGATTGTTAAATTGACTTACATTTATTTTGTAAATTATTTTTATAGTAATATATATAATATTGTATAATTAAAATAATTAATTTTTTTAACGATTCAACAGATCGAATTAATAACTTAATGATCTAATAAATTTTTCAATTTGTACACCAATTCAATTTGAAAACCATTGTTCGGCCGGCATTCTCACTCGGGTATCTCTTTCCTTACTTGATTATTGTTGACGCCGACGGTCGACTCACCATCATGGCGTGCATATTTTCAACAATTTAAAGGGCACACTCACTCGGGAATCTCTTTCCTTTAACTTAGGAATGAACAGAATATCTTGCTCTCCATTCAATTCTAGATCCTTCTTAATTTTAAAATACAAATTTAAATACAACATATTTAACAATTTAAAAAGTAGTAATCACTTCAATTTTGTGAACTAAAAACTATATATGTTACTGACTGTTTAACGCCACGAATTTTGGGGCCATTAAATAAGTAGAAATAAGTGCATCTCTAGTTTTCAACAAATTCAGTGACACGTGTCTTTCAGTTTCCAAACTTTATTGAACATGTCCCACCCAACGACCCCGGAAAGACGAGAAGATATGTATTAAAGAGGCGCGGTAAGGGGAGAGTTTTTGTCCATGTGATCGTGGCCTTTGCGTCCCGTATGCTTATTGCGTTAGTACACGTCATTGGTCCACGCACGTAGCTTCGCCTCACTTTCGTACCTCGGCTTCACCGTATATTGTGTGTTTGTGGATAGCTGCATCCTACATATCAAGGTTACAAAATTATTACACGGCTGCTCTAATTGTAAATACTTTTATTTCTTTTTGTGTGTGTGTGTGTGTGTGTGTGTCCTTCGCTTCTGCTTTTTCTTTTAACTAATTTTTATTTGTATTTTTCTCAATTTTTCTTTATTTTAAAATTTTAGCCATCTTTATTTCTTATGTTTTTATTTTTATTATTTAAAATATAATAACTTTATAAGTTATAAATAATTTTGTACACGTGGAGCACGCAATTCGACTAGTACAAATTATGTCAACTAAAAATCCTTAATCATATGTTTCACCTTTTTTGTTGTGTTTTGTCTACATTTTAAAATATTTAAAAATGTAGAATAGTGAATATTAAGAAAAATATACTTGAGTCTAATTTTAAGCATTTTTAATTACTTTTAATATTTAAATTTATTGCATCAATACAACCAAAATACCACAAATGTGAAAATAAAAAATATTAATCCACAAATAAAGGTAAAAATATGCAAAACAATATCATAGTAAAATATATAATAGGATTTTAATAAGATCTTTTATATTCAATTTGTGTTTAAGTAAAAATTATTAAGCGACTTAAAAGATAATTCATTTGATTTATGCAATTTTTTTTTTATCAAAGACGACAAATTGAAAATAATTATGATATAAATCAAAAATTAAATTAAGAAGAAAAATATTAATATTTAAAAGTCTATTTATTTATCAATTTGTACCATTTGATTTTCATGGATCGTGATTAGTTCATCTAATTTAATAGTTCAACCATAATTTTAGATGATTTTACTCGATTTTATTATATTCTAATGACAGTAACAAGAGAGAGTAAAATGGTATTTGGTTGAGTTTATAAATTTTTAAAAATATTTTGTACGTTGTTTGAGAACTTATAAAATAGTATAAATTATTTATTAAAATATTTAAAAAAAATTATAAGATCCAAAACTAAGCCATAACTATCTTATTTTTTATCGATTTGATAAAAAAAATATCATTAATACTATATAAACTCCTTATTTTTTTTAAAATCTAAATACTTTAAGTATTAATTTTAGAAATATGATTCTAATATATTATAAATTAGCATCGTTTTTGGGTGAAATCAACAATTATTTGCGTGTTTCTGTGTAAATCTAAAGAAATTAACCCACAATGAAGGTATCATCTTTGTTGCAAAAAATGTGTTGCGTGAATAAAAGTCATAACTGCAACGGATTGTGATTTAATAATAGAAATATATTACCGAATTTTCTCTTTAATTTTCAAGAAAGACAAAATGATAAAAGTGTCAGTAAAATATTAAATATTTCAAAAGTTTACATATTTTTCAAACATGTCTTTTCAAAAATTATCTAGTTGCCAACCGGTTGCACCTTTTCTAATTGATTTTTCATTAAGAGTCACAACTCTTCAAATAATTTTCTCTAGCCGTCACTCCTTTTTTAATAGGAATTTTTTCCAACAGATATGCCTTTTGAAATGACTTCTTTTAAAATCTATAAATAGCGATGGTTAGATGATAAGACAATGACTTCTTTTAAAATCTATAAATAGAGATGGTTAGATGATAAGACAGACAACCATAGTAGCTTTCTTATATTCTTTCTTTTCCTGATTATTTGTCCTTCAAATATTATCGGGTGGAAAAATAATTTGTTGATTTTTGAGTTATTTTTTAAATTAAAAAGATAAAAGTTTGTTTAATTTTGAAGAAATATGTCGCACCGTCAAAATAATTTTCAAAGATGGTGCTCCTTGTACGACTTAAGCCATGTTTTTATTAATTTTGTTTTGTTCCGCCACCAAAAAGTCCATATACTCTAATTGATTTGTTTTGTTTCCCCACCAAAAATTTTATCTCCTATATAGTTCAATCCAAAAAATTTACATATTTTTCAAACATGTCTTTTCAAAAATTATGTAGTTTTCAAGCGGTTGCACCTTTTCTAATTGACTTTTTATTAAGAATCATAACTCTTCAAATAATTTTTTTTAACAGTCACACCTTTTTGAATAGGTGTTTTTTCCAACAGATATGCCTTTTGAAATGGCTTCTTTTAAAATCTATAAATAGAGATGTTTAGATAATAAGAAGGATAACCATAGTTACTTTCTTATATTCTTTCTTTTCCCGATTATTTTTCCTTCAAATGTTGTCGGATGAAAAAATAATTTGTTGATTTTTGAGTTATTTTTTAAATTAAAAAGATAAAAGTTTGTTTAATTTTGAAGAAATATGTCGCACCGTCAAAATAATTTTTAAGGACAGTACTCCTTGCATAACTTAAGCCATATTTTTATTAATTTTGTTTTGTTTCCCCACCAAAAAGTCTAGATATTTGATCAAAGTCCCTTTCGAAATCGTTAATGCAAGTCATAAAATATGTACACACTGCATGGCTAAATAATATTTAATTTTATTACTTACTAACATATAAATATAATATCAAATTTGATGACTTTAGTTTATTTTATTTTACTTTTTGTTATTTTTCTTATTGGACTTTGAGAATAACACGAAGGCTTTGTTTGTTTTCAAATTTTAGTACATGTTTTTAAGTGTTTTTATTTTGAAAGTTATGTAAAAGTAGGAGAGAGTAAAATATAAAATTTAAAAAATATAATAATGGAGTGTACAATTTTAAGGTTCATAATTTGAAAATGAGGAATTAAGGAAATATATTTACATGTTTGTAAAAAACGAGTGGGCACTATAATCCGACAAAAACATCCCCTTCACTTCATCACGGAGGAATAATAAGCAAATAATTTCCTTAAAAATCATAATAAGTGTGATAAATGTATATTGAATCCCTCAAAATAACTTTATACTTTTTGTCATTTAATAAATTTCTTAAAATGTTCCCATTAATAAATCTAACTATCCTATCTGTTCAAAACGTAATAAACAACTACCTTTAGCCAAGTTACTCTAAGTGAAAGACTAAAATACTCCCTTTATTTATCCTTTTACCTTTTTTTTCTTTTTTAACATTTTGTCACATTTTATTCTTTCCAACTGATTTTTATTTAATTTATTATTTTCTTATTTAGAAATTTTCTATGCAACTTTTCTTTTCCCTATCAATTTATATATAATTTTAATACATTTTAGAACATAATAATTTATATTGTACTGTCATTAATAAGATTATATTATTTTATTACATTTAAAATAGACGATTTTGTTAGATGATAAATTTTAAACTAAAATATGTATGCATATAATTCAAAATATTCATATAATGAAAGCAAACTTTTTCTTATGTATAATATGCACTCTGTTCAGGATTTAGGGTTCAATCTGTCAAAACATGAATTAGTCTTCTTCTGTTCATTTGTTAACTGGTAGGTGTTATAGTTTGCCCTCTAATTTGATAAAATATATTTATGCTGCCAAGTTTGACCACTAAATTATATAACCCAATCAAAAAAATTAAAAAACGAATTTAAATTGAGAAAAATATTGGAAGGCATTTTGAATGACTTAGATATCAAGTCATTGAACGTTTTCACACAATTATTTCACAGCGGAATAAAATTTGGCCATCCCATAGAAATTCTTAAGCAGCACACATCAATCTTTGAAGGGTTCTTACCCTTCACCAAAAACACACACACACACACACACACACACAAATTGAATTCTTCAATTTTACCACCCAAACCTGTAATTTAAAAAAAAAAAAATTGTAAAAACAAATAGTAGTTGAACATGAAGCGGGTAAGAAAAAGTGATTTCTCCGTGCCATTTTTATACTTCCGTCAAACAAATGATTGAGAAAGTACAATAGAATCACATTTATTTCACTGGCAGACCCATCATCCCTGCTAAATCTAGCACCTACTAAACATGTGCAGCTCCATAGTCTCCAATAATAGCCAGATGATTGGCGTTTGTGGTAGCCAAGTTAGCGTCCAAACCAGCAGGCAAAAACTACACAAAGCCAGGGAAAAAATCATCATCATGGAGGCAGAGGTTTTGATGGAAACGAAGGAGAAGAGAAAGAAACCAAAATTGATTCAAATGGGATCCGGACGACTTGAAATGCTGAGGGCAAGAAATATAGAAAGATAAATGCAACAGGAGAAAGTAAGAGAAGCTTGCCGGTATTTAACGGGCATAGATGTCTCCGTGACCTCTACTAAACTTGTGCAGCTCCATCCTCCGCAATACGGACTTCTTCAAGTTCAACAGTAGGCTCAGTCTGATTGGTGTTTGTAGTAGCGAAGTATATGTTCAAACCAGGAGTCATAGAAAGAACAGCTTGCAAAGTGAACACGCAGCCATTGAACAAGGTGGAGAGACAATTTGAGGATAAAGATGACAAAACTAGCATGGGATAAAAATACCAGAAGAGAGTCTGTGGGAGGAACAGTAAGGCCAAGGAGGAAATCATCATAGAGGCAGAGAAATTCTCCACACGCATCAGAATGCGCAGTGGAGATCTAAAGGGTATTTTAATGGAAATGAAAGAGAAGAGAATAAAGGTGAGAACCAGAAACCAAAACTTGAACCCAGAGGGATTGCTAAAGACATGAAACGGATCCCATTCCCATGGCAGCATTCCTGGTTTCAGTATGTTAACTCCCATCAGCAAAACGTACCTTAACTCAAAGTAGGACATTTGTGGAGATTATATCTCTTGTACTGACAACATGAATTCTTTGTGGAGTTGCATAGCTTATACAAGTACTTAAAAAAAATTTCCCTTTTGCCTTTTATATATCTTTGACGCGGATTGGGATTTGGGCTGTAATTTCGTTAAGTCACCCGAAAAGACTAAGACTATTAGTGGTGTCTACTTGGCATAGAAAAGGAAAACTATAAGTGGTGTCTACGTAGCATAGAAAAGGAAAACTCTGTGGTGTCTACATGGCATAGAAAAGACTATAGGTGAGGTCTTCGTAAATGAAAATATCCTCTCTGTTTTTTTTTTTGTCTTTTAATACCACACACGCGCACACACACTCCACACTCACCCTATGGAGCATCTTGACCTCTCAAATGAGAGATTGAGGTTACAACCATTGCCCTCTCTCGTTGGGAAAAAAGAGAATAGCAAGATGGCTAGTGCTGCTCCTCGTTGACTGTCGAAAGAGTATGCGGCCATGCTTGGGAGAGGGGTTTTGTTGGGTTACAATATTTCGTGAGAGTTGTATTAAAAAAAATAATATGTTTTAAAAAATATTTTAATGAATTAAGTAATTTTATTATTTATTTGAATTTATATATTTATATAGGTATAAAATATATAATAACAATAATAATTAGATATAGATATAGTTTATAGGAATAATTATTAGTTTTTAGAATATAAATATATATAAATTTGAGTGTATATGTGCAAATTTATAGGTGTTAATTTGATTATAAATATATAGACTAATTAAAAAATAAATAATTAGTTATATATGTAAGAAAAAAAATTTAAATTTAAATTTGAGTGAAAATTTTGTTATGTAGTATATTTAATTTGTGGGGTAAAATTTGATGAGTTATGTAAGGTATAAAAAATTGGGCTTGCAAACATATCCCATTCGCTGTAATAGTTCAATGACCCGGGAATGCAATAGCGGAATCATTTTGTTATCATAAATTACTTCAAAAAAATTTAAAAAATTATACTTTAAAACACTTTTGTTACTTTGGCAACTTGTCATTAATGGGCGTTTTTACTTCTGCTATCAAATATTTACGGATGAACTTAAGTCATCATTAGAAAACAATATTTATTATTAAATAATTAGTGAAGTCTCTAAATGATATCACTTTTTTAATTTGCATTAGTGATCACAGCATTAATTCATTTCCTGTCAACATTTTAAAAAAAAAAATCAACGCTAAATATTTAGTGAAACAAATAGTGATAAATGATATTAGGATGAAAATTTGCCTTCATCCAAATCAATTCTTTTAATCATATCTTACATCAAATAATTTTTGTTATTTCTTTTTTCCCCCTTCTAAATTTTCTACTAACAAAATTTACGTTGAAAGAAAAAAACAATATTTGTAATAATTTGCGACAAGAAAAATCTACGGAATCATTAAAAATTGAGCTGTCACTGTCACCCGGAAAATTGTTGGAAAGGTGATGAACTGATCATTGTATACGCCGACGGTCGACTCATCGTGCACATTTTGAGCAACTTAAAGGGCATGTTCCCTCGGGAATCTTTACTTTAGCTTCTGTTGGAAGAGAATTATCTTGCTCTCAATTCAATTCTAGATGCTTCATAATTTTAAAATATATGAGCACACAAATTTAAATATAACTTAGTTAATAATTTCAAAAAGTAGTAATTACTTCAATTTTATGAACTTAAAACTATGTATGTTACTAACGCACTGAATTTCGGAGCCCTTAAATAAATAGAAATAAGTGCATCTCTACTTTTCAAGTATATTGGTTTTTGGAACAAATTCACAAAGATATGTCTTTCATTTTTCCAAATTTTGTTTAATGTGTGTGTGTTATTGGAATTAGAATGTCTTCCCCTGAAAGACGAAAAGAGAAGTATTAAAGAGATATGAGTAAGAGAAAGCATTTATGGAGTTTTTGTTCCTGTGATCAACACCGTTAGATATGAGAAAGAGAAAGCATTTACGGAGTTTTTGTCCCTGTCATCAACACCGTTATGTTACATCAATGATCACCGTATGCTTATTGGGTTAGTACGCCTCGTACGTAGCTTCGCGTTACTTCCTTACCAAGGCTTGACTGTGTATTGTGTTTTTTGTGGATAGCTACATGTCAAGGTTACAAAATTATTACACGATTATTCTAATTGTAAATACTTTTATCCTTTGCTTCTCCTTTTTCTTTCAACCAATTTTTATTTGTGTTACTCTCAAATTTTCTTCATGTTGAAATTTTAACCATCTTTATTTCTTATATGTTTATTTTAAATAATTTTATTTTTATTGTTTAAAATATAATAACTTTATAAGTTATAAATAATTCTGTACAGACATGGATTGCGCAACTTGACTAGTATAAATTAAGCCAGCTAAAATCTTTAATCACATGTTTTACTTGTTTTGCTATGTTTTTGTCTGCATTTGTAGTTATTTAAAAACCTCATATGTTAGAGTAACGAATTAAATATTGTAAAAATTGTGATGGTTCTGAAAAAAAAAAAGAAAAAAAAATCTCTAAGCGGGAATTGGAGTAATTGTCAGAGATAGCATGCTCTGAGCCTCTTGTGGCAAAGACAACATTAGAACTTGCTTATCGGTTATCATAAGGGTTGGCCGAAGGTAATTCTTGAAGGGGTTTTGTCTTCAAGTGATTTCTAAGCTCAACCTGCAGAGCCTGATCTGCCACCTGATTAGTTAGGCTCGCCTGTAGAACTTAAGAAGAGGGGAGTTTGCGTGAGTTTATAAATTTTTTATAACGTTTTAAGAGTTTATAAGTTCATGAATATTTGATAATTTTTTTTTATAAAAAATTTATAAATTTAAAAAATAAAATGATTGGAACTTATATACTCTTTTTTTAATTTTTTTCAAATATTTTATAAATAACTTCATTATATATATTCAAAATAGTACAAATATTCTTAAATTACATCTTATTAATAATATTTAAGTTATTTTCATTATTATTACATGTGAACACTTAGCCAATATGCCGGAAAAATATTTAACATTATATATTATGATTAAGAATTTGATTTTAGTTGCATGATGATAAAATATTATAGTACTTTTGTTTAAATTTTCCTTTTTTTCATTCTCATTAATGTAATTTTACATTTTTCTCTCATACTTTTTATGTTTTTTCAATTCACTCTCTTTATTTTTTTTAATTCTAATTTTCATGCACTTTTAACTTTAAATTAATTTTATTTTTAATACAATTGCTATAATTAATAAAATAATCTAATTTACACACACACACACACACACACACACACACATATATATATATATGTATAAAGTTTACACATGCATCCCGTATGCAATCGTTACTAGTATTATGTTATGTGTGGAAAAGTTTTATTTATTTAGTGTTTTTATTTCTCCACACACCCAACAACCTAATGCAATTTGAGCCCAAACTTCTCACTTGATATGTTAAAGACAATTCCATTGAGCTGAAAACATTCAATTTATTTAACTTGGTAGTCTATTTTCGCGTTGAGTCAACGTGGACTACTTTTCTTTGAAATCATTTACAGGTCATTAGTAATTTGAACAAGAAAAAACTCAAGTAATATATTTCTTTGAAATGTAAAAGATTATATAATAACATTAATTCTTGAAAATAACATATTAATATATTAATACCATTAGTATACTTTTTAATTGGAATTGCATTTTGTATAAAATAAGAGGTGTCATACGATAATAATTACACAAGAATAAAAAGAATATAGCACATCTTACAAAGCACTACTTAGTGCAGAAAGTATCTACACTAACATTCCTGCACATTATTGCATGTGCATCTAAATTGAAAATGCAAATCATTACTACATTAAAATTTTTATTTTTGCTATGTTAAAAATTTTCATTATGTTGTATACGTGTTTTATTTTGTAACTTATTTATAGTAAAAATCATATGCTTATGTGAGCATATATATCAAATGTTATGTAATTGGTTACGGCAATGAAAAACATGAAATCATGTCAATATAGAGAGAAAAATAAATTACATATAAAAATTAGAAAAAGTATAGAAATAAACTATAAAATTAGAAAACTTCATTTCATCCATTTACCACGTCACTAATATTAACAAGTACATTCACTGTATGAAATAAGAAAACAATATTAGATAATAGCTAGGCTATTCAACTATACTCTAAAGAGTGTTGTACATACGGTAAGTTAAAATTGCACACTCTATACAAATGTAAATTTATTGTATTTTAAATAATATAAATAAAATTATTTAAACTTGTCAGCCCTAACGTAAATGGAAATTACAGTAATTACAATAATCAGCCTTGCACGCCATTAATTAAAAAATATTGACTTAATCTTTACATTCCATACGTGAAAGGTGATGATATTTTTAGTTAGTGGAAGTTAATATATGCTGCTAGGTAGCTGAGGGAGTTAGTTAGTTACCTCTCATCCTTCTTAACCAGAAAACTTATTGATTTTCTTCGTATGGTCGTCAGTACCGAAGCTCTTCTTGATCATTAATGGAGCTTTCAGCATTCATACAAGCTCTCATTGCTATCTTTCAGCACACTAATTAGATGGTTACTTTTACTATTAAGCTAGTCTCTGTATGTGTGTTTGTGTGTGTATATATAACACAAAGAAAAAAAAAATTAAATTGAGAAAAATATTTGAAGGCGTTTTGGATCAGTTGAGACAAGTCATAGAACGTTTTAACACCATTATTTCACAACAAAATAAAATTTGGTCACCCTAATAAAATCACTTGAATTTCCTAAATTCGAACTTTGCTTGTCATATACTTTATTTATGTGCCCGTAATAGACAAATCAAGTGAAACACCAATCGAAATTGAAGACGTGAGTTTTCCTTGTTGTTGAACTCAGATATTTAATAGAGGGAATACTCTGAAGTGATTTTACTCAACTTTTTGCGGGTTCTTTGGTTTATGAGATTTGTGGGCCTTTCTGGTTGGGGGGACTCATCAAATTAATAGGTGGGTACGTGAACTGTGTGGATTCATTTGAGCATTACAGGTTCAATTAGTGGGTCGGTGCGTGTCTTGTGCGCATCAAATTTGATCGTCAAATTCATGGGACCAACCATTGTGTGGCGTCTGTTACCCTACTGTTATTTGTCCTTGTGTTGGGGCTGTTCGGATTCAGACAAAGGGGACCAAGAGTGAAGGCCAACTACGTTTCGATTCATAGTTTTGAGAATCTTCAACCTTTCATAGTCTACACTTTTAAATATACTAGAAAATATTAAGTATAAAAATGTGTAAAAACAAGTGAACCCACTCCCCACCATGCAGATATATTTATATTACACAACACACGCACACACCCATTAAATTGCAACGCTTAACTGAAACACGCCCCAGAGACCTCAAAAATCGAAGCACCCGGAACACACACACAAACAAAATTTTGAAAATTCACTTTAGTTGGGAAACCAAAAAAGGGACAAGATGGCCCCAATGCAGGGTTTCAGATGACAGGGCCACGGCCCGTTCACGTGTAAAACTTTCCCTCCTCGTTCGCAACGAAGATGACACTGAAATATCAATTACGGCGGGCGAAGAGGACAGCGCAGGCGACCGGTTGATGCTCCCTTTCAGCTATCATTACTTCCGGTAAGGGGACTGAAGAAGATGGAGCCTTCAATATTTCCGTCTAGGGGTGAATGGGACCCATGCTCATACTTATAAAAATCTAGTACTTTAATACTCGTATACACACACACACACACACACATATCCATATTCATATCTTCTTATACCCTTAATTACTTATATCTTGCCCTATCCAATCAACGTTAGGCCATTAGGCATTACTCATTTGGTATGGGTAAAAATGATTATGTTGCATAAATTTTAAAATAATATTCTTTAATGTTTTTTGAATTTTATTACTTAATTAATTTTTAAAGTTCAATTGTAATTCAAAATTTTTAAAATTTATTTTAATATTATTTTGTACAAATATATAATAAGATAATTAAATTGATCAATATAATTTATTCATCACTAATTTTATATCCATCAAATACATTATTCATCTGCGTGCTTGATAATTCAAACTTGGCACGTCTCAAAATCAATCCTCCGGCCGAATATTGAACGATTTCGGCCGAGAAAGGATAATGACGTGAAAACTCCATTACTCTCATCAACATACTGCTATTTAATATATATTTAATCTATCAGACATGTCATTTAAAGCATGTCATGTAACCATTAGATTAAAGTCATTAATCTATTTATTTATATTAAATTTACAAAAAAAAAAAATTAATGTTATTTTATGTTTTGAAATTTAAATGCCCAAATTTTTATATCTATTTAAAAATTACCTAAAATTTCAACTTCACCTTATTATATGTTTTTAAAATCAATTATATTTTACTCTATTTATTTTCAGTAACTTGTCATTCCTACACAAAAGTAATGTTAGTTTTCAAAAATATTTGTACATTATTAAAGATAGCTTAATGATTAGTAAAAGTAAACGTTACGAAATAATGTATATGTTTAGTTATTTTTGCCTCAGAAATTCTATAAAAAAAGAGATAAAAGAAAAAAGATAATAATTTAATGTGTGTTTTTAAGTAGTAGATAATAGAAAAACAAACATAGCTATCACGAACAAGGTGGTACTTGCCTGAGCGTGGGACCGTGCCCGTGTATGTGTGAGTGTTGGCTCCCAGGGCCGGAATCTGGATAGGATGAACAAGTGAACAATAAGCATTAGTTACTTCTCATTGGCAATGTTTTTAGTCTTGTTTGTTTGGCTTTCAATGTCATAAATACATTTTTTTTCTTAATGCCAAAAAGTTTAGAATCGAGGGGCACCCGCGAAAGGACTCTTAAATAGTTGTATTTTACTTTGGTCTCCAAAATATCTGAATTCGAAGATCATTGCATGTTCATAGCAGAAGCGAAACACTAAAAATTGAATTCCTCTATCTGACTGCATTTTCTCTCTTAGAAGCATTATGCGATTAGACCGTGTGAATGAAATCAAATGTAGCCAACATATGATCGGTGAACTTTTAGGCTATGTTTGGGAAGGGATTTTTGTTGAGAATGATGTTTGGTTAGAATTGTGTTGGGATAAGTAATATGTTTAGTTGCAAGATTTTGTTCAGATGAAAATTTAGATTTTTTTGAATATACTATATAAAATATTTTATTATAATGAAATTATGTGAAAATATATAATAATAATAATTTTTTAGGATACAAATAAAAATAAATATACATATATGTGAGATATATGTAGGTATTAATTTGATTTTGAGTAGGCATAATAATTAAAAAATAAATGTACATTCCATTGGAGTTGGGAAATGATTCGATGTTTTTTTTGTTTGAAGATTTGAAAATATGCTTTCGAATTCAATGGCATTGGAGCTTACTTGAATTGTGCGGCTTGGTTCAAAGCTTTTTTAAGTTTTACTGTTTTTTTACTTTAATTTTCCTTTTTTTTTTTTGTCATTGGACTAGAAAATTTTCTATTTTATAACTGAAATGAACTTGGGATTGTGTTTGCAAATTATAATAGTGTCAAAATTGTGTATTATATATATAAATTTTTATTTTGCAGTATAATGAAAGGTACAAGTTCTCAATTTACTGGTAGACAAGCACAACAATCATGTAGAAGTGGAAGTAATCCACGTAAAAAAAAAAAAAAAGATATAGCGTGGATGTATGTCACTGATGGTACAAATACTCAAGGAAGAAAAATTTTCACATGTTAATTTTGCTTATCATCTTTTAGAGGTGAAGGGATTAATCACATGAAACAATATCTTGCGGGGGGAAGGGAATGTTGCAAGTTACAAAAAGGTTCCACCTAAAATTTGGTTTTAGAGTTAAGGATCTTTGTAGGAAAATAATGAAATAGTAAAAGAAAAATGGAAAAATTAGAAATTTATGAGGAAATATTTGGTGAAGGCGGTGATGATGATGACATTCAAGAAAATTTCACCCATTATATCAAAAAAGTATCAACTCATGGAAGAGCAAGCATATTATCAAGCAAAAGAAAAGCCACAGTTAGATTGGAAACTTACTTCAAAAGTGGTATTCGTGATCCTTCTCAACTTACTTTAAAAGCTTCTTTACAAAGTAAAGAAAAATGGCATGATATTGATATGACAAGTACATTGTTGTTTTATGATGCATGTATATCATTGAATGCATGCAATTCTACTTATTTTCAAGTTGTTATGAGTAAAATTACTTCGATGGGTGATGGTTATACTGAATCTAGCTATCATGCCTTACATGTTAATATTTTAAAAGATGCTAAAAAATAGGTTGAGTTTATTGTTAATTATCTTAGAAATAAGTAGGTTGGAAATGGTTGTACAATAATGGATGATGGATGGAAAGATTTTAGACAAAGACAATTGATTAATTTTTTAGTTTATTATGTCTATAGATCTCATTGATCAAGTCTGTTGATTTATCTGATATTAAGGTAAATACTTAAAATTTGTGCAACTTGTTTGTTGAAATTGTGGAAATGGTTAGCCCAAACAATGTGGTTTATGTTGTTACGAATAATGCAAGCAATTACAAGGCAGCTGGTCAATTACTTTCAGAGCTATTTATTGGTTATCTTGTGCTACTCATTGTGTTAATTTAATTTAAAAAGATATCAATGAATTACCTCATATTAATGATTTAACTCTACTTGCATTTAAAGTAACTTGTTATGTTTACAATAACAAGTAGCCACTTAATTAGTTGAAGAAAGAGAGGGGTGGATAGAAATTATCAGATCTAGATATATTCATTTTGCCACAATTTTTATTGCACTTAAAAATTAAGTGATCATAAAAGGGATTTGAAAGCAATGGTGACATCCCAATATTTCAAAAAATGTTTAAAAAAGAATGTTGCAAAAGAAGTCAAACAAATTATTTTAAGTGAGAATTTCTAGAATAATTGTATAATTGTTGTAAAGAATGGAACTCCACTCATATGTTTTATTGAAGATTTGTGATTCTGATGAAAAACCAACTTTGGGCTATGTATATGGAGGTATGTTCGGAGTAACGAGGGAAATCAATGAATTGTTTAAAAATAAATAAAGATTGTATCAACAATATATTGATATTATTGATGTTAGATGGGATAAGATGTTGAGGAAAAATTTGCATGTTGCTGCATATTACTTGAACTCTACTTTTCTATACAATAAAGAATCTTTTTATACAAAGCCAAAGGTTTTGGAAGGATTACTGGATTATATTGATAACAAAATTGGCAATGATGAAGCAACAAAAGCATAAAATAAAATATCTATTTATAAGGATAAATAGAAGAGTTTTATTAGACCAACTGCATTGAACATTGCTAAATCAACTTGATTAGATAACTATAATTTTGAATTGTTTTTCATATTTATTTTTATATCATATTATTTGTTTGCTTTTTCTTATTTAATTTTTCAATGATTAAATTTGTAGATGATTGGTGGAAATTGTTTGAGATTAATACTCCTCACTTGCAAAAGTTATCTATTAGAATGTTGAGTTTTATAGCTTCTTCTTCAAGAT
Organism: Avicennia marina; assembly: GCA_019155195.1. NCBI lineage: Eukaryota > Viridiplantae > Streptophyta > Magnoliopsida > Lamiales > Acanthaceae > Avicennia > Avicennia marina. The sequence continues at coordinate 13,017,512 of CM032762.1, read as the reverse complement.
GTGAACGCAATTGGAATGTTTTTGAGTGCATTCTTACTAAGAAAAAAAAAATAAGTTGGAGCATCAAAAGTCAAATGATTTAGTTTTTGTACGTTACAACTTACATTTGCAACGTAGGTAAACAAACATTTATTATTAATTTTAATTTCATTTTGTACAATTTATTGATATATATATAATTTTATTATTATTTTATTTCTATTCTTGTAATTATTGTAGGATTAAGTACAATAGAAGACTTTATAATTCTATTGATTATGAGTGCATTAACAAGACATAATTTTGGATTATTGAAAAAACTACTAAAAGTGAACTTGATTACAATGAATTGGAAAATGAGCTAGAAGAAGAGATATCAAGAAATAAAGAAAGATTAAACTCTAAACTGTCTATAGGTTTGTTAAAAAAGTTTTTATTTTTTTTTTTGTTTACAAATTTTTATTAATCGTTATTTAATATTGTTGTTTATTTTAGATAAACAAAATGGCATAATGAAGGCTAAAGGCATTAATATTAAAAAATTTGGTCGTTGAGGTGTAATTGATGTTGACGGTGATAGTGTTGATGGCATTGATGGTTGGAATTGATTATGATTTTACTTAATTATATTATTTGATTTGTTTTTATGTTATTTTGTAATATATGAATTTATGTATTAAAATTTGAATTTTTGTCTTGAAATTTATGTATTTATTGTACTAAATATTTTATATTATGTGAAGTTTACTTTTGTTTTATAATTTTTATTAAATAATTTTGTACAGAAAAATACACGGGCTTAAATATATAAATATATGTGTGTGTGTGTATACATGTGTGTATATATATATATATATATATATCTCTCTACATATAATATACTATGACATAGGTCAATTAATTTTTTATAAAATAGTTGAACTAGTCAAATCAATAATCCATAATTTGATCGATTTAGTCATTAGTGATTCTAAAAACATTAAACGCAATTGTTTCGTAATGCAAAGTGGACGAAGATCAGTCAAGTAGCTGGTCTAAGTGTGGCTCACTTATTGGTTTCAAGCTTCAATTAATTTTGAATTTCAATTTACATTTTTAGAAAGTTCACTGATTTCTTTCCTTTTAATGAATTTATTTCTGTGCTTGTTTATTTATTCAATTATGATGGAAATTGTCATGAGGCTAATTAATCATGTAACTTATATAATTAAATTAGTCTCATAAAATAAGTTTAGTTCACTTTTGGTTCCATATTTTATGAAATTTTGATTTTAATTCTCACTTTAAAATTTTTATTATATTTCAGTGCGCAAATACGGTGACAAACAAGTGATATAATATGAATATTAGATCGAGGAAATTAAAAAAGCTGAAGAAAGAAAGAAATATATGTGTGGTGGGTTCTGATTTCCATAAGTATTATAATTTGAACATGAATATGATACGTTATACTAAATATAGGGACAAGTAAAACGTAATCTATCAAATGTAAAAACCACCAACATTATAAAATCGGTAATTTTATTACTGTTACAATTTTACTCTCTAAATTCAACTTTAGATCAATAATTTATAAGTTAATGAGGCACTTCAATATTGTGAAAGCAAAACCAATCCACTGACTGTTTAGTAGAATTAATTTGGACCATTCGATAGGCGCGCCTAAGTGTGACTTCACTTATCAGAGCTATATATATATATATATATATGCATTTTTGCACATAAGATATCAAAATTTATTTTTGAAAAAATCTGTCACTTAAATCATATTCGTTTTTATTCTAACGATGGAATTCATTTAGTCAAATAGTAAGTGACTTTATTCTAGCTGACACAAGCAGAACAAAGATTCGTCTCTAACATATCTATACACGTTTGTCTCGAGTTCATTAAATTATATACTACGACTAAAAGAATCTTTAATTAAAAAAGAATTCAAAAACTGTAATTCAGATAGCAAAACAACGGGTTTGTTTGTTTTGTAATTATGGTATACGTTTTTAGATATTTTTATTTTAAAAATTATAAAAAAATAAAAAATATATATATAATAATTAAATATATATATTTTTAAAGAATGAATAATTTAAAAACAAACAGGGTCAGCCAGCACCAACACAACGCCAGGTTGTCTGCAAACTAACAGGCACGGGAACAGCCGCCACACAATAGTGCCCAAGGGAGCACGCTCTCTGGTGAATTGGATGGAAAGAAGGCAAAATTAGCAGAAGTAATAAAATAATACAAGTATTTCGACCAAAGTGCATGTCAATGCGAAAAATAAGTAACGCAGTCAGCACCTAACAAGCCAGAGACTTACAAAGCCTCTCTCCCCATGACACCACCAAATTCAAGGATGAAAATATCATCACGAACCCATCCTGTCCAGACCACAACATGCTGCAAACACGCACCAGTAGCTCAGCAAGTCATTTCTCACCATAAAGATGACCCTAGAGCGGCAGTTTGTCACTCCCAAATCTTCCATCACCATCACATACACCAATGGGCTTTTTCTGAGAATCAATGCTTTTGTCAGAAGTTAAATTAAATCAGCCACATTCATTGGCATTTCATCAATTTGCGTACGGTTATATTGCTCGATGTCCCTTAGGATTTTGATGTCATCACTTTTAACAAAATTTATGGCGACATCCCGCAAACCATCATAAAACCCACATTACTTGATGAACTAAAAAAAAATGCATAAAATTCTTTTTCTCAAAACCTCAAAATTTTACCCCCCAAAAGGGTTACTGTTGTAAGGTCCCAGGAGCCCATGTCCCTGGAACAATCATAACCATCCATGTTGCAAAACGGGTAGTGTAGATACAGGAACATTTTTACGTGGGTGTTCACGTATTGCTAGTTCCAATACTCTTGCACAATCCACCCTTTAACTTCGTAATAATAGATTTCACGATATTTTGATTATAAGAGTACATGGAGGACACAGTATGTTTTTAAAAGCAACTGAGAAATGCCTTTCTCCGAAAATGACCAGACCGACCAATACGAGGAATAGAAAGCTCACGGTTGTTGGGAAGATCATCGTTAATCACCAGAGAAACCTATAGAAGCTCAATACAAAGACAAAAAATCAGCAACCATTCCAATGGTTGAATGTCGACAGAAGAAAAATGAAAATAACAGATCCTGTCAAAATGTTAATGCTCGTTTCATGAACAACAATCCTCCAACATACCATTAAAACAAACATCAACCACTCCCAAAAAAGTGCGTTGTACATTGGATTAATTTCTGACTGTTACATGAAGGAATTTGAATAGGATTATGCAGTCCAGCCAATAATGTATCATATAATCAATCAATTTTATAATGCCTTGGTTGTTTGATGACTTTGCTATCATCCTAGTCATAGCGAAACTTCTACACACTGCAATTCTATGATTATTTCAAAGTTGGTTCAACTTTTTACTTCAGTATCATATTTTAGTAAAAAATATACTCACAGAACTGGCAAAAGCTGAATAGGAAATTTAAGGGTTTTGGCAAATGTCTAATTTCCTGTACAGCAATTTATGGCCTCTCCCTCGCCTCTTTCTAAACCCAACAGAAAGTAAAAAGAGAAAACAAAGTAGAAAATGAAGTAAATTATTGAACATCCAGTCCCCTATCTCAAACATCGTTAGTAATAAGAACTCGAGTCTGTCCAGACCGAAATTCTTCCATAATTGCATCCCTCTCCTTTAGTGGCATATCACCATGCATAGATGAGACAATAAAATTATTCTCACGCATTTTTGCCGTTAGCCAATCAACCTGCCATATACAAAGGAAAACCATAAAAATATAAGGGCAATAGTTGGAAAGAGAATCAACTAGTCAGCACGGACATCCCAGCTTCTGATGCATCTTGTCGTGTAGTGTTATTCTCAGAGTTTGTTTCCCTTTCACCATCCGAAGTGTTTCATGCATGTACTGTTCTTTTCTCTAGCAGAAATCTGGCATCATCAGATTTTGTTTGCCCAATTAAATATATAATTTCTTTGCATAATTGTATCCAGCAACAAACTTTTGCTAATAATGGTACATCAGCCATTTGTTCATTTTCTTGTTACTTTAAACTGAAACAATCGCAGCACATTTCCCATTGCACTTGTCAGACAGTAAATTTGAAGCACAAATGAAGAAAAATCAAATCTACAGAAAAATAGATGTTGAGATATAGACAACTTCATAAATTTTGAAATTTCGGAAAATAAATAATAAATATTTGGACCATACACAGAGATACCAGCGAATTTAACTAGGTAGACTTTGATAGAATTATTGATATGCAAAGGAAATAAAACAGCTGATGCACCGTCAATGATATTGCAGATTTTTTACAGCGAGATTCAAAATGTAAACCAAATTATAAATAACCAGACCTATGCAACAGTGAGGTGTAAAAATAGGTACGGTGAAGGAGAAGACTGAGTATAATTTTACTTAATAACTAAAACAAAGCTAGTAATAACCACATCACCACTGAGAGGAAAGTGAACCCAATATGTGAAATAAATTTACCTTCCGCTTTGTGTTACAGAAGATAACAGCCTGGGTAATGGTTAGGGTGTCATCTAAATCACAAAGAGTATCAAATTTCCATTCTTCCCTTTCCACAGGAACAAAGAATTGTTTGACGCCCTGTCACAATAGAACACAAAGAATCAAAAAACAAAAACCACAATAGAAGTTCTGATGCCATCATGTAAATTCACCATCTGGAATGCTAAGGCAATTTTGTAGATGGAAGAAGAATTTCATAAATAATGGGATTTATAGACAGTACAGCAGAAAATAGGTAGTTCTTTGTCAAGCCGAATCACAATATGGTTATGCATGATGTTATATTCAATGTGTTGCAATTAATGAAGAAATGTTATTAGTTGCATATGACATGCGAGGGGCTGAGAAATCAGCAAATGTGCATAAGTACCCCCACCCTTTGACGATGTCTATGCCCGAAAGGCATTTACTCATCAAAATAAACAATGTAGGATAAACAAAAGCCTACCTCCAAGGTCAATTCATCACGCTTTACAAGGATCCCAACTGGATCAGTCATGAATTCGCTTGTCATCTCCAATATTTCATTTGGAAGGGTGGCCGAAATTAAGACAACCTACAGTGACAACATGCATGGTCGATTATCCGCAGGGAATCAGACATATACAAGTTCTAAGTTTCATATATGGCAGGAACTTCAATATTAATGAAACACGCACCTTCTTTAGTACATGTTCATTTGTGTTTTTAATGACATAAATCCAAAGTCATACTCATAAGCACAACAAAAATAATAAATAAATTGATCATAAAATACCCTGATTCCCAAGTTCTTCACTTGTATGACCTACATGCTACACTGTTACCAATGCTATATAAGCCATGCTTATGTCCATACATTCCAAGGTACACAAGTGTATATATGTTCACAATGTGTTTGAAGTTCCAAATAACATTAACCATCGCCCAAACTTCTAATGTAAAATTGTCAATCGAAACTTGCCAAAATCTAGGGCATCAGGTCCATGTGGCCAAGAATTACTACTTCCAAGTGGCCATGTGCAAGTGTATAGCATTCAAAACCGAGAATGGAGGCACAGAACAGATCAAAACATAGCCGCAAGCTCTGTTGTCACCTTTGGATACATTAAACACCACTTCAAGAATCATATACTGCATAAATAACATTCTAACAAAAGAAGTTTAAATTGGAGAAACAGCTTCTAAGCTGCTTTTGTATCCCTATATCTACAATTCCGAGCTTCCAATGTATCATGACCTTAATGAGTAACACTTACAGGATGTGTTCAAGTAACATTATATGCCCCAAGAGAGAGAGAGAACCAGGAGGCGGAAGGTATCTGTAAACATCATAAATCTGATCCTTAGACCCCCTGCTCAACATTTCATCAGATTCGTCCTATCAAAATCCCAGAAGAAGAAAATATAATGAGAACCAGAAAGGCCTCATTTACTATGCTGAATACTTCAGTTAAGAAGGCGGGTAATTTATCAAAAATACCAAGAATTTATCATGTCCATGTACATGCTATACCACGTACACAAAATGATAGAAGAAAACGTAACTCACCAGAATTAGTAATTTGATTGATATAGTTCTCAAAGTTCTCCTTTTGATCATGTCACAAACTCTACCAGGAGTGCCTGACACTACATGAACTCCGTCCTCTAGTTTTCCTATATCCTCGCCCACACTTTTGCCTCCAATACAGGCATTAGCTTGTACCCTAATTTAAAAAAGATGCAAATTGAATAAATAGGGCGCAAGGATTGATAATAAGTTGTCAGCTTTAAGGCAATACCCAAAAAAACCACGAACTACATCAAGGAAAAAACCTCAAGTAATAAGAACTCGTTGGAAAGCATGAAGTAGAAGTCACTTGAAAATAAAAAACAGCAATTCACAGGTAATTTGAAGAAATAAAATTTCTCAGAAGTTCTTCATCACAGTCACAAATACGCAGCACAAAACGGAGAACAAGCATGAGAATCATACTCGGAGGACTTCGCGTCGACGATCTGGCAAGCAGCGAGGGCAATCATTGAAGTCTTGCCCGTACCAGGTTGCGCCTGAGCAATCACGTCAAGAGATAATGGGAAGAACAGCACGCTGTTGAATGGCTGAAGGCGTCTCAAATCCGTAGTTGTAGATTAAGGAGATTATCCATTACTCCCATCTCGTCAAAGCTCATTATTAATACCCAATGCAACTGGACTACAGCAGGAGTTCAATCCATTTTGGATTTTATGTCCATCCAGGTACGGAATGCCACTGTCCCATTATATGTGGTATTATTATCTCATGCACTCACGGAGGCGTGTTATTGAGCAGTAATTTGAGTTCAAAAATTACTCAAATTTAATTCAAACTTGAGTTAAAAAAGAAAATTGAACTTCGAAAAAATTCAAAATTCAAATTCGAGTTCCATAAGATAAAAACTATTTTAAGTCTATTGAGTTTGAGAAGAATACTTAATTTATTAACATACCCAATACATTTTTTTTTCCCAATTATGCAAGTATTCCGAAAGAACCATTTAAAATGATTCTGATAGTCAAATAAACTAATATTAATGCCTTTCAATTTTCAGCCACTCTAATTTAAGTATTATTTTGCCAAATACAAATAAAATGTGATTTATTACACTTTGTAAAAAATGGGAACAGAAGAAACATTAATTGTCACTTATTTTGCTGCTAAATCCTAAAAGCATAGTATAAGAAACCTCGTCTTACTGATAGATAGAAAAGATTCAACAACACAGAAGTAATATATTGGGTAGTGCCCACACAGAGTTTGGCGAAAACTGCTAAAGAAACAATTTTCTAGAAAAAAATTTTTTTACACAAAATTAATAACAGCATAAACCGTCACCTATCCTATACTTGGCAAAAACTATTGAAAAAATAGTTTTCTAAATAATAATATTTTACTGAAAATTAATAACTGATTTAAACCATCACCTATCCTATACTTGGCAAAAACAATTGGAGAAATAATTTTCTAGATGAATAATATTTTACAGAAGATTAATAACTGATTACATCGTCACCTATCCTAAACGTTTTTACCAATTCAAATCGACTTTGTGTACTATAATTGCTTTTATGGCTTGAGATGGGTTTTTCATTCTGTATTACACAATTTTCAAATATCTATACAAAAATATATAAAATAAAATCAAAGCCTGTCTCAAGGCATCACAGAAATAAAAGCAAGCCATCCAACCGAAATGATCCATGCGTATATATATATATAGGAATCTACTAATGCTCATCTCCAATATTGTATAGGTTGTCTTTTCTCGGTGCCTGCCCTTTAGCTTTCCAGTACAGCCACTCTTCACAGATACTTCAACAGCAACAACACTATTGATAATAATCTAAAACAGTTGGTGAGTTGACCAAAAGTTTCCCTACCGCCACTGATCACCTCATTCCCAATTGAGTGTTATATAATTAAATGTTGCTTTGCCTGAAGGCAGAAATATGAGTTTTCCTTTTTGGGACCAGCCAGATGGTGTGGGTGTGGCACATGATGTGTGGGTACTGTCTCAGTTATAATTTCATAAAGGTCGTGGCTTTCCTCTCCCCAAACTCGCTTTCATTCAAAGACCACGGTGCTGTGTCAGTGTTATCCCATCAGGCTAGTGTTTTCTGTGTCAGAGTCGTTAATGTTTATGTTCATGGACAGTGATTTTTTTAAAACTTAAAAAAAAACAAAACAAATGAAAAATAGTTTCAATTTTTGGTAATTTTTCATTTTCACTTTAAAATTATTTGACTATTAATATAAAACTTCATTAGAAGTACAAATGCAAAGGCTTTGTTTGGTTAGAAATTTATTGTGATGAAAATGATGGAGATCTTATTGAATATGGAAATTATATAATTGATTGTAAAATTTTAACGGGATAAAAATTTAAATTGGTTTGAATTTGTATATTTACATATAATATATATATATATATATAATAATTGAATGATATGATAGTAAATAGAAATAAAAATTTAATTTGAATTTATAAATATATATTAACGTGAGTATGCATACATATGTGTGTGTGTATTTATTGGATTGTTAATAGAAATAATTATTTAATTTTGAATATTTAGATAATAGCACATCATATTTCTTGAATAATTATTGTTTCAAAGAATTAGTAATGGTATGTTCTTAATGTTTTAAGAAAAAAAACAACATATATTTATTTTCAAATGTTTATTTATCAATAATATTATATAATTATTAGATGATATAATAGTTTACGTATGTAATAATTAAATTATTTAAACAAAATATAAAGGCATGCTGATGAATAACTAACAATTTAAGTTGAAATAAAATTAATAAGATAATTTTACAATTTAATATATATTAGAGAAATCTTGAATTTAGAATATTATACATTTAATAATTATAAGTTTTAATATGTGTGAATTTAAAAGAGTTTCGGAAATATATGATTACTTATTTGGATGGAGGTTGAGAATAATGGAAATTTGTAGGGTATAAAAATTATATTTAGTAATAAATTAATTATAAGAATGAAAATTTAAATTTGTTTGAATTTGAGTAGTTTTTATACATATATATTTTTTAATAATAATTGAGTAACGTGATTGTGTATAGTTTTGTAAGATATATGTGTGTGTATAAATGTGATTATATGTGTATATATAAGTATTAATTTAATTGTAAATAAGTGTAATATTGAATTTCAAATATTCAGTTGTGTATGTAAGATAAAAAAAAAGATTTGAATTTAAGATTAAATAAAATTTATGTAAATGTAAAATATTTTGGCTATGTTTGTTTTTATTTTTTAGTGTGTATTTTTAAATGTATTTTTTAAAAATTGTGTAAAAATAAGATATAAAAAATAAAAAATTATAATAATTGTAACGTTTCTTTTTATGTGTAAATATGAAAACAAACATAAACTTCGCTTTTGTAAACAAGTTCAAACGTGGCGTTCCAAAGCTAAGCAGCGTCTAAGGTCAAAAAATCGTAAGTACGGATAAACTTCAAAAGAAGAGAGGGAAAGATAAAAGCGGGGTGGACAATGATTGGTGGGCGCAGTGAACAGTGTAGGCCCAGTGGGGTGACGTCTCAGCCGGAACAGAGGACAGATTCCAAACCATATAAAACGACAAAAACAACTTTTTCAGTTTACCAGCCGAAAACACGTGTTGCGGTACAACTCGTTGCATAAATTTTTGCACCGTTACGTCAGACATCGCAAAATCTTTTTTTTTTAATAATTGTAAGATGTCCACATGTCAATGTCGTGGCGGGATCATGAGAGTGATTTTATGGACTGAATGTTTAGGCCATGTTTGGTTAATTATGATAGGCAGGAAAATGGAAATTTAAGTGGGTAGAATAATTATGTTTGGTATTAAATTGTAAAAAGAAAAAAATAAATTATATATTTAAAATTAAATAATGTGATAGTATTAGATTTATAGAGTATAATAAGAAAATTATAGAAATAAGTATTAATTTAATTATAAATAAATATAATAATTGAAAATTAATTAATTAGTTACAAAAGATAACATAGTGAGAATGTTGAATTTGAAAAAAATTTGTAAAATAAAATGTTTGTTTGGAAAAATTTTTAGTAGAAGTAAATAGTAAAAAATAAGTAGCTGAACATAGTCATGATTTAAGTGATAAATCAATTATTTATCGTTGTAGTATGAATATCAAGATATTAATAATTAGACTAAACATTAGTGATATTAGATTATTGATAACAACATAAGATCATTTAGAATGACTGCCAAAAAGTAACCAGAGGCTCACAATTTGTGAGATTCGAATCTTTCAGTTTGATTACAAAATATTACGATTTCAGAATTTTATTTTTTTAATTAGGTAATATATTATTGACAAATCAAACCAAGTTGTAGGGGAAAGGTTACTGCCCTGGCCCCTCAAGAATGAGAATTGATTTTTTTTTTAATTATTAAAAGAAATATTTTTATAAAGATAGTGTATTTTCAAACAAAATAGTAATGTAATATTGTCGGATCAATAGTACGTTGATCTACATTATTCATTGTTGATGAGCATTTTCTTATAAAAAAAGGCTGAATTATAAGTCATTATTACCATTTAATTGCTTTGTGATGGGCAATAACATTTCATCACAATGCAGATCATTATCCCGCAAAGTATTATAATTATAATAATTAACATGTGGGTGTATTTTGGGTAATATGGATCTGCTAATTCTTTTAAGAAATGACATTTATAGGCTTTAGGAGAAGTAATAATGTTGCCTTGATTTGTGGGTATATTAAGCATTTTACTTTGATTTTTATAGTGATCTCTTCTAGCCCTAATTCATCTGTCAAATAAATTAAAGACGTGCGAACAATTATATAAGTAAATAACTTCTACATTACGCATAAAATTAGAAACAATGGAATTAAAGATATAAAATAAATTAAACTTGAATAGAATTAACTCAGTAAATAAAATTTGGGGGTCAACGTGAAAAAATGCATAAAAAAAATTAAGAATATTTTAATTATTATATATATTATGAAAAAAATATATCCATATATGATATATATAGATAGATATTATATTAAATAGAATAAATTAATCAAAATTCAATTTAATTTAAAATTAGCTGGTCCTATTAATTTTTTTGGATAAATTATAGACCATGTAAAATATGCATAGTAAATGGCACTTTACCCTGCAAAATTATATCAATTTGGCACATTACCTCTTAAAAGTAAGATAATAGCACTTTACCTCCAAAATTTGTATTAGTTGCAATACGTTGCCTACTAACTACATTTTAAGATTAAAATTTTATTAAAAACTCATAATATTTTACCATGTTTATCCTTTTTGACTTTTTTCTTTAAAAAAAAAACAGAGATAACTTTTCTTTATCAATATCAATCATAAATATGTAATAATAGTTGTATCTTTATTGCAAATAATATTGCATTTTAGTATGAGAAATAGAATAATTAGTTGTGAATGTCATATACAAAAAAAATAAAATAAAATCAAAAGTTATGCAATTATAAAGTAGAAAACTAAAATTTTAAATAATGTAATATATATTACTAAGCAAATGTTTATACAAATAAATTGAACTACATAATTGTGTGACTTTACCTACATTTTAACAAAATTTTCATTTTATCTTAGTTTTAAAAATTTCCCTTAATTTCACTTAAAAGCAAAGCAAAAATTTTCATAATATTTTTCTGGATCTATCATTTGCTAAAAATGAAAAAGAACATCACATTTTTAATTAAAAAAATATTATGTAATATATGAAAAAAAAATTAGTGGATATAAATACTAATAAAATGATGATAATTTCAATTTTGTCAGTATGGACAATTAAAAATATGAAAACGTACTGAAAAATTATGAAATTGATTATGCGGTACCTTTACTGCCACTTTTGTTTATAAATCCATTTAGGAGGCAAAGTGCTCCAATTAGATTAAATAGAGGTAAAATATACTTAATTTATTTATAAGTGGTAATACGCCAAAAATAAATCTATCAATTTACGGGGTGAGGTGTCACTTGTCCAAATAAAGAAGGGGTACATGTATAATTCAAATGGGTGGTCCAAACTCCAAAGTGGGACACAGTGACCTCTCGACTTTACGTAACAATGTTTCTTCTTATTTTCCCCTCATTTTATATACATATATATGGGTGTGTACGCAAATATAAAAGATGTTTACTAATTAGGATGGGGAGAAAATTTTTAGTAATTTGTGAGGAAATTAAAATTATATTTAATTTGTAAGATTTAAGTGAATAAAAAAATTATTTATATACATATATGTATTTAATATTTAATATTGATTGAATGATGTGATTGTATATAAGTTTATAGGGTAATAGAAAAATAAATTTGAGTATGAAAATTATATAAATATGTGTTAATTTAATTGTAAATAATTATAATAATTAAAAAACTGTTAATTAATTATAAAATATAAGAATACTGTTTTAAAACCCGAACAGGATTGGTTGGTCCAACCGGCTAGCGGTCCAGTCCGCGTGGCAACCGGTTCAATTTATTTTTACATTACTTTCCTTTTGTTGGGAAGAAGAAGATGGAGAAGAAGGAAAAGAGTTAAAAAAAAAAATGGGAAGAAGAAAAAAGGAAGGGAAAAAAGGGAAAATATGGTAGGATAGAAAGAAAAATAGAAATGAACTAGCAAATTGAAAAATACCAAAAAAAGACAAGAAAATCAAATAAAGAAAGAATGAAAATGCATAAAAGAAAAAAAATTCTATTATTATTGTGTTGGCAAGCACTTGTTACTTTCTGTGTCTTATTATATAATTAAATAATTAGTTTATACATTTTAAATAAGTTATTTAGAAACTCATAAGTTAATTATTATATATTTAATTATTTAATTTTTAAAAATATATGGCTAATTATGTATATTTTACTTAAAATAATGATATTAAACTAATTTGTATACAAATTAAGTGTGCAATTTTAAAATATTGTCGATATTTTTTAAAATTATTTATTAAAACAACAAACTCATTGAATTAATTGGTTTTATATGTAGTTGAATTGGTTGAACCTGTTAAACTAGCGAACGGGTATGCTATCTTGATTTCTTAATAGTTCAATTTTGTAAACATTGAGCAAGATATGAGAAATTTTGAATCTTAATATAAATAAAATTTGTATGGTAAGATATTTAATTTGTAAAATTTTTAAGTAATGAATAAAACCAAACAAACATAGCCTGTGTGTTTTACATTCTACGTTCTGTTGTTCCCACGTTAATGCGAGTATGCTACAACACAACTTGAATATAAATAACAATACGCGGTCACGCCCTTTTTCTTGCCTCTCAATCACCATGGCATTCCTATTTTCTGTTGGAAAAAGCTGATATGATAACTTATTTGGGCTTTGTTTTAATGTAAATTATGATTGAGAAAAATTGGGATAAAAATTTAAAAACAATGTAAAATAAAAAATAAAGATAAAAAATATAATTTTGTTAGATAGTATATTTAGGAATATAAATTTTGACAAAAAAAATAATGTAAATTTACATCCAAGTATAGCCTGCTTTGCGTTTGAAGTTTCCTAGTGTTCAAATAAATTATCTCTCTAATAAAAATAAAAAATTTGATCGGTTATATAATCAATAATCATAATTAAACTTGTCACACATACAATCCAATCTTTGAAAAATTGATTATTAAAAGAAACCTGCAATATTAGTTTCAAGAACCTTGCCCCCTAGATCGACTCCCTTGAGCTGTCACATGTTTTTTGAGTATAGATTATTTGAGAAAAAGTTAACCCATTCAAAAACCATTTTTCTAACCTACGTGAGATGAAAATGTTGACCAAACTAGCTTTGCTGTTCTCCTTAATTTTGTTCCTAATATGGGACACTAGACACATACTTGTTTCTAACGATCTTCTCATTAAGTATTAGTTTTTTTAACTTGCTTCTTCTCAATCAGAAAAAGCTTCACATCCCCTCAAACAACAACAACTTCGCAATAATTTCTTGTTCAAACATGAGTTAGATCATTAATTAGAATCTTTTGAGTATTTCAAGCTAAAAAGCTAGTTTTGTTACTACTAGTTGGAGTGTGCGAGTTTAATTGTAATAATTGACTTTGTGGACTTAATGGCAAAGCTTAATCAAACCAAAGAGAATCATTCATAAGACTATGCTTTAGTATGTATATTTGTGGATCTGATGTCATATCTTAACTTAAAATCTTAATACAAACAATATATATATAGGCCACTTTCACTTATAGCTTCCCACCGTCTTTTAGTGTAGGACATTTAACAAATACTTATTTTCTAACAATTTTATCCACGTTCTTTCAATATGGAATATTAGACTCTATTTGTGACATTAAATTAATGTATGACCTAACAAAGTTGAAATTATGACATTGAAACACATGCTTGATCCAACCAAGTTGGAAGCAATTGCTTTTGAATAGTAAAATAGACTTTCCTAAAAGTTAAAACCTCTACTTCTTCCCACACTCATACACACACACACACACAGAAAATCATTGGTGTCACATTGCATCTATTTGTTTTCTAGTTATATATGTACAGAAAAAGTCTTTTTTTAAGAAAAAGACAAGTTTTTGCAAAGGATGCCGCCCATTGGTGTTACATTGCTGCTATTTGTTTTCTAGTAATATATGCCACTTTTATGTAGGGTGATCAATTATTTGATCACACATGATGATATTTATATTTCTCTTTAATTATGAGCGTAATTTATTGCACATCCTTCAATTATGCACTCATATACTCATGCAAATAGTGCTATTCTAGGGTGAATGGCCTAGATGTTCTAATTAACTGATTCAATTTTGGTCCAGTCGTAGTGGTGGAGGGATGTGGATTGCTTATAATATTCAAAAGGTTTTAGTTGTCATTTTAAGGACATCCCCACGGCTTCTCACATTTATTCCCTCTCCTTTTGTCCCTTTCCTTAGCCACATTGATTGCCAAACTTCCACTCTTCCTAACTGCCATTTGCCTTCAATTTTTGCTCTTCTGGTAATCATATATCTAAGCCATGCACTAATCCACAATAGCAAAAAGATAACATTGACGTGATTGTAATTTTAGTATAACTATTGTGTGAAGCCTTAAAAAGTACAAGTTGGTGACAAACACTGGGAGTTCGGCATTGATCTATTTCAATAATCTGGAAGTTATAAGATTATTTCAATCAATAATCCAAGTGACACCTCATCTCAGTGATTGCATTCGCATTAGAGTTTTATGGATGTTCCAGGCTATGTTGGAAGAGGGGTTATGTGGAGTACGATGTTTAGAAGAAATCGTGTTAGAACGACTAATATGTTTCACTGTAAAATTTTGATATTTTGAAAATTTAGGGTTTATTTAAAAATATATATAATATATAATAATGATTGAATGATGTGGTAGTATATAAAAATAATGATTATTTTATAAGATTTAAATATATATATAAATATGAATACATATGTATATAGATATTGATATGATTGAAAATAAATATAATAATTAAAGAATAATTAATTAGTTATATATAAAAGAAAGAAAATTTGAATTTGAATTTGATTGAAAATTTTATTGAGTGATATATTTGACAATGGAAAATTTGATGGTGTAAAGTAGGCTTCCAAACATAGGCCTACGGTGATGATACCGATACAATGCATTAACAAGTTTGTAAGACTGAGATTTGCAGTGATTAAATTGTGCTTTATTTCAAAAAGTTTTGTAAAAAAAAACTAAAACGTAACTTTTTGTAATGGATAAATTTATTTGCTGTATCAGAACAATGCCTTTAAATTTAATCTGGCCTAGTTTGTTTATCAACCATGATAAAACAACCGCAATAAAAAAGCCATTAAGTGGGAGGGTTATATCTAATATCTGGAAGCATGTTAAATGGTTAGTAAACAATGGCAAAAATATAAATGATCAGAGAAAGAAGGGGTAATCAGTAATTTACAGAGGCTACTACTGCTCCTATCAGAGGTTTGCCTTTTATCCCTGACTGACAAAATCTTATTTACAAGTTCACTTCATCTCACAACTATAATTTTTCAATTTATTACAAATACTAAGCAAGAACAAAGATAGGGAAAAAAACATATTATATATATATATATATATATATATATAAATATATGTATGCATGCATGCATGAATGTATATCTTTCCCTGTTCTTCCCAATTAACTCCAACTTCATTATCCAATCTCCCATTTCATCTTCCTCCAAATGAACAATTCCATATTCACAACTCTTGAACTTGACGTCTGCAGCTCCTCCGCTTCCACAACCAGATCCACCTCCAGAAGGCTGAATCACCAGGGGGCAGAGGAGGAGGAGGCGGACACTGACCCCCACCACCAGTCTCTACTCCCCGGAATCCCCAACCAAATAGCCCAACTCTGCCTTTCCGCCATCCCCCATTCCGTTCTCTACTCCGTCTGCCATTCCTAGCGCCGCCTCATATATTATCCTTCATTTCCTCCTTTTCTCTCTCTCTACGCCCTCTTCTTACCCGCCAAAACTGATCCCCACCTCTCCAACTCCATACAATTCTGCTCCTTTGATCCGATCTCGTGTAAATGGCAGCCTCTCCCTCCTCCACCGTCTGACCCGCCGCTCGGATTCCTCTTTCGGCATCCTTCCTTTATATCTCGGAAGCTTCCTATACAGTCTGTCACGGTCTCTGGTAACCTTGTCGTCCTCGCCGCCACGGACGACCAATTCCTGCCTGCCTTACCCAAACCTCTCGTTTTCAGCACCTTCTCAAAAAAATGGACTCCTGGTTCCCCACTCTCCACGCCCCGCCGCTGGTACGCCGCCAGCGCTTCTCGAGGGGCTATCTACGTCGCGAGCGGGATCGGGTCCCACTACAACACAGACGTTGCGCCGTCAGTCGAGAAGTGGGACCTAAATGATGAGCCCAATCACAAGCAACAGCACCAACCCCGCTGGGTGCAGATGGGGAAGCTCAGGGACGGTAAATTTAGCAGCGAAGCCATCAAGGCGGTTGGATGGAGAGGAAAGTTATGCATGGTGAACGTGAAAGGAGAGGCGGCAAAGGAGGGGATAATCTACGACGTGGAAACGGATTCGTGGGAGGAGATGCCGGAAGGGATGCTGGCGGGCTGGAGGGGTGCAGCGGCGGCGATGGACGAGGAGATCATCTACGTAGTGGACGAGTCAAAGGGTTCTTTGAGGAAATACGATCACGTGAAGAACGCGTGGGATGAGGTGTTGGCGAACGACATGCTTAAAGGGGCGCAAGATGTTGCGGCGGCGATTGGGAAGGTCTGCATTGCGTGCGGTGACGGCGGCACCATCGCGGTGGTGGATGTGGCGGCGGCCAGACTGTGGGTGGTAGATATTCCAGATCACTTCCAAGTTGTGGCGGTTCACATCTTGCCAAGATTGAGCCACTCGGATTTATGCTCTCCAAGTAAAAAGATTTAATTTTTCTATATTTGTTAACTATAGAGGCATGCATCGATATGAACAATATTGCATAATAAATGTATAGAAAGTGCTATATTATGATAATATGATATACATTAGTTAATGGATGAATTTTAATTGTAGTAAATTTTTGTTTGGCTCTGAAATACATGAATGTCGCATGTGTTGGTGGGCTTGTTAGCCTTTTGAATTAATTGATTGTATCCACAATAAATAAATTTGCATCGGAATTATGGTTTTATTTGGATGTAAATTATGGTTGGAAA
This sequence comes from Avicennia marina, assembly GCA_019155195.1. NCBI lineage: Eukaryota > Viridiplantae > Streptophyta > Magnoliopsida > Lamiales > Acanthaceae > Avicennia > Avicennia marina. The sequence continues at coordinate 12,999,707 of CM032762.1, read as the reverse complement.
AAAAATTAATTTGAAAATTTTAGAACAGTGTAAAAGAAAAAAAACAACAACGAGATTGAAAATGTAGATAAAATGTTTGTAATGGTAAATTTTGATGGATCTTCTCCTTTCCGGCGCCAACGGAATCGGAATATTCCACTTTACAATGCACTTGAAAGAAAAAAGAATCATCAGGATTTGCCCACTTGAAACTTGAAATTGATCTTGTTTTGCCTATTAATCTTTTATTTGCTTAATCTTATACTAATAAAATTTTTAAACTCTATACATATCCAAATTTATTTATAAATTATAAAATTATATTATTTTAATTAATAAAAATAAAATTATTTAATATTAAAAAAGTTAAAGAATATTTAAAATAATAAAATAAATTTGAAACAAAAGAGAAAATCTGATGGAAAAGAAAAATAAAAATTTAAAAGAAAAACAAAATAAAAAAGAAATTAAGAAAATTATTTAATTTTATATTATACAAAAATATTTAAAATGATGAAAGTTCAAAAAAATTTAAAAAATAATAAAATTTAAAAGAATATATGAATATAAATTGTAAGTTAGATAAAGAGATAGAAGAAAATGATAAAATTATAAAAGTGTGTAATATAAGGATAATAGTGTAAATTTATTTTTTATAATTAAAAATTTTAATATAGTATAGATTTTCACTCCATCTTTTATATCATGTGAATAGGACATCCATTTTGCCCATAAAAAAAAGAAATATTTTAGACACATAAAATGCATATACAAAATAAAATATAAAATAAAACATCAGCAAGCGGTTTGCTCTAGCATTGAAGGGCACAGTACACGTGTGGCTGCACGTGCAAACCTTATCGTCTCGTGTCAAATAGCAGAACTCAAAAGGTTGGCTGATTCAGCTAAAAGACAACCACTTTTCCAACTATTGAAATACACTTTTCTGTGACATAGTCTTCAATCTTTATCTTCAGAAAAATAAAAAATAAAAAATAGTACATAGTAAATAAAAATTAAAAAAAAAGGAAGAATGCTACAGGCAACATTGACTATGTTTGGGAAAGGGTTTTTGTTAGTAAGAGTGGTATATTTAATTATAGGATTTATTAAGTATGTTAAGATGAGCTGTATATTTATTTAAATATATGTAATAAATTATATAATAATAATTGAATAATACAGTAGTATATAAAGATAATTCTGAATTTTTAGGATATAAATATTTATAAATGTGCATATATAGAGGTGTGTGTATATGTACGAGTGTTGATTTAATTATAAATATATGTAATGATTAATCGATATTAGTTAGTTATATATGTAAGTAAGAAAATTTTAGTTTGAATTGAAATAATTTTTTTTAAATAATATATTTGGTTATGTAAAATTTGATGAAATGTTTAGAGATTAAAAATTACTTAACCTAGATCCATTTCATATTATTGAAAGAATAATAAAAGCAAAGTAATCATTTCAATATATGGAAAATAGTTCAAAGAATTTATGGCCACGGTCAAATGCCCACATTATCAATCAGTTAATATTAAATAATAGTAACTCAACAATATATATAGGCGCGTACACAGACAAATTTGAGCCTGAGTTAAATTTCACTTACATTTTGATTGGCGTATTAGTGAGAACCTATGAGGTATCGTGAAAATCCAAGTTTTTCAACCAAATATTCAAATAAAAGATTTCAAGGGCTTTCCTATCTCCATTAAATTTTATACTACAATGAATATAAACTCAGGCCTTAGCCTATATTAACAAGGTCTAATCTTGCCATTAACGAAGTGGCTAATCTTTAATTATTAGGTGGAGGTGGAAGACCAAGAGGACATTACGGCTAATCAGTAATGGCAAGCATGTCACGATCTTACACATTTAGGACAAATTTTTTTTAAATCTATTACAAAATATTAAGCAAGAACCTAAAAAGAAAGGGCAGCTCTCATACTCGAGGTCAAATGCGCATATAACCTTAATGACACAATACTTCTACGGCCTTAGCGGTATGTTTGGTTTGGAGGATATGAATTTGAGGATGGTATTTAGGGAAATGAATTCATTCTTAATTAAATACTTCACAACACAGTGTATAGAAAGGAAATAATACTTGCATGTTAAATCAATGTGAATGGGATATGGCTTGTGAAATTCAAGCAGTGAATGGCGAAATTAGAATTTTTAAACGTAAGTATGTCGTACGTCTTTGTCATCCTCGTCTATAGGAAGTGTACATAAGATATTTACCTGGTTATATAATAAAATTAAACAACACAAAAATAGGCATCAAAATCGTTGAACTTCTAATGGGAAAAATCATCACAAGCTGGAACAAAATTGATACGTTACCAACCCATATATGACTACGATCCGTAAAAAAGGCGTGTTTGGCAGCATGGTGTTGCCAGCCAGCATATATTTGCAATTGGCTATCCAAATCACATATATTTTATTTTATTTCCTTTATTTAAGTAATACATAAACCCGCAATGATTTTGTTTACATGGACACGGTGGCAAAGCTACGTGTAGCACCGTTGGTCACAATCAACCAATGACTCAACGAAGGCACGAATTGTTGCACAAAAAATTTAAATAAAGTATGATAAGAATTGAATTAAGTTTAAAATCTTAAAACACAAACACAAGATCTGTATATATAAAATAAATACAAGTATGTGCAGAAATTGTTAAAATTAATTGAAAATTTATGTGAAAATAATAAGGATTAATAAAAATGGCCTTAAGGATCCTATTTATAGTCACAGTTCAATTTTTAAAGAATTAAGTCTCAACTAAGAAAACAACTTAAATAAATCATAATTCTATTAAATAATATCAAAATAAATTATAATTCTATCTAAAACCAAAATTGGAGCCTATTTAAATAAGTAATGATAATTCTCGATTGATTAGGTATATGAATTATAAGAAATTAGAGAAAACAATCACGAAAGACTCTTCCGATGAGTGTGGATCAAGCGCCTATAGACTATTTCGAATTGAGCGCTGACTTGGTTGATCCCAAGTTTGACCACAGCGCTTGTACCAATTTTTCAACTTTGTGTGGATCTCTTGACCCAAAATCTTTTGGCTGCATTTCGAGCACCTTCAGATCCAGCTTATGTAGGCTTGATCTAAGAAATATTGTACTATCTCGCGTTTCATGGTAATTTAAAGTTTAGAGAAATTCTCAAATGCGTCAATTTTAGGATTCCATATAAAATTTTCCCCAATTGCGCAAATGAAATCCTTGAATGTAATATCATGGGACAGGGCTCTCGAATCCCAAATAAAAGTTTGTGAGCATGTCGGTGCCTTAAAAGGCGACTTCACACACCAAAAGTCCAAGTGGTCTTTTAGAATTTTCTTTTTATGCCCTTTTCACCCATTTTATCGCATCATTATTGATCCTAACGTACGAACCCCAACTTTTTCAATGAAAAAATAAAATCCAACCAACGAAAATTTCACTGTGAGTGGAGGTTCTCGAGAATGATAAATCAAGTGATGTCCCCAACTCAAAGGACTCATCAAATTATGTTTGTACCACCAAATACCTCAATTGGAAAGAATTTGATGTTGATATTGGAGACCTTATGAGTTATATTTTTTGGACTCCGTGAACATGGGATGATAATTAATTTCTTTGTTAATTAAACATACCTTGAAGGAATTAAAAACTTTCACTAGTGACTTTGAATTGTAATTGCAACTTTTATTTGTTGTATAACTTGAAATTCAATATGAGATATAGACAACACTTCTGTGTAGATATGTCAATAAAGAATGAGTATTTGAATATTAACTCAAAGAATAACGTAGACACATAAAATTTATTATTTATTGTCAATATCTTGCATTGTGATTATGTTAAATGTGCGTAAATCTTAAATCTTGTGACGATACAAATATCTTGTGCCTATCATAGTCAGTGCATTATTAGAGTATGAAGAAATAGATTTATCTTAATATAAAATAAGGTTATAAACTCGACGTGCCACTACCTATGTTTGTATGAAAATATATGTGCAATCAATAAAAGATTTGTCCCCCCTAAGTAAATGAGGTGTTTGTTCTATCAATATTCTACTAGATGGAAAAATCTTTGACCAAGATAATGACAATTGGAAATGAATTTTTGATAAGATATTAGTATCATAAAAAATTATTAATTTGTTCATATGATCGAGCCAATAATTTTGACTAAGTTCATTGCTAGCATTTGATCTAGACAAAATAAGAAAAATACCTATAATGCATAGTACTTACAATTAGAAAGTTTTATGTGATTATATTATTTTGTCTTAGGCTATGATGTGAGCCACGTATGCTAGATGTCACCTTTGACTTTTGAGTTATACTCATTCTAGATTAAAGATACAAAGTAAGGACAAGAAAGTAATTTTGATAACAGGCCTTGGTTAAGACTTGAGAAATCTCATGATAAAGATAATTATGATATAATTGGATTAGAACAAATGAAATTATTCATTTTTAGTTAAGTTTGATAATAATGAGACCTTTTAATTTAATTGATGAGATTAATTAAATTAAAAAAATGATACTTATAGGCTTAATTATTAATTGAATTAATAAATAATGTTTTGATTTGCTTAAATTAATTTTAAAGTACATGTAAATTTCTTTAGAGCTCATACCACGTGGCATAATTAAATAAATATAGAAAAAAAAATTTAACTATATTTACGGAATTGTGTCTTTAAAAGTTACCATCACGGGCATAATTAAATAAATACAGAAATAAGAATTTAATCATTTTACGATGACGTGTCTTTAAAATAAATAAAGATAAATAAGGTGGAAAGTTACAATTTACTGCTCACACATCAAATCATTAATCCCGTTGTCTACAGAGAGAGAATATTTACTTAGACTTTTTTGGTATTTTTTTCTTGTCCAAAGTTGTCCTGGCACAAAGAAGTTTATGGGATTTGGTGAATGTTTGTTACAGAAGCCTTGTCCCTACCCTTTCGTTTAGGTGGATATTTTAGAGGACATGACTCAAGATTCGTGGTTTATGGTCGGCATATAGATATTTTTCCAGAATTTTAATATCCAATAGTTATCTACATAATTGTTTATGTTTTAAATTTACACAAGTTATATGAAAAAAATGGACTAGATGGAAAAATTTATTTTGTTGCATTTTATTTGATATTTAATGATTTTTAAATTTGCATTCTCAATTCCATGAAACCCATCATTATGCTCTTAGAATATTGATGTAAGACCTTTTTTTCCCCAGTGACATTGCCCACCACTTTATGTTGATATTCTTGTTTCAAACGAATCGAAATGCACATTATACCACCTTTTTCAATCGTGTAGACATTCTACTTTTCCAATAAAATAACATCCTTAAATATTTCCATACATGTCCCAACAAAATTTGGTGAATATTCATGTTCACTACTTTACATGTTATTTCATCAAAATACTTTGAAATATTAAAGTGAACTCTAAGCCTTTCCACCACCGTAACGAGCGGAAACCATTTGCATAGGATATACAATACCTTTCGATAGATAATTTCAATTTATTCACTTTTTTTAGAAATTTTATTTTAAAAAATAAGTTCGTCAAAGACTTAAGTTAAAAATCTTATCCCAAACTTAACATCTTGTTTCAAATAATTAATTCTACTAAGTTTTAAACTGACTGACACTAGGTTAAAGGCTAATCCCTTACCCAGAAAATCTTGTCCATGTGTAGGTGGAATGTAACCGGCCATGGCGTTTGATTCAGGGAAGAGAAACCCGATTCCACTTGATGTGGCAAAAACGTAAATGGATCGATTGAATTGTTGCACGAACAAATCTAAAAATCCTACTGAGGGAGTTGAGTCACATTCAAAATTCCAAAACACACAAAGCACATTATTTGTACGTAAAATAAGCACAAGTGTGTGTATCTAATTAATTGAAAATTCGTGTGAAAATGCTAGGGCTTAGTAACGGTGCCTTAACAATCCTATTTATAGTTCAAGAATCCTGTTCTTAAGAAATTGGGTTTTTACAACTTGAATGAATTCTAATCCTATTAAATAATATTAATGTAAATTAGAATTCTTTCTAAAACCAAAACTGGAACCTATCTAAATAAGTAATAATAAATGTCATTTAGCTAGGGATAAAAATTATAAAAAAGAACGTACTGGATCAAGCACTTGGTCAATGTGCTTCCCACTTAAGCTTAGGCTCGATCACGTTCCTAATGTTTTTAGTTCGAGCATCGATTTTGATATATGGGCCACTTGATCCAACTCGTCCGAGACATTTCTATTTATTTTCCAACTTTGTGCGATCAAACACAAATCAAGCTCGGGTTTGATCCAAGAAATGCTACCTTCGATCTTTCATTCGTTGACTAAATTTCTTACCAATATTCATACAAGATGTCCAGAGTATTTGATTTGGATAACAATTTTGTACCTGTAACTAACTTGAGCATTAACAACAACTGATTATCTTCTTCTTTTTTGATTATTATAATCGCTGGTTTTTCTGTGCTTCCTAGTATTAGTAAACAGATGAAACTGGGACGGGTAAGTCCAGTCAACTGGGCTTTAATTTGGAGACCACTGCAGTTCAGTTGAGTATAAAAACAATAGACAAGGACAGCCCAAAAACTGAGCTCACTTAAAGGGCAAGCAAAATTTTGTTGTGGGTATTTTGCATATTTGTTTTTCTTGTTAGTTAATTCTCCATTTGAATATTGGGTTTCAAGAAAAATGGATTTTTTAATGAAAGGATCCGAACATGGGCGATTGATTTTTTTAATTCAACTTTACTTTTATAACAAATAGATTACGTCTCTAACCATTTACCGATGGCCGGTACGGAAAGAAGATAGTTGAAATTTCGTACTTTGAAAAGGAGTATGCAAAGTCATTTTCTAGATTGCTATCAATCGAAATCTGATTTTCAAAGACACCCAACCTAATCAATAATTTAGACATTGCAAAAAAATGCTTTAGAATGTGGTCCTTAATCTTGTCATTTCGTTTCTAAAGCTCCCTGTCAGTAATATTCATTATTCTCAAATCTCAACCAATAAAATAAATAAAATAAAAGCGAAAAAAATTTGACTTTAAACAGAGCTTAGCCACTTTAATCACCTGACAAAAAACTGTAACACAAAGGATAATGAAACAGAACTCAGCAGTATCCAGAGGGAGGGATCCAGGGATATACATGCAAGGGGCCGACATTAAAAATTATTTTTAATATATTTTTTTAACAACTTAAAGTTTATTTATTTGTTTGGGAAAAAAATAGAAATTGAAAATTAAACCTATTTTTTAAAATAATTTCTGCTTTTGGAATAGTATACAGTCAGATCATTTAGTTATATAATTAACTTGTTAAAGTAAACTTTGTTTATCTATTTTGATTATTAAACAAAATTACTCTAGTTAGTGAATTATAGCTATTGATGATAATGAATCAAGTATGTTAAACTAAAATATTGATTTTAAAGTGTATAAACGCTTTCGCATAACTGAAGTTTCTTAAAATATATCGATGTTTAAGTATTCAGTTAACATTAGTTTACTATTTTTATTTAAAAAGGACATTAACAAAAAAATCAATTACATATATTCTAATACTATTTTTATAATATATAAAACACTGATAAACTTAATTATAAATGAATAAAATAAAAAATATAACAAGTTATTGGACAACAACAATAATAATAATTTATTATTTAATTACTGAAAATTCCTAGTGATAGTAATTAATAAAATGAAAAGCATATTTAACCATTATAATTACACACACACATATAGTTTTTAATATATATGTATATTTCTGAAAAATTATTTAAAATAAGTAGTTTCTTTCCCCCAAGTAGTTAAGTTTATTAAACTAATTATAAATTTATTAATAAATCATTCCACAAAATATAAATTCATTAAAATGAGAGTGGGAAGGAGTAGAGGGCTGGGGAACCATAAAAACAAATTTATTTATAAATTATTATATATGATATAAATTCATCAAAATTTTATGAAGTTGGGGTGGGTAGCGGTGGGGGGTTGGGTGGTCCTCAAAATTCATTTTGGAATGAAAGTCACATTCCCAATTTACAGTAGCCTTCTTCTTCTCTAGCTGCAATTCTCCATGCACAAATTCCAAATTTAACAATTTCTACTTAGGCATATTTTTGGAACAGAAACCTATTAATGACAGGAGAAGCACTGTTGCACGAAAGGCTCTTTAATTTAAAGAACCCCAAATTAAAATGTAAATTATATGCTTCAGCTCAAGTTATAGTATATCTATATATTGTATAATAAGTTAATAAGATTTAATGTAGAATTACATAATTGTCATTTTATTTTATTTTTATCTCTTCTATCATTTTCTTACTCTTATCTTTTAATTAATCACTTTAATTTATATTTTCTCTCAAATTTTCCTTTATTTCAAATTCTATTGATGTTTCTTTGTTTTTTATTTTAAATATTTTTTTATACTTTCAATTTGTAAATAATTTATTTATATTACTTAACTTATAATATTTTTATAATTTATAAACAAATTTGCAGGAGTGTACTACTTTTACCAGTAATAATAATTTCAACATTTATTAAGCCCTAAATATCTGTGTTCAAAACATAATTTCATAAAGTTATATCTGTGACAAAAAAATAATTAACTGCGTAAAGAAATTCAAAACCAAGCAATTTTGATTAGAAAAGAAAAGTAAATGTGATTGAAATAGAAAAAGAAACGTGAAAAGAGAACTAAACAATACAAAAACTTAAAATAGCAATAAATATGTAATTCCATATTATACAACAAAAGTAAAATCACATCTTGCTGTTTCCTACCACTAATAATATATTTCAAGGTTCTCTAGATACTGTGTTTGAGATAAAGACATCAGATAAGATCATTGGAGGTAAAAAAGATAATAAGATTATTTGTAGTGTTGGGAAGAATGTTGAACCAACAACTTTAATAATTTCATTTTATACGTTGGGAAGAATGTTGCCCTAATAATATAATTCAAGGTTCTCTGGATGCTGCACCTGGCGTAGATGATAAGATAATTGGAGGTAAAAAGGATAAGAATGGTGTAATGGAATTTGAACCAAAGATAGACTTAAATCTATTGCTCCACTGACACACCTGACGGCTTTAATAATGTTGTCATAGCGTATGTTCACTCTTCACCAAATGCCGCAGTCAAAGTCAAATATGATCTTCTTATCACGAGTAAATACACAGTGATGGATGAGCATGCTTACTTACGCAAATAAATAATATTTTATGTTATTTATAAAATAAGAAACATTGAAAACACAGACACATAATAAATTGAAATTAAAGAAATGATATTTATTAATATAAATTTTATATCATCTATAAAGTTTGTAGAAGTATAAAAAGAGGATTTGAAAAGATCACAATACAGTAAAATACAGAAAAAAAAAATGAACAAAAATTGAGGGAGTAAGTGAAAAACTATATAATGAATTTTTAAATTATATAATTTAATAATAATACATTGTACAAGCCTTGAGTTTAATGTAGGGAGATATTTTGTTTTTAAACTGAATTTTCCGAACTATGGCCATCACATGGCATCGAGAAGGGACAAGGACATATTTTATTTGGTTTGGACATAATCATAGATGTATCATATTAACTTAGTTTAATGAATATTTTATATTTGGGATCGTTTGTGTAAAGAGAATGTGGAGTTTTTTTAATGATGTGGTACCCCAACATGGAGAAAAATTCTTTATAAGTGAATTTAGACGAATTCAATGATTGGGGATGAAAAATATAATTTATGTAAGGATTTGAAGCTTTGCAAAGTTGATCGTGAACATAAAAGATTGATCCAACAAAATCTGAAGAAGAAAATAACATTTGATAGGATTGATCCTAGTGGATGAGAGTGATCTGGATCTATCTAGACTACATGACATAAATACAGATCAATTTGGTGACATAAGGTTGACATCAAGCAAGGTAAATTTACATAAATGTCAATCTAAATAGGGGCAAGTTGATCCGGGAGAGAGGTGGATCAACATTGGCCAAAAAGAAGACTCTAGAATTACGGTTGAGGCAAGTTAGGATTGATCTCTATCAATTTGAAACAGTTGAAATCAATCACAATGAAAGTCAGATCAATCTAGAGATTAAATGTTTTCAAAATTTATTGTTTTAGTAATTTAATTTGACTAGAATTTTTACATAAGATTATTGTTATTTGTCTATATGAACTAGGATTAGTTTTCGATAGGAAAAATAGATGCTTGATATTATTTAGTTGGCTCAAGATTATTTTAACTTAATATCTTACTATGATACAAATTCCTAGTATTTTGACTATAAATAAGGTATTAGAGTTGTTGGAAATTCTAAGTCATAGTCATACGAATTCATATTATTTTCTTATATTTACATGTCGATTCTTTTTATTTTATTTTACATTTAAACTTTGTGTTTGTTTGTTTTGGAGTTGAACTAAATTTAGATTTGTTCGTATAATAATTATAAAACCCATGCTTTCCCACCAAGTTAGGTGGTATGAGAGCAGGCTTTTCATGTTTGTGTAAATTCAACGGCCAATTATATTTGACAAGATTGCTATAACAAGAGATTTGCTGTTGATCAAACCATTGTCAATCCAAAATTCTGTAGGATCAACTCTTTTGAACAAGATATCTAGTTTTTGGTAAAGTTTTCAACCTAGTCATTGATGAACATATTTTTGAAAATAGAATTTTTAAAAAAATTGTTAAATTGAAATTACCTATTAAAATACATTGTATACCGTATGCAAAAGGTTTTACCAAGTTGGTTAGGGTTGTTGAAAGGTTTAAAGTTTCATTTAATATTTCAAAGAATTGTTATGAACTAGAATGTAATGTTGTGGATATAGATGCTTGATTAATTTTATTAGGGCTTTCATGGAAAAATATGAGGGATGCTACCTTGTTGAGGGAAAAGAATACCCTTATAAAAAATGGTGAGATGTATACTCCTTCAAAAGAAGACAATCAACTTGAACAGGAAAGAAAAAGTAATGTTATAGTAAAAAAATCTTGTATTAAGATTTAAAGAACATGACAAACTTACTATTTTAGGAAATCATACTAGAAATTGTGTTCGTTTGCTATCTTGATTCAAGCAATAATGCAGGTAATGGTGGCATGAAGTGACTTTCACATTATACAATAAGCATGTGTTGTAGTCACAATTGAATGTCACTAAAGAAGACTTTAAACTCGTTTGAGTTATGTTTAATTAAAATGGAATTTAATCAATATGCAAAGTTTATGAATTAAAGAATTTATATATAAAGAACCTTCTCATATCAATGAACCCAATATAGAGGAATGTAATGGTATAGCACTAGAAGGGGTGACTGACATATCTTTTGAACTTGTCAATGAATTTGTTTTACTCTTGGAGTGTTGCGATATGGTGATAAATATATTGCAATGTGAAGTACTTTTTTCTATAGATTGAAACGAAAAAAATATGGAATGTTTTGCAAAAGATGACATTCTTAAGGTTTTTACTTGTAGTACACATGGATGGACCAACAAGTCCCTAAAACATATGTATGAAAAAGGCATAGAAGATTTGAGAAGACCGTAAGTAATTTTGGTGCAAGAAGTTGCACCAAAGGCTCATATGTGCATGCAGAATTTTGTATGTGAGCTAGGAGCCATGGTAAGTATAATTTCTCCTAAGAATTTCACACAAGCCATGAAATAAAATTATATATGAGATTTTGAAATTGAGGTTTTTGAATGTTTTATTAGAACTTGGTTGTCAACAAAATCAGAGGATGAGCTTTTTTCACGGGGCGTGGGAGTTCAAATGGAATATATCAATATTGGATGAATTCAACTAATTGGGGATGGAAAATATGATTTATGGAAGGATATGGAACTTTGAAATGTAGACCAAGGGATTAAAAGATTGATTCAACAACATTAAAAGAAGAAAATAACATTTTGTAATATGAACATAGGCGGATGAGATCGTTCTAGATGGATTTAGATTGATTCAACCATATGAGATTGATCCAAATAACTACAGATTGATTTGGGTGATAAAGATCGACAACAAGGCAGATTGACATGAATGTCGATTCATATAAAGACAAATTGATATGAGAAAGGATGCTTTTATGGCTACCATTTTACATGTACTTTTGAATTCTTCAATGTGAAGCATCTTAATAGTTTAGGGCCTTTTATTTATTTAACCTCATCTTCAAGTATTAAAGCTAAATAATTTAAAATGTCATTGATCAAGTCACAGCCATAAAATTCATACTTATACATACCGTTTCAACACAACTTCTAAAGGTTTCACTTAAACAGTGAAAATGAAAACTTTAAGTGAAACTTTTCAATAACGTCGCTGCAATAAATTTTAAAACCCACTTTATTTGCGTTAATAATATTGTTCTAAAGATTCTTTTGATAGCAATAATGTTCCAAAGATATGTTAGATTGAAAACAATCAAAGAGGTCACACATTTTAAAATTTCATACTAGGGTTTACTTGTCTTTTTAGCTTTATTTTTATTTTTCTTGAGACATATTCAATTTGTTGGATGAGATTTTAATTTATAGGATTATATTAAAGGATAAAAAATACACATAAATTAATTAATCTTATATAATTATGTTTAGTAGCATGACCATTTAAATTGATTTTATTTATTTTTCTTGTTATAGCTTTAGCATACAAATAATTCAATTAACGATATAAGATTAAAATAATTTTTTAAATGATGAATAAAAATATCCTAACAGTTTCCAGAACTATCAAATAAAATTAGTTATATTACAATTTTGTAATGTTATAACGAAATTTTAACATATTAAAGGTTTTAATCACTCAAAGAGTCTATGCCAAACAATAAATCCCACATTATTAGTGAACATGGCATTGAAGTGAAAAAATAAATACATGGTAGGCGAAATGAGGCAAAATCATTAACATTTGATGCCTTAATTGATATCTTAATTAATAATTAAACAGTAAACTATTCATTTCATAAGCGGTTATATGTAATCTTTATTCACTTCTCTCTTTATTTGGATTCGTGTAATAGATTTTAATTATAGATTTCGTCCGTAATTGTTAAACCATAATTTCAACGTCACACAAAGTTGTAACGGATAAAATATATAATAATTTAACAAACGAGTCGAGCATTCACACTACCCTTATCCCTATAATATATAAAAAGTAAGATTACGTTCTGAATATTGAATTTTAAATGAGGAAAAAAGTTGAAACAAAATGAAAAAGATGAAGTATAAAATTTGTATTACTGGGATTCATCCAAAAAAAAGGCACTATCTTGTGTCAAAATTTATGGCTTTGTTTGGATGTAAATTATGGTGGAAGGAAAATTGGCACAATAACTTATAAAATATATAAAAGTATAAGACAGAAAATTTAACAAAAATATATTATATTGTTAAATGATATGTGAACAACCATAGATTTTCATGGAAAGAAAATTACGCAGAACTTGCGTCCGAACACAGCCCTTCCGTTTGCTTATCTTTCTTTGCTTTTGTTTTTGTCGCTGATGTTGACTTCTTTCTTTTAGTGCCCTGATTGTTGTAATCCGAGGAGTCCTCAATTACCTTGTATTTTTTTCTAATTAATGCTCTGGTTCAGACAGTCAAACCCCGCTCCAAGTGTTTCTTTCTTCCGCCGACAATCACAAAAAGCAGTGATGAGAGAAAAGGCAGAGTCTTGCTCAGCCTGAAATTGACCCCAAATCCCCTAACCTAACGTTTTAAAAAGGGGAATGGCGTGGTAGATATCTGAAGTTGTACTTAGTCTGAAAACCTTAAATTCCGACCCTCAAAAAATGATGTACAATGATATTGGAGATGCCAGCAGCGGGAACGCCTCCACTCCAAGAATCCCCCACATTCCCTACCAGCTTGTCCACCATCGCCAGGTTCAGCACCCCACCATGATCCCTTTTCCTGCTCCTCTGTCCCAGCCATCTTTCTCCGCCTCTGGCTCCGGTGGCGGTGGCGGCGCCGCCGATGATGATGATTTTCCCAGGAGAGATGAGAGGTTCCCTCAATGGGGAAACCAAGAAACAAGGGACTTAATTGCAATCAGGGCTCAGCTTGAAGGGGACTTTACTGCAGCAAAGAGGAACAAGAATTTGTGGGAAGTAGTGGCTAAAAGAATGAGGGAGCAGGGCTACAGGAGGACCAGTGAGCAGTGCAAATGCAAGTGGAAAAATCTTGTCAGCAGATTCAGGGTATTTGTTTACAAACACTTCTTAGAAGATACAGGAATGACTATTATGATTCTGTAGTTTTTCCCCTATATTTCTGTTTTTGTTTTTGTTATTTTTTTTTTCTTTTCTTCTTCTTTTGATAGGTAATTAAGTCTCACTTGCCCTTTTCCATGCCTATGCATATAATTTGACAGATTGGGAATATAGTCATCAAAACCAGATGTGTAAAATTTTAGATTGAATCTCATAATTTTTTGTGTGTTCTCGGAATATGTGCAGGTAAAAATACAATCTCTTGGTTTCTAGAGGGTTTGATTTTTTTTCCCCTTTTTGAGAGGTTGATGTCCAAAGATGAAATGTGGATTTAATGGGTTGGATAAGTATGATCTAATTTTTAATTGGATGAGATGTATATAATGGCTTCAGTTTGCATGCAAGACTGGTCGATTTGTGCTTTTATATGTTACTGCTTGTAGATGACAATAATTCTTTCTTTTGGCCAAATTCTTTGGAACTTAAAATTTTTTGTTAGTCCTTATATGAACTTGTCTCGGAGATGGGAGAAAAGATGGCATACACTTTCTAATCATCTAGAGGTGTTTTCACTTTTTATTTTTCGGATTGTCTGCTTCTTAGGGATCTAATTTGTGTTGGGCTCTCATTATTTGAGAGATTCTTAAGTGTTGGTCCTCCAACAATGTGCAAACCTTTTGCTTTGGGTGAGATTTGTTAAACGAGTTGCATTCTGTCAGAATGCGTGAGCTGCATCAAGAAATGGAGTGTGAAGTCAATTCAGGATTGTCTACTTTGTCTGATGGTATTATGGCACTTGATTGTGTTGGTACAACTCAACTTGTCATTAGATATTTTGTAGCGATCAAGATCCTACTCAACCTTGTCTCATTGCTAGGAAAGTTTCCCATCTGAATCAATGATACTGTGTTGTATTTTGTGAATTTGATCTTATTATAGACATATATTTCGCTTTGCTATTTGCATAATTATGCGCAAGTTAATTTTTGGTTGTCCATCAAAATCTATAAAATGTGAGAGAATTTTTGCTGTTTCAGTGTAAGTGGTTTGCCCACAAGTGTGATTCTCTGCCTATCATTATCCCTTGGTTCAATCTACTGTGTTCATTTCTTGGCTATAATTTTAAATTGAGACTCAAATTTTAAAACAGAAGTTGTTTGGAAGCCTTTTGATGTTTTGTCAGAGAAATGTTGTGGAATCTCTTCGAGAAATGAGTTAAGAAGAATATCGTGTTAGATCAAGAGAGGTTAGTTAATGCACAGGAATCTTTTTCATTTTTGGTGCTTCAATCAAGTTGGATATAGTTTAAGCTAAAATAGTTTAATTGCTATCCCTGTAATTTATTATTATGTTCCAGAACCAAGCTCTGGATATGAATTTTATGACCATGGAGCAAAATGAATGTTTTCAATCTTGGTTTGATAATGTAAAAGGTTTGCTAGAGTGATATTTTTAGCAATTTGTACAGAGTGGAGGTTCTTGTATTTGGTTATCATCTTACATCATGAGTAACAGCATTTGCAATATCAAGTGGTTTAGATGGATGAAATGAATACAGCAAAACAGAGGAAGTTGTCAAAGATAGGTAGAAAGGGTTGAAATATATTTATTTACCACTGCACAGCCCAGCTAACGAACCCCAGAACTGCAGATCCAACTTCTGCTTGACTAAGGTTTAGATGTTGAATGTCCAGATAAAGATGAAAACAGACAATGGCAGCAATGTTATACATCTCTATAACAACTTGGATCTTGAAAGTGAGAATTCATAGACGTGGGCGTGTCGCATGTGTTTTACTTTTAATTAAGCTATATTTTCACATGGTGATGATGAGTAACAAGATTTATGATATTCTCTTTGGTTTTTTACTTGTTTTATATGCATTTGTATTTTCTCTTTTTTTAAGTAGTGTACCAAAATTTGGATCCGTGCATAATTTGATGCCATTTTTAACACAGGGGCAGGAAGCATCTGAAGTTGATAAAGGTCGACAATTTCCATTTTTTGACGAGCTGCATGCAGTGTTTACAGCGAGGGCCAATAGAATGCAGCAAACTCAGCTCGATACTGAGACTGACGTCATGAAAGGAAGGAAGAGACTTAAAAATGTTTCTGGTGATCAATCTCATGACGGCTCTGAAGAGCAGGAGAACGAAGAAGAAGAGACTGAAGTTGATCAGGCGGGAAAAGAAAGAACAGTTCAAAAAAGGAAAGCAGGTAAAGAAAAGCGACAAGAAATGGGAGAAAACAAAAACAATTCAATACAGTCTCTTACAAATGCAAGCAAGAATGAAGGAATTCTAAACAGTCTTCGGGAGATGATGAGGAATTTCATCATGCAGCAACAGAGGATCGACATGCAGTGGAGGGAGTCGATGGAGAAGCATGCCAAAGAAAGGGAGCTGTTTGAGGAAGGATGGCGGCAAAAGATGGAGAAACTGGAAAGGGAGAGGCTAATGATGGAACAAGCTTGGAGGGAAAGGGAAGAGCAACGAAGGTTGAGAGAAGAGAGCCGGGCAGAGAGAAGGGATGTTCTGTTAACGACGCTTCTAAACAAACTCATCCATGATGATAATCCATAGGATCAAACGTGTGGAAGTTTCTCTAACTTAATTTATTCCCATTTTACTAATATTATGGTATACATCTTCTTAGGCAATGAAAAAGGCATCACAAACGAATTGGAAACTGTTGAACCGACTATATATACATCATATGCTGGATTTTAGCATAGCAATGGAACAGCTTTCAATTTTCCTTTTCATATGGTGACTTCCTGTGGCATTTTGGTTTACATTGGCATCATTGTTCTTGTAAATTGCTCTGCTGATGCTTTTGTTTCCACTGAAGATGCTCAATGTTTCTTTTACTGTGTCCATGTGGCATTAGGAGGAAAAAAAAAAACTTGGTTTGCACATTTTCTTACAGTATGCTCCTCGCTTGACCTTGTTCTTGAAACTGTGTTCAGTCATCTGTGAGCCGCCCACATAAGCGTTCTGTTGTAATGACTTTCAATCAGGAGAATAAGTTGTGACACATTTATCGTTCCATGTCCGTTTGAAGTTCTGCATGCATGAATGTACAGAAGCCATGAATCTGTCCTTCCCAAACTGCTGTCTTTTGTGTCAATTAGATCTTTCAGTCTTCACAATCATCTGACTTCATCTTGGATCACCTCTGGTATACAAATGTAGAGTTTCTGCAACTGAAGTTTAGTCATAATGTTGTGACCTTTAACATCAATTTCAGAAAACGCTACTGTGAGAATTGAGAAAGTCCAGATCATAATCCAACTTTCATTGGCTTATTCAACAAGACATTTATATAAACCAAAAAATGCAGAAGGTAAATTTTGTTATCTGTGTCCAGTATGTTTCCTCTGGGAGTTGCAAAGATTGCAGGGAAGGGAAGTTCTGTTGTCATTAATAAAGAGCATTGGAACTCTACCATTGATCCATGCCATTGAGAATCAAATTACATTTTCTTAGACTAGGGAACAATAAAAGACATTTTAGAGGTAAATCTTCCGTTCTGAATTGCTTCGAGGCTTTTTATTCGGATGCTTGGAAGCATAATGGTGTAAAAGCTGATTGTGATTTGCAAGCCAACCCTGAAAATTCAAATCATTAATTGAAGAAGAGATTATCTTTATATAATCAAACATGTCACACTACCACATTTGACCATGTTATCTACATATTGGAGAAAGTTCCATATTTAATCAATCCCAAAGGAAATGCTTAATTACAGGCACTTCATGAACACCACCCTATCATGTTTAATTATAGGTCAAGCTTTTTATATTTATTCTCAATTACATTTTTAGTTCATAGTATTATTCTCACTTTCATTTTTACTAATTTTATATACGATCTCGTGTAGATTAATAATCCTCATGAATTTTGATAGGCATTACAACCGTCTCCTTTACAATATTATCATTTTGCATGATCTCAAAAACATCATGATGAATATTTTTTAAATATTTCTTTTCATTTTTATGTGATTTTTAAGTGTCACCTAATTTATTAAATTCTCTTTTTGAATTTTTATATATCTACTGAACTGTACCAACTTTTAAAATCATCTATTTGATTTTAAAAATACAGAAGTATTTATTATTTTGAATTCTACAAATATGATTTTAATAATGTGCCTTTATATTTTAATCAATAATTTCTAATTCATTTTTTTTATGAATTAAATGGTCAGCCCACTTAACTCGTCAATTTGAATCATCTCACTAAGTTATAGTTCACTACAACGTTTTTTTTTATTCTTCTTTTCTCAATTTTCATTATTTCAATATTTGGTTATGTTCATTATTTCAATTTTCTTGATATAAATTTCTTTTTTTCTTCCACTATGTACTTTTTCATAATTGTTATGGCACTATTCCTATAATTACAAAATAATTTTATGGTTATATAGAATGTAAATCCTTTTTCCTTTATCTGGAGAAGAAATTTCATCACCATTCATGATAATTAATGATTCCAAATTGAAGGTAACGGAAACAAAAAAAAAGAATTTGCAACTTTTAAATGACTACAACAGCATTATTGCTCTTGCAAAAACTCACCTTTTCAATTATTTTATTAGTAGCATACATACCAAAATATTGAAAAACAAAAAACAAACTCTCAATTTATGCATACGAAACACAAAATTATATTATACTATTTTAAAATTATAGATTAAATATATATTTGAGTAATTTATGAATTCCATTCATACTATCAAATTTATTCTAATTAATATACGTGGCAGTAACACATGAATTCTATGCTTAGCATTGAGTTCATTTTAGTAGTATATCACATAGATATAGTAGACAAATGAAAGCAAGAATTATGGTACATGTCCAATTTGTGTTGATTTAATTTGAATACACAATCCAATCCAAATTTCATATTTTCTTACTATTGTGAATTCCTTTTTTGATTACTACACATAATAAAATAATAAATTAAAATTATTTAGTTGGATTAAATAATAGAATTAAATTATCATTTTTTTGTTGATAGAAAATCGCATGCCTGTTTACTAAACAATTAAATTTTTTGCTTGAGTGTTATTAATCAACATCGATAGCTGAACACCTTGAAATATAAGGTATATATTACTTTGAATTGAACTCATGATTTGATGCAAAAATGGAAACCATCAATAGGAAATTTTATCACAATTTAAAAAAATTCAAAATTCCAAAAACATACTTTAGTTACAAAGAGTCAAAATTTTAAAATGACATTCTGGTTAACAGCTTATATTCTGTTAAAATGTTATTCCCTTAAAATAAATGATATTTAAACTATTCCGGTAAATTGAGTACAAAATCTGAACAGATAAAGTAAAAAATCCTTGTGACATTCCATAATTTCTCAGCCCTATAGAGCTAGCATATAAAATGAAATCACCATGGCTCGCGGGTCGTCATACATTACAAGTCTTCTTACTTTGAACTGCATATTTAACATGATTTTTTATAATGAATCCTCATCTCCATTTCTTTACCGTCTCCTGATTTCTTGTTTTGCAAGCGTGTGCTTGATATCCTGGGTGGAAGCTACCAAAAATGGGGGCTTCATCGTTGATTTAGTCCATCGGGAATCCCCCCTCTCTCCTTACAATTCCTCAAAGACACACTTCGAACGTTTGAGAAGCACGTTCAAACGTTCCTTTTTACGCGAATTTTCTCTCAAGTTAGCTCCTCTTAAATCAGCAACAAAGTCTTTACAATCCATCCAGACAACACTCACTCCCACCAACGGAGAGTACCTAATGAAAATAGGCATTGGGACCCCACCTGTTGAACAGTTTGTCATTGCTGACACAGGAAGTGATTTGACATGGATACAATGCTTGCCATGCACCAAATGCTTCAAGCAGAACTCTCCAATCTTTGATCCTAGGAAGTCCAAAGCATATAAAAAGCTTTCATGTAAGTCCGACGGATGTGCTGCTGTTGGAACTTCATCTTGTGCCCAGAAGACTCGATGCCATTACCAATTGATTTATGGTGACAATTCCTTCAGCGAAGGCGACCTCTCAGTGGATACCATTGCCCTCGATCCATCTTCCATAAACGTTGTTTCATTCCCTAATGTTGCGTTTGGCTGTGGACACAACAACATTGGGACTTTTTCGGGAGGGTCTGGCATCATTGGTCTTAGCAGTGGCCCTCTCTCCATAATCAACCAGTTGAACAGGTCCATTGGTGGGAAATTCTCTTATTGCTTGACATTTATTCATTCCAACGTGCCTGGAAAGATAAGTTTTGGCAATGATGCCATTGTCACAGGGCCTAAGGTCGTGTCGACTCCACTGATTAAGCATAAGCATGGCAGATTCTATTATCTCACATTGGAGGGAATTAGTGTTGGTACAAAGAAGTTAGAATACAAACCCCATCTCAAATCATTGGCTACCGAAGGCAACATTATCATTGACTCAGGTTCCACTTTAACTTTACTTCCGTCGAACCTTTATTATAGTGTGGAATCAACTTTGATTAAAACTATCAAGGGCAAGCGTGTCCCTAGACTCCCACAAAACTTTTAAGTTGTGCTATGAACGACCAAGCAAAGGCCACTTGAATTTTCCATCTATAACAGCGCATTTCAGAGGAGCAGATGTGCTACTCCCACAAAGGACCACCTTTCTGGAAGTGGAGAAGAGGGTGATTTGTTTGACTTTGTTGCCCTCCACAGATTTGGCAATTTTTGGAAACTTGCACCAGATTAACTATAAAGTAGGGTATAATCTTGTGAAGGGGGAGCTGAGTTTTCTGCCTACAGATTGCACCCAGTCCAAATAAAATGATCTGTGGTTACTCTTCTAATTAAACTTTGATGATTATATTTTTCATTTTTAGGACATATTTACTTTAGTTAATTGCATAAAGTTTGAGGATTATCGACTCATATAATGGAATATTTATGTTGTAATTTATCTATTTCATATTGGAATTTATTCTAAAATATATTTGTCTTCATTTTTCATCTCAAAACACATATTATATTCATTACACTTTTTAAATTTTATCTCTATCTTTCTCTTACTTTTTTAAAAAAATATATCTAAAAACACGCACCTAAAAATCAAAACAAACACAACCTATATTTTAGCTAGTGCTTTGAAATATAGGGTACATTTATAAAACCGTTTATAAAAATATTCCACATCAGTTTTTTCTTTTCTCTTTCTCTAATAACAGGTCTTGATGCAAAAAATACTGAAAATAGCCTAATTTTACCCACAGTATGAAATGAAAGTGTTAGTTAAACGTCCAGGCATGCTTTCGAGTGATTCAAAAAGTCCTCTAATATCATTGGCAATTTATATTAAGCTTTTCTTTTGGTTTTTAATGTATATAACAATTTGATGGTCCAATATCAAAGCGCGAAGATTTCTCATAAAAAATAAACAAAGAATATGTTTCACTAATTTTCATTTCATGAAAATTTAACTCTCCAAACATATTATCCATTAAGATAGTCATTTTTATTCAACTACTCTTTTTTATCAATTTTTTTGTCATTGAATAAATTTTTACATACTTTTAATTTTAGAGGACATTATTTTTATTATAATTTGTTACAATAAATAAAATATTATAATTATCAAAGACCTGCTTAATGACACATAGTACTCTTTTTTAAAAAAATTCAAATAAAGATTTTTATAAAATTTAAGACTTAATAAATGTTGAAATTATTATTACTGGTAAAAGTAGTACACTCCTGCAAATTTGTTTATAAATTACAAAAATATTATGAGTTAAGTAATATAAATAAATTATTTCCAAATTGAAAGTATAAAAATATTTTGAAATAAAAAACAAAGAAACATCAATAGAATTTGAAATAAAGGGAAATTTGAGAGAAAATATAAATTAAAATGATTAATTAAAAGATAAGAGAAAGAAAATGATAGAAGAGATTAAAAAAAATTAAAAAGACAATTATTTAATTTTACATGATGCAATCACAAATCTTATTAACTTATTATACAACATATAGATATACTATAACTTGAACTGAAGCATATAATTTACATTTTAATTTGGGGTTCTTTAAATTAAAGAGCCTTTCGTGCCATAGTACTTCTCGTGTCATTAATAGTTTTCTGTTCAAAAGATATACCTAAGTAGAAATTGTTAAATTTGGAATTTGTGCATGGGGAATTGCAGCTAGAGAAGAAGAAGGCTACTGTAAATTGGGAATGTGACTTTCATTCCAAAATGAATTTTGAGGACCACCCAACCCTCCCCCGCTACCCACCCCAACTTCATAAAATTTTGATGAATTTACATCATATATAATAATAAATAAATAAATTTGTTTTTATGGTTCCCCAGCCCTCTACTCCCTTCCACTCTCATTTTAATGAATTTATATTTTGTGGAATGATTTATTAATAAATTTATATTTAGTTTAATAAACTTAACTACTTGGGCGGGGCGGGGGGGGGGCGGGGGGGCGGGGAAGAAACTACTTATTTTACATAATTTTTCAGAAATATACATATATATATTAAAAACTATATGTGTGTGTGTGTAATTATAATGGTTAAATATGCTTTTCATTTTATTAATTACTATCACTAGGAATTTTCAGTTATTAAATAATAAATAATAATTATTATTGTTGTCCAATAACTTATTATATTTTTTATTTTATTCATTTATAATTAAGTTTATCAGTGTTTTATATATTATAAAAGTAGTATTAGAATATATGTAATTGATTTTTTTTGTTAATGTCCTTTTTACATAAAAATAGTAAACTAATGTTAAGTGAATACTTAAACATCGATATATTTTAAGACACTTTAGTTATGCTAAAGCGTTTATACACTTTAAAATGAATATTTAAGTTTAACATACTTGATTCATTATCATCAATAGCTATAATTCACTAACTACAGTAATTTTGTTTAATAATCAAAATAGATAAACAAAGTTTACTTGAACAAGTTAATTATATAACTAAATGATCTGACTGTATACTATGCCAAAAGAAGAAATTATTTTAAAAAATAGGAGTAATTTTCAATTTCTATTTTTTTTCCAAAACAAATAAATAAACTTTAAGTTGTTAAAAAATATATTAAAAATAATTTTTAATGTGAGCCCCTTGCATGTATATCCCTGGATCCCTCCCTCTGGATACTGCTGAGTTCTGTTTCATTATCCTTTGTGTTACAGTTTTTTGTGAGGTGATTAAAGTGGCTAAGCTCTGTTTAATTTCATTTTTTTTTTGCTTTTATTTTATTTATTTTATTGGTTGAGATTTGAGAATAATGAATATTACTGACAGGTGAGCTTTAGAAACGAAATGACAAGATTAAGGACCAGATTCTAAAGTATTTTTTTGCAATGTCTAAATTATTGATTAGGTTGGGTGTCTTTGAAAATCAGATTTTGATTGATAGCGATCTAGAAAATGACTTTGCATACTCCTTTTCAATGTACGAAATTTCATGAACTATCTTCTTTCCGGACCAGCCATCGGTAAATGGTTTGAGACGTAATCTATTTGTTATAAAAGTAAAGTTAAATTAAAAAATCAATCGCCCATGTTCTGATACTTTCATTAAAACATCCATTTTTCTTGAAACCCTATATTCAAATGGAGAATTAACTAACAAGAAAAACAAATATGCAAAATACCCACAACAAAATTTTGCTTGTCCTTTAAGTGAGCTCAGTTTTTGGGCTGTCCTTGTCTATTGTTTTTATACTCAACTGAACTGTCGTGGTCTCCAAATTAAAGCCCAGTTGACTGGACTTACCCGTCCCAGTTTCGTCTGTTTACTAACACTAGGAAGCACAGAAAAACCAGCGATTATAATAATCAAAAAAGAAGAAGATAATCAGTCGTTGTTAATGCTCAAGTTAGTTACAGGTACAAAATTATAATCCAAATCAAATACTCTGGACATCTTGTATGAATATTAGTAAGAAGTTTAGTTAACTAATGAAAGATCGAAGGTAGCATTTCTTGGATCAAACCCGAGCTTGATTTGTGTTTGATCGCACAAAGTGGGCATTTATTCTAAATATGTTTGTTTTCATTTTTATTTTTTTTTATCTCAAAACACATATTATGATTATTATACTTTTTAAATTTTATCACTATCTTTCTCTTACTTTTACACACTTTTTAAGAAAAATAAATCTAAAAACACACACCTAGAAATCAAAATTAACATAACTTATATTTTAGCTAGTGCTTTGAAATATAGGGTACATTTATAAAACCATTTATAAAAATATTCCACATTAGTTTTTCTTTTTCTCTTTCTCTAATAACAGGTCTTGATGCAAAAAATACGGAAAATAGCCTAATTTTACCCCGAGTATGAAATAAAAGTGTTAGTGATTCAAAAAGTCCTCTAATATCTTTGGCAATTTATATTAAGCTTTTCTTTTGGTTTTTACTATACATAACAATTTGATGGTCCAATATCAAAGCGCAAAGATTTCTCACAAAAAATAAACAAAGAATATGTTTCACTAATTATCATTTCATAAAAATTTAACTCTCCAAACATATTATCCATTAAGATAGTCATTTTTATTCAACTACTCTTTTTTATCAATTTTTTTTGTTGTTGAATAAATCTTTACATACTTTTATTTTAAAGGACATTATTTTTATTATAATTTGTTACAATAAATAAAATATTATAATTATCAAAGACCTGCCTAACGACACATAATACACTTTTTAAAAAGAAAATTCAAATAAAGAATTTTATAAAATATAGAACCATGAGTGAACAAAAATTCAGTTGCGTTTATTCATCAAACTTAATTTTATCTGTCACGCAACGTTTTGCTTTAATTATCTGATTGTGTTACTAGTTGTTAATTAAAGAGAAAAGTTGGGATTAATTAATAGTCGTGGAAATGTTTGCATTATTCAGAAAAGTTTGAACTAATTGTCGCATAACCCAAAATCGTTCCATTAAAAATTCATAATCCAAGTCTGTTGAGCGGCGTCAGATAAAGGATTGAAGATTCATAATCCAAGTCGGTATAGTTAACGGTTTTTAAAACCTAACTAATTATTGAATCGAAAAACTAGTTGTATCATTAGATTACTGATCCGACCTGTTCAACTAGTTTTAAAAAATCAATTATTTTAAATTATATATAAATATATATATACATATATAATAATATTAAATAAATTTTATAAAAAAAATTTAAGTTCATTCATTAATATGTTAAATGTTAAGCTTTAGATATAATATTAAAAATTTAAAAATCCAAAAGTATGAAAATATTTTTGAAAAAACATAAAAGAAACTAAATTAAATTTAAAGAAAAATAATTATTGAAAAATTGGTTTTTTAAAAGAAAAATAAACAATTAATATGAAAAAAATTAATTTGAAGATGCAATATTTATTTTTTTAAAAACTCAATTAGAATGTTATATAGATAAAATAATTAAACAAATAAAAGTTAAAATAAAAAAGGTAGTGAAAATTATATATTAATAAATTATTTAGGAGTTGAAAATGTTAGAAATCATAAGAAAACCTAAAAAATATTTTTATTTATTCATTTTTCAAAAAAATATAAATTTTTGTGTGTTTTTGAAATTTTTTTATAAATAAAATATTAAAATTCGGTTTTTACTGGTTCATGGCTAAATCAAAATGATGTTGGGATCATATAAAGATACTGGACTGAAAAATCGACCAATTCCTGATTAAATCGATCGAATCGGGGCTACCTAGTCTGATTTTAAAAACCTTGGGTAAGATGATGTTAGACAAAAGATTGAAGATTCATGATCCAAAGTTGGTAGAATGGCATGGTTAGATACACAAAGGATAAATGAGAAAAATTTAAATGATTTGAATAGAGATAAAAATTATGTTTACTTTGTAAGATTTGAAAGAGTGTGAAAATTATATATATATATATATAATATTTAATAATAATTGAATGATGTAATAATGTGAAATTTATAGAGTAATAAAAAATAAATGAAAGTAGAAAAATTATATAAATAGGTGTTGACTTGATTGTTGTAGGTAAAACGATTGAAAAATTATTAATTAGTTATAAAAAATAAGAAAAGATTTCTTGAATTTAAATTTGAATAAATTTTTTTTATGATAAAATATTTAATTCATAAGATCGGAGTGGTGAAATGTGGAGATTGGAAAGGCAGAATCGTTACATTGGAAAATATTCATAAAAAATATCTTTGTCAACTTTTTTATATTTAAAAATTGTAACCCAACACAGAGTTAGCATGGGGTTCGTGAAAGGCATCGTTGGATACATGGAGGGACGTGAGAGGAAAATTTAGGTAAGTTGAATAAAAATAAAAATTATATTTAATTTGTAAAATTTAGAAAGATGGAAAAATTATCTTTATATATATTTAATATTTAAAAATAATTAAATGATACGATAGTATATAAATTTAGATGATAGTAATAAATGAATATAAGTTAAAAAATTATAGAGACGTGTGTTGACTTGATTGTTAGTAAATACGATGATTGAAAAATTATTAATTAATTAGAAAAATTAAGAATTTTTTTTTAAAATTTAAATTTAAATAAAATTTATTTAATGAAATAGTTGATTTGTAATACTTTCAAAAAGGGATGAACACTAAAAAATTTGGTGACCAATTGGGTGGTAAAAAACAGCCTAAGAAACTCATTTGGCTTCATTTCAGCGGTCTCATATCTGTTCAACAATTAGGAAGATTATAAACAAATACGTCACACAGACTATAAAAAACGTGCGGCTGATGATGTGAGAAAAAAGGTATTGGGGACGAAGGCTCCGGTTCCCTGACAATAGAAAATCAAAGTGGCAAGTAAATAATTTGGAGACGGATGTGCGGCGGAGAAGAGAAAAAACGTATCTTCGGTTGCCAGAAATTAGGAGTGTGGAAAATTTGGAGACGACGGTGGCAGTGGAAAAATATTCTCAACTTTTCTGAAAACGGTGTGGGCGACTGGGCGGTTGCGTCAGCAAACGATTGACAAATCGTACTCCAAGGTAGAAGAACAGCATCGCTGGATACACAAAGAATGTGATGTAAATTTTGATTTGGGATAAAAATTATGCTCAATTTCTAAAATTTGAACGAGTTAAAAAATTAATTATATATATGTATTTAATATTTAATAATAATTAAATGATTTGATAATATATATTTTTATAAAATAATAAAAATAAATATAGGTAGAAAAGTTATAACAATAAATGTTTATTTAATTATTGATAGATATAATAATTGAAAAATTATTAATTAATTATAAAAATTTTAAATATAATTTATATAAAAAAATATTTAGCTTGTCAGTGGAAGACCCTTGCAAAATGTCTTTTGTCAACCTTTTAATATTTAAAAATGGGAGGATTAGGGTGGTCCACAAATCCGCGCGTCAACGACCCACGAGCATATATGTATATGTGCCATACACCGTTGTCCATCTGTGCCCTGAAGGATCAAATACATAATAACTGCGAACAGAAATGGGGGGGTTTGATGTCAGGGTTCTTCTCCTGATTGCTGTCAACGGACTGAAATCAGCAACGTCCGTCTCCCCATGGGATTGGGATGCATTTCATGTGTTCAGCGATCATCTGTCTTGGGCCAAAGTTTGGCTCCTCATTCTTCTCTTATTTATCTTCTCTTTAGTTTCTATCATTATCCCCTCTAACTCTGGTTTTCCCATTCGGCTGCGATGGCACTTTTCTGCCTCCATGACGACTGGTTTTTTGGCACTACTGTTCCTCCCTGAGGCCCTCTTCTGGTACTTTTATCCCATATTTGTGCTATCATCTTTGTTCTCTAACTGTCTCTCCGCCTTATTCTGGAGATGCGCGCTCAGCGTACAAGCCATTCTTTCAACGACTCCAGGTCTAAACATACACTTCACCACCACCAACGTCAATCATAATCTCATTATTCCTGAGCCTGGAGAAGCAGATATTGAAGAGGGTGGAGGTGGAGCTGCGCACGCAGAGGGTTAATTGAGGCTTTTTCCCACTTTGGAGGTACGCAGAGTTTCAAGTTTTATTCTTGTTTCGGATTCTCTATCCTGGTCTTTTAGATATGGCAATGAATTTACCTTCAGGTCTGCATGAATAAAGTGTCAATAAGGCAATATTATAATATTCAGTGGCGTTTCCTGGTGTTTGGATTGGTTCGTTGGCCGTCGGTAGCTGGTTTCTTTCCTTGGGTGTACAAGTCCGGAGCTCCTGCTCCCGCAGAAACAAGGTTGATCCCATCTACACTTGCATGTGTGTGGGCGGGGGAGGAATGGAGAGAGTGGTTTTTTTTTATTTTTATTTTTATTTTTATTTTTATGTGTCTTTTGCAATAAATGTTTTTGAGGTTTTACGGTTTGAATTTTCTCGATCTGAATTTTGTTTATCATGATACTTTGTTTATGTACCCATAATAAACATCGTGCCCCGTTAAATATGGAGTGGAAAACCAAGTGAAACACCGATCAAAATTGAAGATGCGAATGGACCCTTCTTGTTGACATGAGGTATTGAGAAATTAATTTGAAAGATAAATGATACTTTTACGACCAAAAAAATATTTGTCGAACATTATCAAAAACGCCCGACTTAAAGGACACTGAACATAACCATGAATGAATGTACTCTCAACTCTCAAGTACGTGGATTAAAATCGAGAATTGCAGGCTTTTCATGACTTCATTTGGGTCATCTCCGCTTAAACAAGAATTGCCATAATGGATCCAAAGACCCGAAACCAAACGAATTAATTGTTGGGCTTAGTCCGGCCCAATGTTTTTGAATCACGATAGCCCCAATTCTCGTATTTAGCCCAACAAAAGACAGAAATTGCTCTTCCAGTCATTCAAGCAAATTCTGGCAATGTTTATTTTTATTTTTATTTTTTGCGTGTTTTAAGTATTTTTTTTAAAAATAATTATCTAAAATAAAAAATAGAAAATTTTGAAAATATAATAATTATAACGTGTTTTTGGATGAAAGAATAAAAACAAATATATAACCGAAATCTTTACGGTGACAAAGTTGAAGACTCATGATTTGGAATGCATGCATTCAAGTTCCTTATAACAATAGAAGGCGTGTTATTCCTGGATAAATTCCTCTCAACAATTTCAGCATTTGTCTTTTTAAATGAAAAACCACCAAGTTAAAGGGGAAAAAAACAAAAAAAGAAAAACAGTAGAAAAAGTTAAATACATATTTGCAAGATTGACGAGATCCTATTAATACTAGCAATGGGCACACTTTATGAGTGTGCAAAACATAATAAAATAATTTTTTTGAATCGTATAAATTAAAAATATCAAAATGAATAATATATGTAGAAATTGTGAATTTTTTCAATTGTTGAAAGGAAAATAAAATATATGTGTTATACAACAAAAATAACTTAACGTGCAAACAAATATTTATTGTTTATACATATTTTAAAATGAATACCCCAGGTTGTCATATTGTAAATAAATAAAATAAATACCATAAGTAATACACGCACACGTGCGACCACAAATGTAGAAATAATTTTCTATTTTTCTCAAATGTAGAAAAATAATAAGTTTATACATGTTACCAAATCAAATTAAATTTAACAAATAAAATAAAATAGAAATTGTAATTGTTACTAAATTTTAATTAATTTACCAAATATTGGAGTGGGCCCAAGTCAATAGTTGTTTTTCCCACTTTCTACGTGCGTTAAATTGGAGGTTTAATATTGAAGGATTAATTTACTATTTAATCCTCGAAATTCTAACACTTCACATGTCGATTTTGAAAAAGGAAGATATTTAACGAAATGCACACAATGATAACCAAAACAGTTAATATGACAGTCACCTCTTAATATATACAGTGTAGATAAGGTACATTAGACTAATTCATGACAATATTAAACTTATTGCCTATGAACTTCTAGAATAATAAAGAGTATAATCTTAGAACCAATTCAATTGAAGAATTTGAATTTGACAAAAAGATTTAGATGGAATAATTTCATATTATTCGAGATGAAATAAATTTCAAATTCACTCTAATTATTAGAATTAAAGTTTGAAAAAAGAATTTAAAGATTTAAAATTTATTATTATCCACAAATGACAACTTATTTTGCTTTTGGTTTGTATAGAAGTCTACTAGGGAATAAAATAAGAGATAATCAATTGATGATGTTTCAGTCATGACTTTAAGTCCATGTTGAATATTTTCTAGTAACACGATCTCTTTCCAGCTTTACTCATTTTTTTTTATCTTTTATTTAATTTCTAACTTATTTCTTAGTCATTTTTTTTGTGAAATTTGTAATGTAATTTTAATTTTTATATATTCTTATTTTTATTATGATTTAAAAAATACTTTTACATTTTATTACAGCAACTTATTCCATTTTTTTTTCATTTGTGTAATTTACTCATTTATTTCTCTAATCTATATTAACATAATTTTATTTTTCTTTCCTACAATATAGTAATATAATATTTAATAATTATGCATGCATAAGTTCGTGATTTTTGTTAGATTATAAAATATAAATTCACACACACACACGCACGCAATACATGTCAAAAAATTATATCAATAGAGACTGGAGGAATCAGTCAAGCCAAAAACAAGGTTATTATAATAAAATATAAAATTATTATCATAATAATTTTAAAAAATAAATTATATTCCAAGTTTTATAAAAGGAGGTGAAAAAAAATAAGTTATGAATAAAAGAAATTTAAAAATAAAAAGGCAGCGTTGCCATGAAAATAAAACTATGTTGATACATATAGGAGAAAAAAAAAGAGTTGCATTGTTCAAACCAATGGCCTAAAGCCTTGTTTTTATTTGTAATTTAAAAAATACAGTGGAATACAAAGGATGATGAATACTGTAGTTGTCATTCTTCTCCTCATCTGAGAATTATAGAAAAGCGTGGTTAAGTGTTTTTCAATAATCATCCCCACTTCCTACTATTAAGCCTCCAGAAAATCATTATTTTTCTTTAATATATTTGGTAATTAGAAATAAGTAGTCTTAATTAACTTATTAATGCACAAATTCATCACGAGTTGATTGCACCTAGTCCAAGTAAAATGATCAGTGGTTTCTCTTCTAATTAAACTTTGATGATTATATTTTTCATTTTTAGGACGTATATACTTTAGTTAATTAGATAAATTTTGAGGATTATAGTCTTATATAATGGAATACTTATTTTGTAATTTTTCTATTTCATACTGACATTTATTCTAAAATCTATATTTTAGCTAGTGCTTTGAAATATATTTACATTTATAAAATGAATACTTTCTTCAATTAATATGAAGTAGCTAGCCATATGATTAGCTTAAAGAATTTTTTGTTCATAAAAAAATCATTTAAGCAAATAAGTTATTGGTGCTCGATTTTTGTTACAACCAAAATCTTGTACATATCTTACATTCATTTTCTACTTTTTTGATGATGAAAAATGTTTTCTATTAAAAAAAAAACCCTACTTCTCCAAAGAAATTGTACACTTTCCATTAGTTTTAAATAGTACAATTATACTTATGTTCATAAATACTCATAAATATAAAACTCATATATTCATATTCATAACTATTGAAATCTTACTTTATTAAATAATTAAAAATTTAAAAGATTTAGTTAGATTAAATTGTAGAATTAACTTGTTATATTTCTTTTTATAAAAAACATGAACGTATTTTTTTATTTTTTTATTTTTTTTTGGTTTGAATGCTATGAATTAACATCTATATGTCAACTAGGTGTCATGTCTCGAGAACTTAGCATAAGATAAGTTCACTTTTGCATTTTTTATGAAGCTTGGAGGTTAACAAAAGCCTTTGTAGTTGATAAGGATACAAGCATTAATTCTTTCAATTCTTTTCATCTGTAGTAAATTTTATATTTATAATAGTTGTAAGAATATTATAGAATTGTAAGTTGTCTTGAAATTGACAACATAAACTACAAAAATAATTGACAACATAAGTTATGTTGAAATTGTAGCTTGCCCGAAAAGTTTGCTTGAGCCTATACAATTCCTTTTTCATCTTATAAATATAATTAGGAAGGTATGGATTTTCAAATCCCTTGGATTGTTTCATGTATATTTCTTTGCTGGGAAAATTATTCAAGAAGGTACTTGTTTTTGTCTTTTTGGTACACTTTGAAGTCTATGCCACAAGCCAAGGTTAGCAGCTTCCTCACGAATTCTAATCCTGCAACTGATGCAAAAGTCTCGCTGTAATCAACTCCTATGCCACAAGTTGTGTCTTGTTTTTGGAGATGTTGTCATATCCATCAATTTTATTCTTGTAAACCCATTTGGTATCGATTATGTTCAGTCCTTTGGGGTCTCTCCACCAATTCTCATATATCATTGTGTTGAAATTGGGTTAATTTTTATTGCATAGCTACTACCCTAGGGTTTAATAGAGGAAGTAACGTAATGATATTTGGCTAACTCTCTATAGTTTATTCTAGGAATGTTCTTCATTCTTCTTTCTTCAGCTATGCTGCCAATTACCACTTTAAGTGGATTATTTCATGTGATTGTCCTCAATCCTTTAGGTACTTCAAGTTTATCACCAAAATAATCTTTGTTTGTTGCACCATGTATTGTAACATTAGTTGCATCAGCTCCATCTCATCTAGCTTCTGCTGCTTGTCATCTTCTTGTTGTTCTAGCTCGACTGTGTAAGCTTCTTTTCAAGTTTAACATCATCCATAATTACATTTATAGATTTCATCACAGCATCTGTCCTCTTATTAAAAACATGGTAAGCTCTACTTTGGTTGAATAGCCCAAGAAGATCCCTTTATTTGACTTGGATGTGAATTTCCCAACATGATCACGATGCTTCAAGATGCAACAACTGCTTCCAAAGATATGAAAGTAACTTACATTTACTTTTCTTCCCCTCCATAGCTCATAATGTGTCTTTCCAAGCATTGGTCGAAAGTTAACTCTGTTGATGATATAACATGCCATGTTCATGGCTTCGACCCACCACATTTTGTTGTGGGGTCTTTGGAGCGGAAAACTCATATTTAATCCCAAATTCCTCACAAAATTGGCAAACTCTTGGTTTTGGAACTAGTTTTCATGATCGGTTTAGGCTACTCTTACAATGTGAGATTTTTTTGTGTTGAGTCTTGTACACAACTTTCGGAACACTCAAAAAGCATCAGACTTATGTTTGATAAAGTCTATCTATGTATATTGAGAGTAATTGTTAACATATACAAATATGTAACGTTTATCTCAACGGCTCAAGTGGTTAGTTAGTCTAGCAAGACCAATGTGCAAGACCTCAAGGATATTGGAAGTACCCACATGTTGCAACATCATGTTTGACATCCTATTCTACTTTTCATACCAGTAAGTTTCCATACCTCAAGGCCTAATCCTGATTCTAATTCCAGTTCTAGAATGGTTCGATGTGGTCCGATTCCTAGTTTCAAATGGAATTGAACCGTGTCTAGTTGATAGATTGTCATTGCCCATACTAGACCTTCCAAAATTGTACAACCTACAATGGTTGGCTGGTGATGTTGAGTTGAAGGTGACTAAGAACTTGTGTCTTTTAGCAGTGGTCATGGCAACATGGTTTGGATACATACGAGTGGTGTTATTTGGGAGGCCCTAATAGTACGACCGAAGAGTTATATATGATGGAGTTGAAAACAAGTCATGTTTAGAAAATTAGAGTTCATAGAGTTGCACTTGTACCATTGCTGCTATAACTTGTTAGAAAGCATAGAATTTATATGAAAAAAAGCAAAGTGAACAATTTATAGCGAATGAGAGGAGAGAAGAAATTAGGAGGGAGAGAGAGAAAAAAATAAATGGTAGTAGTTTAGGTGAGAGTGGAGTTTCAAAGAGGAAGTCATCATACAAAGCTCATGAATTTTTTCTGTATATCAGGATTTTTGGGTGCTCTTCATTGCGGGATTTGGAGTACGGCTTGAACGGAGAGGATCGACGTGATGGTTTGGAGAACGGCGGAGATGGGCATGATTATGTTGCATATGACCATGAGACTACCTTCATGGTAATGTATATCTGTCCTACATTTTCTTTGCATAATATATGGAGTGGTTGCCATGTTTTAGGACTGGTGGCAAATTTTGGAGATGATTATAATTATTGGCATTATTTTGGCTAATGGTTTGAGATATCAGGTAATCACCTTTAGGTATTGCATTTGTTCATGTGCATGAACAAAAAAAAAAGGTCTTGATGTGAGTTATTTAAAAATCGTATTATTAAATACATAATTAATTATAATATTTTAA
Source organism: Avicennia marina (assembly GCA_019155195.1). Lineage (NCBI taxonomy): Eukaryota > Viridiplantae > Streptophyta > Magnoliopsida > Lamiales > Acanthaceae > Avicennia > Avicennia marina. The sequence continues at coordinate 12,965,060 of CM032762.1, read as the reverse complement.
ATAAGTTGTCTATATAATAAAAATATATCTACAACCATGGCAAGTGTTGATATAAAAAACAAAATAAATAATTAGAAAAGCCCATATTCGACGGATCAAAAATCTAAATTTATTTTATAACACAATTAACATCTTCTTCTTTTATGAATCAATGTAGTAAGCACATAATTCTCTTTCAAGATAAAGAAATAGTTACATATTAAAATAAGGACATATTAATAATATTATTTATTTTAATATTGTAAAGTAAATTTTTTTTACTTATCTGTTTATTTCGTTCGACATCTAAATTAGAGTATTCATCAACGCTTAAAAGGTATTTAAATTACATTAATGATGACTAACTATTCTTACATAGGTACCGAATTAAAATGTATATTTTTCACAATTAAATCCTTTTTGAGTCCGTTCTTTAAAATTTTATTAGAGTGACAAAATTAACAATCTTATTGACTAATCTCTTAACTAAACCGATGTAAACTTTATACAAATTTAATGACTTAACATTGCACATAACAAAATTTTAAATTATAATTTATTCTAATCAAAATAATATATATACTCACTTATATAATTTAATTATTGTCTGAGCTTGGTTTCCGTTCGACATCATAGTCATCATCATCGCTCGTTGTATCGAGTATTGAGCATGTCTAGCTGCAAAGTTCAGATAATTTTTATTTCATTAAAATATAATTCTCTAAATACATTATTAATCAAAATAATTTCTTTTATTCTTGTTCTTTTATTTTCTATACCATTCTCATAATAATTTTCCTTTCCCACAGAGTTTGGATAGAAGGAAGCCATATATATCTGATCGAAAACTTTTTATAACAAAAAATCTAGTATGACAGAAGAAAATCTTCGACCATTCCTTTTCTGCTTTCTACCTTTCAGAGCCTACTGAAGCTGTAAAATATTTCCACGTTCCGACAACCGCAGCTCCACGTTTTTCGGGGAAGGGCACGACATATTCTTTTGTAAAAGAAATCAGCAGCGGCTAATTCTTGTCATGATCTGATGAGGAAGAGCGCTGTAGTAGTTTAACTAAGGTCCCGACGATCTTATTCTCTGCAACAATGAAGTTAAACGGGTCGCATAATTTTGCTCACAGATGTTGCAGATTCGTCCTCCTTACTTCCACCTTGCTGTTCTCCCAAAGCCTTTTTACTTTTTGATCATGTTAATCGGTAGCTTTAGCCTATTTTTTCTGACCCTTAGCTTGATCAAAATGTTCAGATTTTTTACCAGATGAAGAGTTTCTGAAGAGAGAGAAGATTCTAGGTTAGCCAAGACGGCCCCTTTCTTTTTCTTGCGAACTGTTCTTGTGTTTCTTTAGTTGATTCCATTTTTGGAGTATGATTTTTCTTGCCGCGGGTTGATATTATTGGTTCTTTTGTCACACTTTGTTTGATCTGAATTTTGGGTTTAATTGATTTTTCTTTCTGGTCTTGAATTTGAGTTCATCACGGCGAGGAACGAGGGAAATTTAGTTTCAAAAAGTTGGTTTTACTGGAATCGTCGAAGGCTTAATCGCCGGCGATTTTCCGAGGAATTTTACTGTTTATTCTGATAATACTGCTTCTTTTTGTATTTTTTCCCCCTGAATGGCATCAAATTAGACATAAGAACACTTAGATTTTTCTCGACTTTGCTTGGAAAATATAAATTTCTCCAGTTTTCTTGCTTTTTCGTGGTTATATATACTACTAATAAACTAAAATAGTATGCATGCTTAATTGGTTATAATACTGTCTGTGTCAAATACGCAAAAATGAAAAAAGGTGTCAATATTTTTCAAAAGAGAGGAAGAACAAGAAAAGGTCCGCAGCTAGGGGATGGGTGGTGAGGATGGTGGTGGGGAGGGTCTGTCCCTCAGCCGACCTCACTCAGGGATATGTCTTGCCTGGCTACATATATTCCTAGCTATTAGTTTACTGTAATGAAAACCCAGTCAATCAGATCGTTCTGGTCTGGTCCTCTCTTATTTGGTAGAAAAGAATTGAATGTCCTGTAGGAAACATGTATGTGGTCTGAAGATATTTACTAATCTATCTCTGTCATGTTATGTTCCAGTTCTGTCCTTCGAGACGTGGAAATGAAGGATGATGTAACACCGGGGGTTGATTTGATCAGCAATCTACCTAGCAGCTTAATAGCAAACATTCTTGGACGTTTGCTTCAGCGCAACATCGTGAGGACGTGCATTTTGTCGCAAGAATGGGGGTACAAATGGCTAAATTCCCTGGAGATTGTGTTCAAGTTCTGGTTTAATCAGGCCTTTCTGAACGGTCACAAACTCGAGTCTTTTATTTACCACATTCTGAGAGCCATCATCAGGGGCGTTTAGTGAAACTTGTCATCCAAGTCCATGAGCTCAAAACCTGTCGTGAAATGATGAATGGGTTTGTCTGTTGCCAAACAACACTCTCCAAGACTTAACTCTCCAAGTATCCATAGGAGAGAAGCATAAGCGGACTTCTCACTTGTGCACTTTCCATCATTAACATTCTGACTCTACAACTGTGCATTTGATCCGCCTCCTGGATTTACGGGATTTACAGACTTGTGAACTTCAATCTTCAGTATGCTGGACTCGTGCCCGGAGGTTTGGAGAGTTCGTTACTCCTTGTCCGGCAATTGAAAATTTGAGGTTAATTCACTGCTCCGCCTTTGATAGCCTGGAAATCCTTGGTCCCAAGTTGAAATTTCTCGAGTTTAATGGAGTATTCAGATCAGTTTCATTTATGAATTGCCCTGTTCTTTAAGTTGTTAGATTAACTCTCTTACCTGGAACCTACGGATAACAATGCCTTCCCCTATGATTCGGTGAAGTCACTGAGTTGGTTGACTACACTTGAAGTGCATTTGCACGCTTATGCGTTGAAGATAACGAACTTTTTTATTCGTACATGGTCATGCTAAATTGGTTTATCCAGTCATTCATGTTGACATTTATTTGCATCGTTACCAGCTGACAATTTTCCGGGTCTATACTTTCTTTTGAGTACTGTGCACCCGACAAACTGCGCATATCATTACAACAGCTGAAAAGGTAAAATTCAAATCTAAGAAAATAATCATTAAAATGCATAAAAGCTAATACACACACACACACACGAGAAACCACTGATTTTCGCTGGGACTTGGTGCAATCGGTTGGCTTGAAGTTCACTCTCTTCTTCACAAGATCGTATCCTATTTTACAGTCAGCCTGGAGCAAGTTGCCAAATATTGCCAAATCCGTCGAGGCCACCTAGGTCAAACAGACCACTCCCCTCTCCACCTCCAGAAAAGTGCTCCCCTCAGGCAATACCACATCTGCCCCTTTAAAATGTACTGTTACAGGTGAGAATTGAGCTGAACATTACTTGGTAGTTCATAGCACAAGCGGAATGTTCCTCGCGAGTCCGACGCACGCTTTCCTTTGATAGCCTTAATCATAGTCGACTCCAGATTGTCATAGAGATCCGATAGCAGGAACGTTAAAGTGGTGCCCGAGTCGATGATGATGTTGCCTTCTTCAACCAATCGAGTGGGACGGCAGGGATTGTATTCAAACCTCCTTCTCCCAACACTAATTCCCTTAAGGTGAGATAATAGAATGTATCAGGAGACTTCGCAACAAGTGGAGTGGGCACTACATTAGGCCCCGTGACAATGGCGTCACTGCTAAAACTTATCTTGCTAGACACATTAGAAAAAAGGGGTGTCAAGCAATAAGAGAACCTGCCACCAACGGACATGTTCAATTGCCTGACTATGGAGAGAGATCCACCACCAAGACCGATGATCCCGGACCCCACCTCAGCAAATGTCCTGTCGTTGTTGTGCCCACAACCGAACACAATGTTAGGGAGCGAAGAGCTGTTCTTAGAAGGTGAACCAAAAGTAGATGTGTCGGCTGTGAGGACACCAGTGCTTTGGGAGCCGTCGCCATAAGCAGCCTGGTAGAGGCACCGATTTTTCTGGCTACGTGATGAACCTGTAGCTGCACTGCACTGCTCGGATTTACATGAGACCGTGCTGTAAGTTTTGGTACTCTTAGGGTTAAAGATTGGGTAGTTTTGCTTGTAGCATTGGGTGCACGGCGTACATTGTATCCATGTCTAATCACTCCGTGTCAGCAATGCCCAACTGCTCAACTGGTGGGGTGCCTATGCTGATTTTCATCAGGTACTCCCCACCTCCGGACTGGAGTGTGGACTAGATAGATTGAGGAGAGTTTGTTGTTGATTTAAGAGAGGCTGACTTGAGGAATGATTTACGCGAAAAGGAACGATCAAAAGCCCTTCTCAGTCGTTCTAACCGAGTATTGGAGGCGTCGAAGTGGGAGGAATCACGGTGTATTAGATCAACAGTGAATCCACCATTTTTATGGGCTTCCACCAAACAAAGAGAAGCAAAGCACGAAAACGGGAGAGGGTAAAAGAAAGAAGACAAGGGTTTACAAGACATTATAGGAAGTAGAGATTTTTTGGACAAAGAACATGAAACCCTAGAAATTTCAATGTATAGACAAGATTTACGGTAAGAAAATATGAGTATAAGATTTTCTTTTCCCATTTTTCTTTCCGTGATCTGATTTTCCATTCAATTAATTGATGAATTGCATTTTTTTTCCCCAAGCGATCGAGAACCGTTAAAAGCTAAACGGAGCAACCTTTCGAATTCGTATTTCAAATCATTTATTTACAGCAACAATTGGAAGATGATTGGCCAAATTTTTGTTATGAAGATGAATATTTTGGTTCATCGGTACAGGGAATCAAAGGTTTTGTTGCATTTTAAGCTTATTAATGGAAAAACAGGAGGCTTGAACGTATAATTCCCAACCGTTGCACGAAGTGACATGCGCAAAAAAAGTGTAATTCGTTCTTTAGTAGCTCTGATTCACGAAAAAAGGAAGGGGTGAAAGAATGAAGACAAGGGTTTACTAGACATGATAACAAGCAGAGAATTTTTGGACGAAGAAGAACATGAAACCCTAGAGATTTCAATTTATAGACAAAACTTACGGTAAGAAAATATGGAAAGTCAAAGGATTTTTTTCCCCATTTTCCTTTCCTTGATCCGATTTTCGATTCAATTAATTGATGAATTGCATTTTTTTGACAAGAACCGTGAAAAGTTAAACGGAGCGACCATTCGAATTCGTTAACGAAGTCATTTATTTGCAGCTATAATTGGAAGACGATTGGTCAAATATTTGTTATGAAGATGAACATTTTGGTTCACCCGTACAGGGGATCAATGATTTGAGTGCACACTACAGCATCTTCAGCTTTATTAATGGAAAAAAAAGGAGGACTTGCACTTAATTCCTAAATGTTACACGAAGACAGACATGCGGGCTAAAACGACGTAATTCATTCTTTGTCAGCTTTGAGTCACTAACTAAATTTAGATTAAGTTTTATACTCAAATTTAGATTGACACATGAACATAAAGGAAGGAGCTAGTGTCATGAGACTCACCTCTTACATGGGACTAATTATTCTTTTTGGAATGCCATAGAGTACGGGCATTTGTCAAGTAGCTTGGAGCTCAATGGTAGATGGATGACTCTATACCATTAAGTTAAAATAAATTAAATTTGAGAGAAGGATATTGGAAATATACAAGTTAAAATTTAGAAAAGGGCATTAAAATCATTTATTATTTTGTAACCCAAAAGTGGTTCACATCCATAATAAATATATATGTGTGTGTGTGTCTGTATAAATAATATTTTTGTATATTCCTAATATTGCATTGCATGTGCAATCAAACATACCATTTTACAAAAATATCATATTAACAAAATATGTTTTACATTGATTAGTAAAATTTGTTTACATGGTTAATTATATTTTATATAAGTAGTCACTTTTGGAAGGTATTTAAAATTTTAATTTCAACATATAGATTATAAAATTATGTGGTTTGAAAGAATAGAAATAAATTTTTAAATTTTGAAAAAATTTAATTGTAGTTTAACTTTTACTATTATAAAATAGGTTTTCTAATGCTATCAATATTACTTTTAACTTTTACTTGGTCCAATGATGACCAACTTGAACTCATTGTAGGCCTGTTGTCCCCACCCGATACAATCCAAAATTTGTTCGACCGGGTTGCATCAATGGAGAGGTCAACATCTAATTGGAATGGGTTAATCTCAGTCTCATCCACTGCCTAGGCTTACGAGCCACCGATGCACGTTTCCTACTATCTACTTCCAATGGGCTATTTTATGTGGCCCATAATTGACTTCTTTAGTCCACAATTTTCGTTCAAGTTATGTTTCAAAAAAATATTAATTATGTTTACTCCCACATAAACTCATAAAAATTTGATATGCTAACTAATTTCATAGAAATAATAAATACAATATATCTGTCATATTAACAATTGGAAGAATAATATATTTGTTATATTAGTATATTATGTCCTGTGTAGAGAACTTGAGAAACTCATTGGACTCCTTTTCGCAACTTCAATTATCCTCCTTCTGAAACTTGTTTATCCACCTATATTTAGAGGAGTTGAAAGGCCTTGATAACATATTTAGTGGAAGATGTGGCATAGCTTGATTAGCTATCCCCTTTTGATTTTGGTGTCACTGGCCAAACTTTATTCCATTTCCATATTTTTAGGAGGATGGACATGACTTATCAAGTGAGGGTGTCTTGACCTAATTTTATTAGGTGAGTCCGAAACTTATCATGATTTAATTAGTTGGTTATATTAGAATATTAATAATTTTATTATTTAATTTTAGTGATTATATTTGATTAAATTCTTAAAATATAAATAACAAATTTTTTGTTTGATTGGACACAAAATTTTGACATTCCGCAGTCTGCCCATCTCTTGACCTCACACCAAGGGACATGTATTGCCTTGCTACATAATATTCCTATTAATTTACAACTTTCTTTTCCTTGTAAAAGTTTTGATTCAGAAACCTTTTTCTGAAAACCCTGTGAATCAGAATTTTCTGTTCTAGTCCTTTATTATGTGGTAGAAAAGAATTGAACGTCGCATACGAGACATGTATATGGTCCAAAACCCCCGTCTATGCTCCTGTATTCAATTTCTGAGAATATTTGCTGAACTGTTTCTATAGTGTTGTGTTGCAGTTCTGTTCATCAAGATAACTAAATGAAGGATGATGTCAACGCCTGGGGTTTGATTTGACCAGCACTCCCCCTTGCAGCTTAATAGCAAACATTTTTGGATATTTGTCTTGGCGTGACAATGTGAGGACGAGCATTTTGTCAGCCACAAATGTCTGACTTCTCGATCGTGCACTTTCCATCATCTGAGAACCTTGAGAGTCTACAACTGTGCATTTGATCGGCCTCGTGGATTTGTGAACCTCGATCTTCAGAATGGTAGGCTTGTGCCTGAAAGGTTTGGAAAGTTCATTACTTCTTGTCCTGCTATTGAAAGCTTGAGGTTGATCCTTTGTTTGCCTCGAAATCACTGGTCCCAAGTTTAAATTTCTCATGTTCAATGGAGTATTCAGATCGGTTTCATTCATGGATTGCCCTGTCCTTTCACACGTTAGATTAACCCTCTCTTCCCTGGATTTTAAAGAAGACAATGGCTTCTCCTACATGATTTGGCGAAGTCACTGAATTGCTTGCCTGCACTTGAGGAACCGCCTTTCCAAGGTAATGCATAGGAGGTGAGGAACTTCGTGATTTTTGAGTGGTCTTGCTTAATATAATTAATCCATTGGGCCATGTTTAACATTTATTAGCATCATTCCCAACCGATAGCTTTTCAATTTTTTGGGCTTTATAAAATCTTGTTGAGTACTGTGTACCCATCAAACCCAACATATCATCAAAAATGCAGAAAAATCATCATCTTAAGGACATGAAGTGCCATATTGGTACAATCCCACTTAGCTCGTGTGAAGAAAATGATTTGGTAAGCGTTGATCTTTTTACATGCTATAACAGATGTTAGCACAAGAAACTTTGCGGACTCTGTTTTTCATGCTGTGAATATTACAGAATCATGAGGAATTATTGGATGTTGATTTTATGGGATATATTGACAAATTTTACGGACGAAGAAACTTTCTATATATAAATATTCAGCGATGGAAGGATTCTTTTACCAGGTTTGACTGAGTTTTTTGGATATTTTTGAAGCCAATTTTTATGGAAAATGTTATGGAATCAAATTGATATGGAAACTATGGATATGATAAATATTTTCTAGATAAGGATCTTTAAAACATTTGGTGATCTTTTACGTTTGATTCAAAACGTTCAATTGATGAAGTTGTTATCACGTCAACATTGGTTTTCTAATCCAGAAAAAGGAGTCTAGTTCATGCAGATGCATAGACTTTGTTTGTTTCGTAACATTATTACTCTTTTTATTTTTATTTATTTCTTTCTTTTATTTTTACACAATTTTAAAGTAAAAAACAAATAAAGCTCTACTTAGGGTCAATGAAAGTTTAATCAATTCGAGTTAAATGTTGGGAAAGTTTGTAATAATTCAAAAATAGTCAGTTATTTTTCTAAGCATGACCCCATAGAATGCTTTGGCCTAAATTGCCTAAATAATTTTGATGTATTTCTCTATATTTTCTGTGCCCTTGGATGATAATATATCTCATAACTATTGCATATGGACCATCACAGTGTCGTTGTACTTGATGTTTATGAGGACATTTTTTTGGCGAGGCCGTGCATTGTGTTGCTGGCCATTTAGTGAGCAGCACTGGCGTTAGGTTAGCTTCCTGTTCCTGTTTTCGATGATACATTTATAAACACTGGAACAAATCTTTAGCTGCTCATATTTTGGGATCAGTCGACGACAACAATATATGTGCTTGTCCTTAGGAGAAGTAGATTTTCCTTATAATGTTTCATAACCAAATAAGTGAAAATTGACCAGAATCGGCTCACAAGATTTGCCAAGAAAATGATGCACACACAAAAGTAAAAGGAGTTGAAAAAAAAAACACACACAAGAAGAAAAATGCATTAAAACGCATCAAAGCTTCCATAAATGAGATCCAACAGATATTCACTAGGACTTGGTGCAATCAGTTGGCAGGAAGTTCACCGTCTTCTTCACAAGATCGTAACCTATGCGATAGTTTATCTGGTGCAAATTGCCAAATATTGGCAAATCTGTAGTGGGGAGTAAAGTCAAACAAACCACCCCCTCCTCGACCTCCATAAAGGTGGTCTCTTGTGGGAGTAACACATCTGCCCCTCTGAAATTTGCCGTTATAGGCGGAAACTTGAACTGGCCATTTCTTGGTTGTTCATAGCACAAGTTGAATCTGTTTTCTGAGTCCGAGACACGCTTTCCCTTGAGAACTTTAATCAAAGTTGTCTCCAGTTTGTCATATATATTTGAGGGGAGGAATGTTAAAGTGGTGCCTGAGTCGATGATGATGTTGCCTGCATCAACCAATTTATTGCGAGAGGGTTTGTGTTCAGATCTCTGCCTCCCAACACTAACTCCCTCCAAGGTGAGATAATAGAATGTGTCGGGAACTTTCGCAACCAGTGGAGTGGACCGGACATTAGGCCCCGTAACAATGGCATCGCTACCAAAACTTAACTTGCTAGACACATTAGAGAAAACTGGTGTCAAACAATAAGAGAACCTGCCACCAACGGACATTTTCAATTGTCTGACTATGGAGAGAGAGCCACCACCCAGGCCGATGATCCCAGCCCCCCTCTCAGCAAATGTCCCGACGTTGTTGCGCCCACAACCAAACACTACGTTAGGGAATGAAGTAGGGCTTTTAGACTGAGAACCAAAAGTAAAGGTGTCCGCCGCCAGGCTACCAGTGCTGTTAGAACCATCGCCATACTGAGCCTCGTACAGGCACTGATTTTTCTGGTCACACGACGATTGTCCAACTGCAGTGCACAGCTCGGCTTTACATGAAACCGTTCTGTAAGTTTTGGTGTTTTTAGGATCAAAGATTGGGAACTTTTGCTTGTAGCATTGCGTACATGGCATGCACTGCGTCCATGTCAAATCACTGCCTGTGTCGACAATGCCCAGCTGCTCAACTGGTGGGTTCCCAATGCCGATGTTCATTAGGTACTCCCCAGCTGCGGACGTGACTGTGGCCTCGATCTCTTGTGATGTGGATTTAAGAGAGGTTAACTTGAGAAAAGATCTACGCGAAAAGGAACGATCAAAAGCTCTTCTCAATCGTTCAAAGCGTGTATTGGAAGCATTGTGTGATGGAGAGAGGGAGGACTCACGATGGATTAAATCAACTGTGATGCCATCATTTGCTCTGGTTTGAACCAGGCAAAGGCAAGCAAAGAATGAAACAAGGAGAGGGTAAAGAAAGGAAGACATGGATTTACAAGACATAATACAATGTAGAGATATGTTTCCGATGAAGAACATGGAAGCCTTGATATTTCAATTTATAGGCAAGATTTAGGGTAAGCAAATATGGAAAGTCAGAGGTTGTTTAATTTTTTTTCCTTTTTTCTTTTTTTCTTTTTCTTTCCTAGACCTGATTTTTAATTCAATAAATTGATACATGGCGATTTTTTTTTTCTTTTTTCATTGTTTTTCTTTCACATGAACAAGAAACTTTAGAGGTTCAATAAGGCGCAACCTCTAGAATCATGTATGTATCAAAACATTTATTTACAGCCATATATATTTGAAGGATAATTGAACAAATTTTCGTTGTAAAAATGAATTTGCTTCATCAGTAAATGGAATCAAAGATTTCATTGCATATTACAACACTGATTTTCAGCTGTATGAATAGGAAAAAGAATGAATGCACTCAATTCTTAAGGGTTATACCAAGAGATATAATTCATAATTACTAGTAAAAGTAGCACACTTTAAAGGGTAAAAATAAGAATATTTAAGTTAAAAGTATTAAAATGATTAAAATGAAAATAAAGAAAACTCAAAAGAATTTGAATAGAGAAAAAGAGAGAGAGAGAGAGAACAAAGATAAAAATATTAAGTTACGAAGAAAAGTGAAATAAAGGGGTAGAAAAATAAAAAGAAATTTAATTAAGATTAATTAGGCAATTTGACTTTGTGCAATAAAAAATATTATTAACTTAATTATATAGTACAGATAATAGCTTTAATTCACTAACTAATTCTGGGTCAAGTTTTATAATCAAGTTTACCTGAAAATAGTCATTTAAATCTGATAGTGAAAACATGGAAATAAGTTGCCTGGAAGTACTGTTGATGTTTGGAAAAAAAAGCAATATTGCCCTTCAACTTATTGCAAGTGAAAAAAAAAGGATACTTGCTATTAAAATTTTTAACAACTTTTGGAAAAGATTTGACCAGAAATTGACTTGACTCGCACACGTGACATTAAAATTTAGGGATTTATGATGATCTATCCACCTTGGCATGACGTGACATCCAACATAGAAATTATAAAACAATAATAAACTTATAGTTTCTAAAATAAAATAAAACATATAAAATTATATTTTTAAAATTTTAGCTCAAAAAACATAGAATATAAAAATATAAAAATATAACTTGTCAAAAACATTAAAAATAATTTCATTTTCTAAAAAACATTAAAGTAAAAAAATTAATAATGTTCCAATATATACCTTCTCAAAATCATATAGAAATAATATTTTTCCAGAATAAAAAATTATCGCCTTAAAATAATTAAAAAGATTTATTTTTCGGGAGATGATATTATCACTACTCATTCTAAAAATTATCAAAATAAATTCGAAAAAAATATTAAAATAAAAATTTTCATTTTCAAAAAATATGTTTCCTAAAATGTATAATTTTAATAAATAAATATATTATTTAAAAATAAAAATATAAAATTACAACATACAATATTTAAAATTTAATTATGTTGCTATATAAAAGAATATAAAAATATGATATATAAATTTTAAAATCTATATTTTCTAAAAAAATAAATAATATAGACTTATATGTCATTAAATTTATCAAACTAAAGAATTTATTTTTATAAATATATTCTATAAAAAAGAAAAATATCTTTATAAAATAAAAAATACATATTTCAATAATTTGAAAAATTAAATGATATAAAAATCTATATTTAAATAAATTAGAGGCAAGATGTTATAAAAATATTTCGGACAAAATTCAAAAATTCAGAAATTTGTATTTTCTAATAAAAATATATTTTCTGGATTACAAATATCTACATAAATTATAAAATTAAAAATTTATATATTCTAATGAACCATATTTATAATATTTTTTGTTTTTTCTAAATATTTTAAACAAAAAATTATATTTTAGAAATTGAATATATAAAGAATAAATTCAAAAGATGAAATATTCTAAAAATATTAAACTAATAATATGGTTTCAAGTATAACAAAATTAAAAAATTTTAAAAATTTCTGTTGAACGTGCATCATGCTAATGGCTGATATATTACGTGGTTTTAAACGCAATTCATGTAACTTTCAAGTTGAATTATGTCTCACTGGCAAACCCATGCCAACTTTTCTTTGTTTTTCTTTTTCTTTTTTTATGGAAAATATATTAATAACAAATAAAAATAAAAATAAAAAAATAGAATTTTAAAGTCTACTTCATTTTTTATCATAATCCCTATAATAGTCAGTCAAAAATGATTTTTTTAAAAAATGTAAATTTTTATGTTTATATTTAACTATAAAATTAAAATTTGTAAATCTTTTGAAAAATATATTAATAATATCTTGCATGGAAGGTATTTAAATTAATGATTTTTAAATTTTAAATTTAATTTTTTATTTTATAAATTATAATGTAAAATATTTTTTTATAATTTTTAGAGAATATATTGTTAAAATAAAATCAATTTTAAAATTTCATATTCTTTGGAAGATATAATATTGTCTTTTATACTTTTTAATATAATTTGAATTTTATCTATAACGTATTATTTACATTTTTGGAGATATATATATTAGAAATATTAAATTTCGTTTTCCACATATTTTGCTTGAAAATGCAGAAATTTTAATATCTTTATAAATATAGTCGCAGCTTCTATTTTTAAAAAGATATTTCAATTTATATTTTTCCATAGTTTTGAGTTGATCATTATTACTTGTATTTCCTAATTTACAGAATATATTTTTATATGTTTATATGGAATACATTTATAATAGATGAATATTTTGTAAATTTCGTACTTTTAGAAAACATAAATCATTATTTTGTGTTTTTTGCTAATCTAAAATTTTAAATTGTATATATGATTTGGAAAATATATTCTCAAATCTTTCTAATATATGGTTTTATATATTTTATTGAAATTATGTTGTTCTAATTTTTATTTATTATAATTTTCATCACGAATGCCATTTCAACATGGATAGATCACTGGCAAACCCAATTTTTAATGTCGTGTAAACTCGTGGCAATTTTTGGTCAAATTAGCATATCCCACGACAATCAAAATTAAAGAAGAGATAAAATATTGTACTTTTACCGTTGATGTTGCTATAGCATATAATTGCTGTGATAAACTGCTGTGAATGTGCTAACAATATTAAAATCAAAGATATTCATTTAACTACTCTGGGATTTTTATAATTTTGCAACGCTTAGTTAATTTTCTAGATTGAATCGTTGTATTAAAAGCTTTTTAAAATGCTTTGGTTGGAAAATTATCAAAATCATTCAAAGCCCTTTTATGTTAAAGATATATGTACCTATTTCCTATTTCTTATCCAATGTTGACTAAATTTTGAATTGTGAATTTTAATAATTTTCCTATAAAATTAAAAACAAAAATATAATTGATGGATATATATATATATATATATATATGTTTGTGTGTGTGAGTGTGTGTGTATTGTAATGATTAATTAATCAAATGACACGATTTTTTAGGATAAATTTTTCTGAAATTAAGTGTTTAAACAATTTTATATTTTCAATTGCATTTCTTCTCATTTCAGTCGAGTTTAGTCATTAAAATAACAATTGTGCTTGTGGTCATTTTCGGAATTTGGTTGGAATTAATCAGAATAAATTGCTTAATCTTACATATAATGATCATTAATCTCTAACAAATAGTAAACACACACACACACATACACACACACATTTTCCTAAACTAATATGTTGTGATTATAAATAATTGAAAAATAATGTGTTATTTCACTTTTTCCTTTGATGGCGTGGCCAAAGATCTACGTGAGGTAAAACAAGTATATACAATTATTTTAATATACCTTCAATTGTTAAATTTAATTGGTACAATCAATCATAATTTAAATGTGTTAATGATATTTTAAGTATAAATATTACGTTATTTAAAATAAAGAAAAATAAATTTGAAGAAAAGTTAAAGAAATTAAATTTGAGAGAGGATATTGTACAATAAATTAAAATTTAAAAAAGCAAATTTGTTATAGTAATTTAATATTGTGTAATTTTAAAGTAGTTTGTCTTCTTAATAAATAGATTATGTAACTAATATTTTTGCACACTTTATAGTATGGCATTGCATATGCAGTCAAAAAGTCATTTTATAAATAATCTCATATTAACAAAATATATTTTATATTAATTTCTACAATATATTTACATAGTTAAATAAATTTTATATAAGTCAGACAGTTTTGGAAGGTATTTGTGGTTTTTTTTTTTAAAAAATTTACATATAGATTATAAATTTGGTGGTTTTGCAAAATTAGAAATAAATACTTTTAGGATGCATTTGAATTAATAGATTTGAAAGGATAGATTTCAAATTCATAATAATAAATCCATTATGCTTGTTTGGATAATAATGAATTTTAAATCTTTAAGTTCTCTTTTCAAACTATCATTTTAGTAATTAGGGCGGATTTGAAATTCCTTTCATTTGGAGTAATTTAAAATTATTTTATCTAAATCCTTCCTCCAAATCCAAACCTTTCATCCACGTAAGTCCTAATGTTTGTGTCCATTTTTGTTGCAAAATGTAAAATTTGCATTTGTGTTAATTAAAAATAGAAATTTTTAATTTTAGTTTAATTTTTACTATAGTAAATATGTTTTTCTAATCAATACTATTTTATTAAATGTTTCCATCCATTTTAATTACATAGTGTAATATGCATTTACCGTTTTTGCTTATATTATATAAAATCACACATTTACTCTTATTTTATAAGTTAAGAATCCATCTATCTATACTATATGTAATGGAGTCGCCTATAATAATTATAATTTGGTCTTTAATACAATTATTAAAATATCCTTAAAAATTGACCTAGTCCTCCTCTTTTTAAAACCTCTCTTGAACGAAGACTTTGTAGTTGTCCACCTAATTGGCTTTTTCTTTCTTTTCTTATTTTATTGATTATGTGTATTTAAATTTATGCCCCGTTTCCTTAATTTTTTTTCTTTTAAATATTTTTCATAAAGTCAAGTTTCACACAATTTTCTTATTTTAATTTTTTAGTTTTTATTTTTCTTTTAACACATTATTTGTTTTTGTATTTTCTCTGAAATTTTCTCCTTTTCAAATTCTTTGTATATTTCTCTGTACTTTTTTTAATTTTATATAATTTTCCTTTAATTAATTAAAATACAACTTTTTTGTAATATATAAATATACTAGTGTTATTAATTTTACTTAAACTTTTACTTGGATCCAAGAATTTTCACCACCCAAAATTCCAGTGACAGAGTTTGTGGGCCACTGTTTCCTAACTAAAGTCAATGGGCTATGTATTATGTGGCCCATATGTGGCTTACTTTAGGCGACGATCATCTCCCTATTTTCAGCCCACTTGTTTGGCCCATATTCTTCCACAGGTGTCCGTTGAGAAAGATTAATTTATTTGTAAAGTTAGGTTTAAAGAAATGAATTTTAATCATGTTTATTTCCAAATAAATTAATAAAACTCAGATATACCAACTAATGTCATAAAGCAGATAAGCATTTACACTTGTCAAATTAACAATGAAAAGAAGATACATATGTCACGTTAGCATGTCGATATGATAAAATTTAATTTATTTGAATAATATTTGGGACAAAAATGATTCATTTTGTAGTAAAAATTTTACATTAAGGCCAAAGAATTCATAAACTGTGATAGGTTTCTTAATAAGTTAGGCTCAACAACAATTTTATACTAATGCTAAATAAAGTGAGAACATGTGTATATTCAATTTAATATAAAACAATAACTCACAATTCTTTTAAAGTTTTTGTTTTCAATTTCATGGAGTTAGAAAACAAACAATCTAATTAGCTAATTCTCAAATTGATCAAATAAAAAGTCATACACAAACTAATTACAAAACATTATATATAACTAGTTGACAGTTTAGAATTTCTCAAAAGCAAAACAATATATAATTAAAGGGAGAGATGAGGCAAGATTTCCTCACTCCCATGCCATTCCGCCCCCATTTCTTCAGATGAAGGGCGGATGGCTGCGGCCACTCACCCCAATTAGAGACACCACAAGACATCCGTTGAATGACTCATCCACATAGACATGCCAACACAATTTTGCCTATGCACAATCCATCAAGTCTATACTTAAACAAATTTTTAACTAAAGACAAGAACTCGAGAAAACCGAATACCAATATAAATCAACGTTGCCCAACCCAAAGCAGAACATCCTGAAAGAAAAAAATGGTAAGAAAAGAGAAGAATAGGATAAGGGCCATGAAGTAGGAACTCAAGCAATAAAGAATATCTGCAGAAAGAGGGCCAAGGAGGTTCATTCTTGCATATTATAACCACAGGCAAGAACATGTATTAATCTTAGTGGCTGGTATGAAATTAGAATTACAAAAACCCAGATCATGATGATTAACCTTTATTGTTGTGGATCTCTGCCACCCTGAAGGATATTTTTACTATTGAGATGCTAGCATCTGGCGGCATTCGCTACTCCACCATTTTCTTCTTGCACTGGCAACAAAACACCATTTTGCAAACCCCCACCATCCCTCAAAGATTTCCATGCCCTAATGAACTTCAAGAGTTCAGGATCTTGAAGTTTTTCTATCAAGTTTTCCTCTCCATCATTTTATTAACATGATAGTATTTCAATTTATAACCAACATGTGCAGAAAATTGTCTGAAAAAAAAAACTCAATAAGCAATGCTGATCTTTACTCAGTCCTACATAAAGATGCTAACCCATTAGACCAACCAGCCTTCCAAAATTCCAACATAAACCACAATTTTATGAAATAGCAACATGATGTCAAAATCACCAGCATGCCATGGAAGAAACAAAATGAGTCTTGGCAGACTCAAGCAACTAAATTCTACTGCGAACTTAGGCATCCATATATTTAGTAAGATTCTCAGAATCACCAATGTAATAGAAGAAAACAGCGAAAACTTACAGTTTACTAGATGTTTCCAGTATGTAATATGTAAAAACCCTTACCCTAGAATTTATATGACTGTATTTTCTATATTGACATCTAAGGCCCTAATTGCAGACGCAAACACTCTTAGAGCATTGGATATGAATCAAAAATCAAACGAATTAGGAAAATTTAACATTATCATCATCACTGAGGTCATCATCAATGCCTGAAACATCCATCCTTGCAGAAGCCTGCTTAGCCCACTTCACAATTTTGTCAGCCTCTCTGCAAATCCTCTCCTCCTCTTTCATAGCTTTCTTTGTCATTTTTTTCTGACTATGCACTGAGAAATTATTCAGGTCAGTCAAAAGCTCATCATGCTTCCCCCAATCAAGCCCCAAATCCAAACCCCTGTTTTCTTTGTTCTTCTTCCTTGACACCTTCTTGGGAGAACACAAAAAGCAGCCGCTTTTCGCAGGCGGAGAAACAGACCTACTGGAAAGAACATCCCAAGAAGCAGATGAAGGTGACTTTCTTCCCTTCTTCTCCATTTTAACTTGTCGGTTTTTCTTCACAGGCGAAAGGCTCCCACTATCAGATGACTTAGAAGGGGATGAACGATTTTTCGATTCCGGGATTTTCTTCGAATATGGACAAAAGCCCTCTTCAATTTTCCCCCCTTCGTTTTTCCCTTCAACGGAATCAGAAATTTTCGCTTCACTTGCAGAGTCGCTTTTCTTGAACTCATGGGGGTGCGCAAGACTGAAGCTTTTCGTCGATAAAGAAGTGGGCTTCGCTGTGGCTGATGGGAAGGATTTGAGCCTTCGAAAGCGGGTTTCGAGGTGAGAAGGGAGACCAGAATCAGTGAACCCGGCACAGTTAATGGCGGCGACCTGCTCCAGAACGGTCGCGTCCATAGCCTGAGATAAGACCTCTTCCACTGCCTTCTCACCATCACTATCCGAGAAGATATCCGCCATTCTTAGACACTGTGAGGAAGAAGTTTGGTATGCTTCGTTTGAAGCTGGTGAGACTCACAACCTTTTAAAGAATTTTCTTCAAGAATGATGGAGAGCGTGCCTATGGAGTCTCAACGGCTAATTCGTAAAGTGGGCGTTAGTCATCAAAATGTCGAATGTGTGGGCCTTCTTCTTTTTCTTTGGTTCGGTCCAATTTGACTGCGATCCAGCTCTGCCAGTGCTTTGTTGCAATCTGGACCCTGAAGATTGCCTCAATAATAGTTTGGCCCCTAAAATTTTGTTGGTTAGGACTCTGTCCTTTCAAAGGAAGATGCTTGTTTGGAAAGGAAAGAATGCAAATGGGTGGTAAAAATCACCAATCCCTTTTTACGAACAATTTGGTATGTTACAGCAAGAACAAGCATAAGTTTCATGCTATGCACGTATTGTTAGTTGCATAAAAATATCTATTAAATAATATGTAGAATAAAGATAAGAGTAGTTTGTGCTAAATCTTTTAATAAAATGAGTATTGAGTTGAATTTTCAATTTTAAATACTGCCATATCAAAGACATCGTTAAAGTTACATTAACATAATATTTTTTTTACGAAAATTCGGTTATTTATTACTTGTGAGGGATAAATGTTACAATATTTTCATTTAATTAGTAATAAAATTCATTATGTTTGTTTTACTTCATATTACCAAAAAATACACATTACAATCATTATATATATATATATATATATCAAATTTTATCTCTTTTTCTTCTCTTACTTTTATATATTTTTGAAAAAAAATACATGAAAAAAAACACATTCCTAAAAATATAAACAAACATATTCTAGTATGGACATCTGTTGCTATATATATGTGTGTGTGTGTGTGTGTGTTTCATGACATGCAAATTGCTTCCTCTTAAATTTATATTTTATAAGATACAAAAAATATTAAAGATATTCTCTATCATTTCTGAACTATTATTATTAATCAATTACAAAGTTTACGATGACTAATCATTCATTTTATATTAAGTCATAAGACAACCAATCATTTTGACAACAAATTACTCAAAATAACTTTGAAATATGCTTTTTTCTTTTGAAGCTATGAAAAAAAAAAAGACACAAAAAATATAAGAAATATTTTATCTATGATTCTTGTTTACTCACTTCCATATTATCTGTGAATCTATTAAGTTTGATAAAAATGATGCATTTGTACATTTAAATTATATTGTTAATCAATTACACTCTAAAACATTTCTATCACACCATCACTACCACCAATTTTATTTTATTTTATATATTTTTTATTTGGTAATACGTTACTATCTTGACATCATGGAAGGTAGGAGACGGAGTCTTAGTGGTTTATTATATCAAGAATGTAAAATTTATCTAGAAAAGAAATATCTGAGCCTATCAAAATTATGAAATATATATAAAATATATTTCATTCTAAACTCACGATTGAAAAGTTGTTGCACTTGTGTAGTTCGAAAATTCGTGTTCCATAACACAACGCACACTTGCAAAGCTAACATTGCCCATTTCCATGACTTTTTGTTAAACGTATGAAAATTAAAGATGAAAAATAAAAACGAAACAAAACTATTCAACAATGAAAAAAACAAAAAATAAAAAAGGAAAAAGGTATTCAAGTACTTTGGTTCAAAAAATAGATAAACAAATTTCTTAAAAGTTTTATAATAATTTAGAAAATTTTAAAAATACAAAAAAAGGGAGATTATGTCTTTGGTGATCTCTACCATTACCTATCATCAACAAATCTATTTACTTTGGTAAGTAAAATAATGTACTTATAAATTGTTTTGTTGATCAACAATTTAAAAAATTCCATCTTCCCTATCTATACCTACAATTGTTTTTGGCATTACTATGTTGACATGATTGGAGGTGTGGGGCAGACTTAACAATTAGATCAAGAATAAATAATAGTTCAAGTATAAAACAAGATCGATGCAATAATAAAAAACCAAAAATATGAAAGGAAAGAGTGCTCACATTATTTTTTCGCACAATATAAATAAACCCATATTGTACATCCCTCCAAAACTAATACAAAAAAATAATTTTTTTGCTGAGTAACAATACAACAAATACGTGTGTTTTATAAAACATAATCCACTAAAATCATATGAAAAAGCAACTATGAATTCTACTCAAAGTGCTAAAAATTTCTAAAGTTCTGAGCATGTTTGAACGTTAGTATTGCTAGCTATTTACTAGTTTGGTCAGGGTTCTGTTGATTTCTATGCTTACATCGTTTAATAAATTTTTTGGTGGAATTTCCTTAAAACTAGAGCTGTCATATATGTCATACTCCATCTCACCTAATATAAAACAACTTATTAAGCCCAATCCCAAACCTGTTAAGACTTACATTATCGATATTAATTGTACTTCCACGTTTAGAGTTTGACATCTATGCACATATTTAGACCTAATATTTATCTAGATATCCATAAATATTTTAAATGAAAGGATATTAATTTTTTTTGAACTTAAAATTTACGAAAATACTTATGACTATTCAAATCCAATCTGTATGGGTGTGCATGCGTGTGGGAGCGTGCTTAAATATCTTTTTTGTTTAAAATATCTACATTTTCAAGTTTTATTTTAATTTTATGTAATTTATTTCTTTTCAATGTATTACTTAATTTTTCTAGTTTATTTAATAATTGATAAATTTTGGCTTCAAAAAATGAAAAATTAATTTAATTAAATATGAATTTTCATGACAAAGAAGTTAAATTAAAAAAAATATAATTTGTAAATATAAAATTAGCCTTGAATAAAATATTTTTTTAAATTTAATTTCTTGTTATTTATTTGGATAAAATTAATTTTAAAAGATTTTAGGAATCTAATTTTATTTTTGATTTCTTACATTCAAAATTTTAAAATGATTTTCAATACAAATTACTTCTATTGAATTGAGCAAAACTTAATTAAAAATGACAGGTACCTTGAAACTGATTTTCCAAAATCTAATTTTAAAACTAAATTTTTGAACTTCTGTTTTAAACTTAACTTTATAAAATTAAATTTAAATAAGTAAATTCAAAAAATGTAATGAATTATTATCCAAAATTTGACTTCATGAAAATGATATTTGGTTAATTTGACAAGGATTTAAGATAGGAACACATGATAAATAAGCACATGATACGCCGCACGAAGACTTGTGATGTATGATGACCAACAAGCCATGAGGATTCATTTGATAGGCTAGCAATGTTTATGCTTGTTTTTATTTTTTATTGTGTGTTTGTACATATAATTTTATTGGAAAATGTATAAAAGTAAGAGAGAGACATAGATAGAATTCCAAAAAGTATAATGATGCGAAATTTGAAAACAAACATAGGTTAAGCTGTTAAATAGAATATCATTTTGACATTTGACTCTTTGTACTAAATTACACACATTTTTAGGATTTTAAACTTTTATAATTTTGTTAACATTTCCTATTAGTGGTTTCCTAATTTGAAGCAAATTTTGAGTCCTTAAGTTTCAATTTAAGTAAAATACCTTATATTTCAAAGTGCCTGCTAGCAAATAGATGTTAATTCAGAGTGCTCGAACCAAAAATTAATTGTTAATTAAATAAATATGTGATTTTTTAATAAAGAATATGATGATAAATTTTACAATTTAATCCAACTACATATTCTATTTTCTTAACTTATTGTGCGTTTAACCGAATAAGGAATTCACAATAGTAAGAAATTTCATATTTAGATTGGATTCCTTATCTTAATTAAATCAACACAAATTGGACATACTGTTTTTCTTGCTAGTATCCGTCTGTCTGTCTATCGTTATCTGTCTCTATATTATATTACTAATAAAAAATGCTATGTTCAGAATTAATATGTTACTGCAACATAGGGTAATAAGATGAACTTGATAACATCATATATATATATATATATATATAAATCTGTAATTCTAAAATAGTATTATATAATTTTGTGTATCGTGTGCATAATAAAGTGAGATTATTTTTTAAAAATTTGATATTTGCACTACCAATAAACTAGTTGAAGTAGAGTTTTTGCAAGAGCAATACTGCTATTTTTGTCATTTAAAAGTCGCTTATTCCTTTTTTTTTTTAATTCAATTTGGAACATAATCACTTATTATTAAAGTTGGTAAGAAACAATAAAGGAAAAAAAAGATGAATATCTGTTATGTTTGTTTATATTTTTAGGTATTTGTTTTGTTGGTGTACTTTTTAAAAAAGTGTATAAAAATAATAGAGAGAAAGATATAAAATTTAAAATATGTAATAGTTGTAGTGTGTGTTTTTGAAATTCATGAAGCAAAACAAAAAATTTTATCCATAGAAAATAATAGGAATTTTTTTCTATAGGAAGTAATAAGAATTTTTATCAAGAAAATTTAAATAATGATTTTATATTTGTAGAGTTCACAAACAATATATACTTTATATTTTTAAAGTCAAATGAACATTTTCAAGAGTTGGTACATTTAAGTAGATATAACAAAATATTAATTAGGTTTTAATTAACTGGGTACATTTAAGTAGATATAACAAAATATTAATTAGGTTTTAATTAACTGGGTGGCGATTATAAATCATTAATTTAAAAGAATTGACCATTATGAAATTTTTTGAGATCATAAAAAAGTATAAGCCAAATTTAGATTTATATATAATCATATAAAATTTTGTTGAACTTGATTTACTATATAATATAATAAAGCTATCATCTAATAAAATTTTAAGATGTTAAAAAAAGTATAAAACTTCTATATTAATTAGGCGACAGTTGTAAAACATATAAACTTTGAGGTTTAATTATATGGTCAACTGGATTTACTATATAATACAACAAAGTTTATTGTTTTCTATTAAAGATTTAATAATAATAACAATTCAAATAATCTTGTAATCTGAATAAGTGGTTAGATTGTTAAAGTTAATGAAGTTTTGTTTTAAAATTTATTTTGCAATAATATTATTTTTCCTTAAACATAAATACCCAAATCTCTCTATATTAACTATGACCCTTTAAGTTAAACTATAATGATTAGAATTAGAAGTGTATATATAATCCAAAAAATATAATGTTTGACATCTTCATGCAAGCTTTTGGCATTTCACGTTGACGGTAAGCGAGAACTGAGCTAGTAATTATGGAATCATTTAAATCTATAGTCGACGAATGATTGGTCAAATTTTTGTTGAACAGGGAGAAAGACGTATTTGGATTGTTGGCACATGCAATCCAATATTCGATTGCATATTAAAACATTAAATTGTTAATTAACCTTAAAAATATTTTTCTAATTTTTGGACGCGGTGAAAGAGAGTTAAGTGCTATGATAATGGTTTTTAAATTTGTTAATTGTTTAAAGCATAGTTATTCATCAAATCCCTTTTGGATTGACGAAATTTTGTAATATTTAGTTGATTATCTCACCAAGTTTTGGATCTTTTCTACTACAAGCTTCCTTAAAGGGATATTATAAAATCATTAGAGCATGATTGGTATGATAGGATTTTTTTTTTTGAAAACTAAAAAAAAAAACCATTTTATTCCACTAAGAACAAAAGGAGAGGCTACGCAGCATCCAATTGCAGAAATTGAACGAAATAGGAATGAGGAGAATTCCCATCTTCAAAATCGACTATCCAAGGTTTAGCTAGAGCGTGCAGACTGAAATGAAGATTTGATACATTTGCGGTTGTGAATCACCATCTCAAAAACACATGATTAGTGATTTCTTCAAAATCACGTCTTTAAATACCCTAATCCATTATAATAATCATCTTCCCTTTCTGTCTAGTAATTCAATAAAATATGATATAATCAATCAACTTACATTTTGAACTTGTTACCATATCAAAAATAATAATTATCTTGCATGAACATTAAACATATATATTGTATGTTATTGTCATAATATATTTGACTATATATTAATATAATGTTAATTTATAGTAAGAAAGATATATGTATAATGACAAAATAAAATATGTTACATATTTTTATGTAATGCATTGTTATATATTAATTTTATGGTAACTTGTGATTACAATTTAAAAGTAGGTTTTAGATTAATCCTTCTAAATTAATAATTATACTATTTTTCAAAATGAACATTACTTTTGACTATAAAATTTTTCATATATAGAATTATTTTCGATTTTATATAAAGTCAAGTAATTATATAATTACATTACTTTATCATTCCTTTTGTATGTCAGTCATGAGATATTTTACAAGTATCTCATTCCTTTCTATCTTCATTCCATTAATAATTTTTTTTATACTCCTATCTTATTCCATTCCTGTATTTTGCTGATTTAGGATGATTTTGGCAAAGGCAATAGAAATATAAAGCACATATGTGTCAGTCAGTTCTTCAGTTTAGCTACCTTAAAAATCAGATTTGTTGAAAAATCAAGCAATTCAATTACAACGGAATTAAAAACCAAATTTAGGTAATTTTAGATAAAACAAAAACAAGAAAAAAAAACACTTTCTTTGGTAAAATTCAACAAAATTATTTTCTAATTTTTTGTGAATTCCAACATCTTTACTTCATAAATATTAATTGGTATGTATAATTTCATTTATTATTTTTTATTTTGAGTTCTATTTACTAAATCATTTTTATACATTTATCTTGCTAATTGAATTTTCAAATAATGCATTGAACAAATTTGTAATATATGAATAATTATTTTTTAAAATTATAGTTTTTAAATTTTCAAAATTTCTATCAAATAATTCATTTATGGCACTCTGAAAAAACTAATGTGTTAAAACTTCTATTTATAGGGTTAATATATACATATATGCATGTCAGTGTGTGTATGTATTCATCTATATACTTGGTCAGCTAACTGGTTAAACTAGTTGAACTAATGACCTAGTAAACTGTCAAATTTAATCACTAGTTTGATTTTAAAAATATGATTCATCATTTGGTTATCTCACTACACCAACACCTTTATCACTTGTATTTTGTGTAGTAATAAAATGTTTTATAAGTAAATTATTTGATTGAAATATATTTTTATGTTATTTGTATAATTTAATTGTATTAGCAAAAGCTTAGTCTAGTTGGGGACGTTTCCAGATGGGAATAGGGTGCCAATCAACAAGTCTTTCCCCCGAAACTTCTACTTCTATAGTGAAAGCCACCAATTGAGAAAGATGGATATGTGGCATCCGATTTCACTTATAGCTGTGGAAAAGAAGGCCAATAGAGTGTTGAAATGAGAGTTGCATTTAGTAGTGCCGGCGCCTCATCCAAATGAGACTTGGAAAGCGAGATAGGGCCTAACTGGGAGGCAGGAAGAAGACTACACGAGTGGTTCGGGAAGGAATCTCTTTGACTTTCTGGTGCCATAGCTTCGACTCCACCCCAGTAATAGGAATAGGAGGGAGCTGCTACTTCACCCTCTTTTCAGGGAGATCGGGATGAGGCAAAAGGGGGCTTTATTAATGGTTTGAATCTCTTGACTCCAAGGAAGAGGTTGAGGGTTCAAATGTACTATACTTAGTAAGTGAATACGAAGAAAAAAAAAATTGAGAGAGAGAGAGATCATGTGTATGGTTTAGTGACTCTGAATGTGGGCTTGATCACTTTTAAATTATAGAATATAATTTTTTAATGGAAATGCTATGTTTTTGACCAAAAAATCTTGTATTTTATTATGTTTTATTATTATTATTTGCATTAGATAATAGAGAGAAGTGGTTAATGATATCTTAAGAACTTTATTAAAGATTAAAAAGGAGTCTTGTGCATTCTGAATAGTATATAGATATAGGTATAGATATAGACATGTGCTTATGACAGATAACCTGCAAAAAAGAAACATTTTGTCATCTCTCTGATATTACTTCTTCAACCCGTATCTGGTTATATCTATAACTATATATATATATGCACACACTATAGCGAAGGGTTCATTAAATGACCCAAATTGCTATTTGTGACCAATATTCAGAAGTTTAAAAATTGGTAGTTACGAGAAGAGCAATTTGCGACGATGGCATTACGACGAAAACTCATCTTGCTAGACACACTGGATGGAGGATGTGTCAATATGAGAATTTGCCATCAATGGAGTTGCTCAACACGTTGATTATGGAGAGAGGGCCAACATCGAGACCGACGATGCCAGAGGCAGAGCTAAAAACCCCGGTGCTGATGTAGAACCGAAGGAAAAGGTATCCACTGATGGGTTACCCTTAGTGTAGGAATTGTCAGTGTAACTAGTGACGCCGGTCTTTCAGTCCATGATATTAAACCTTGTTATAGGTTTTGGTACTCCTAGGATTAAAGATTGGGGTGCTCCGCTTCAAGCATCGATCTGGTACATGGCTTGCATGGTATCCATGTCAAATCATTTCTTCTGTCAGCAATGGGGAAACTGGTGGGGTCCCAATGCTGATTTTCATCAGGCACTCCCCTTGCGTGGTGGCGAGTGTAGACTGGATGGATCGTGGCGACGGTGTTTCTAATTTAAGAAGATACGATTTACGTGCAAAGGAACGTTCAGACGTCCATCAAAGTGAGTCGCCATTTTTGTTGCCTTCGACTGAGGATATCAAAGAAACACTAGTAAAAGATGAAATTGGGAGAGGTTAAAGACAAATTAACAAGGATTTGCAACAGAGGCGCATGATAGTCGAGTATTGATATGCAATTTCAGAGATAAGGAGATTTGAGATGAAGAACATACAGGCCTTGATTCTTCAGGGCATTTAAGTAGTTGATTACACAGATAATAGAACAGCAAATTTAATTGACCAACCTTTCGTACTTTTGAGTGAGAAATCGTTTACAGCTGTGAGGGTTATTGTTAAAATTTTTGTTGGACAAGTAAAGATGTATTTGGTTTAATCAGTACGAGCAATCCTAGATCTGATAGCAAATTACAACACTAATTTGGTAATTAGCCTGGAAATATTAATTTAATCTGGACGCGGTGAAAATCTGGAAATTGCTATGAAATACGATAGCATTTTCAAGTATGGAAATTTTGTAAATCATAGATATTCATAGAATCTCTTTTGGATAATTACAATTTTTACTTAATTGTTAGAAGCTTTTTAAATGGATATATATTTTAAAATTAGGTTTTGCTGATTTCTAATGAATTTGGCAAAGAAGGATGAAAAGTGAAAAATTATATTAAAATAAAACATCTTATACTCAAGCATGTATAACTTGAAAAATTAAATTTGAATCAATGCATAAGTCACAAAACTTGACGTAGCAAAATACAAAATAATATAGAAAAAATAGTGTTACCATATTTGTATTCGCACATTTGTACATAAATATTTCTATGTAAAGTCCAATAGCATTGCATTTAATGTGTGGATAAATTTTGACTTTTGATATTTGATGATGAGTTGGACGGATTGATTAGTTAAATCTTGAAGGCCAACTATTTTATAAGATTTGTAGTAGGATAGACTATTATAGTGAAAATAAAATTTAAGAGAAGTTAGAATCTTAAAGTAGATAAGTTTGTAATCAAATTAGTTTAGGATTTTAACATTCTAACTATTTTAGGCTTCTATTACACATATAACATCAGTTTGATAGTTATGTCACGCTAACTTAATTGGAATCAAATTGCTATTAACAAGGAGTCTTGTTCGAATGAGATAACCTAGATTAGTCTCCTATAAATAGGAGCCATTCCCATTCCAAACGTGTAAAATAATAAGAGAAGACTCCAACTAACTGTGTGAGGGCTAGTATTTTTGAAAGATCTTTATATTCTTGGGGGTCTTAGAGCATATAAATAACCTTCTAATGCACCAACCAGTTAAATGTTTAAAAGTTGAGTTTAAAGGTAGATAGATTAAAAGCAAAACAGGGGTGTTTAGATGCCATCACCAGATTGGCCACCTTAGGATAAGGTGTAGGGTTTGTATGAGAGGCGTTAGTATTATTCATCTTATATTTCACTATTTTTTGGTTGTGATAGTAAAGTTATCTCGACTTAATGCCTATGGATATAAGAATAAAGTTTCAAACTATATTAACAAATTTTATATTCCATACTTTATCTTATTGTTGGTATGTGCATGTGTTTGTGTGATTGTTTCTATAGATTCTTCTAAATTGAACTGTATGATTGCAATACTACCTATAACACTACTGTGATTTACTAATACTAAAATAAAATTTATGCAATGATGTTTAATATTGGATAATGAATTCCCTCATTAATACAAATAATTATAAAGCCTAAGACCCATAAAATAACTATTTTTTCGACCATGATAAGTTACTAAAATAATTTTAATTTTTATTGTCATCTTCCTCTTATTTATTGATTCATTAATTTTCTATTTATTTTTTATATTGTTTCATACTTATTTCTTTGCCTTATTTTTCTAAAGTTTGTAATATATTATAATTTAATATAATTTTGATATTATTATTAAAGATATTAGAAAGTTAAGCTTTTATATTTATTTGTTAATATCACAATAGGGGATACTAGTGCCACATGTGTGCCACATATGCAAAGGTTGATGAGTCGTCATCACTCCTGACACAACCTCCAATGGGACCCTGACATGGTAGATCAAATTATTTATAAAAATCTTGGATTTTCTATGCTGTGTCGCAATAAATTATATCACATATTTGTCACAGAATTAAGCCGAATTTATTAAAGATATGGTAGAATCTTGGATTAATCATATCTCACCTTATATCCTATCCAATCCAACTGCATTTAGTATAATCTACAAAATATTCTCAATTCATTTTGATGAGGAAGATGGCTAGAGCTACCAGAAATTAAGGAAGGAAAGAATATCGAAATTATCGTAACTAATAATCCAACACAAGATATAACAATTTTGAATATTTTGAATATTAGTAGTCAAATTTCTTAGGGATAGTTTTCCAACCTTAAAGGCTAATTGAACGGATGCATTTGGAAGCTAAGTGAGAGGATTGCATTGAGAGAATACATTCATTCAAGAAGGAAAAACTATATGTTTTACTTGGAGAACTGATTCTCAACCGATTTTCTTTTTGAAGAGTTCTGAGTGTTTTCATTATCCACATCCATAGGATAAAAGAATACAAAGAGGATAAATGTAGTACTAAGTTCCATCCGGCCATAACAAACTCACTAAGTGATCAAAAGAAAAAAATATCCTCAAGGAGAGGATACTCCCCGATCAACGTTGGTAGTTGGGGCTAAAAGAGAGTCTCGATAAAGTGGAGACAATGAGACTTACTACTTAAGAGAACTAGGTTGAAAACCCATTAACAAGTTAATAACAAAGGGAGTTTAGGTAAGACGAGTGCTTGTATACTAGTATTGACCAGTTATCTTAACATTTGTTGTATCATTATAAGTAGAATTTTTTAGGTACAGTTTTACAGATGTAGGAGGGTTATCTTTGAATTACACGAACAAATTTTTAATGCCTATCTTTACATTTTTGCTATGTGTGTAGGATTATGGTAACACATGATATATCACAACTTGCAACAATAATCAACCAAACGAACTAGCAAGTGGCATAAGAGAGGCTCATAAAAGTTGGCTTGTGTTTTACGACGAGAGCCTGTTAGAAGACTAGGATGAGAGCCTTTGTCAAATCGTTGGACAAAAAAGCATGGATGGCTCCAAAAAAAGAATGGGCACCACCTATGGACAAAGTTCATGGCTAAATTGTTAGGAAAGATGCCAAATTATGGAGCTCTAGTGAAGAAAGAGCAACATACAAAAATTCTCTTGCCATGAATACTATTTTTACAGATGTTGACAAAGAACAGTTCACACTGGTAACTGAACAACTAGCTGATGTAACTAGTATTCAAATAATTGTAACCCATGTTATATCGTTAAATGCAACAAATTTTCCATTCAATTGATATAGGTAAAAGTTCACAATTTATAATGGAATTTTTATGGTTTTATTATTTTATATTGATTTTCTTATATGGAACTCTAATTTCATTTCTATCACTGGTGTAACGACCTATAATGACAAAGGGAAAGCATGTTAATATTACCATGGAGATACTAGTGTCACATGTGTGCCATGCATGAAAAAATTGATGAGTTGTCATTATTTCTAGTACAACCTACAATGGAGTGCTAATATGGTAGATCAAATCACTTATGAAAATTTTGGATTTTCGATGGTGAGTCCCAATGAATGATATAACATGGTTTGTCGCAGAATCAGCCACACTTGTTAAAGATATGGTAAAATCTTGGAGTTAACTATATCTCACCTGACCGATATCCAATCCAATCTAATCGCATATGGTATAATCTATAGAATATTTTCATTTCATTGTGATGTAGAAAGACCGGTGGTGTTACCAAAAATTAAGGAAGGAAAGAACCCCAACGCCACTAATGTCCAATATGGAGTGTAATAATCCCTGATATTTTTAAGATTGTCAATTGGATCTTTTGGGGATAGTTTCCAACTAGAAAGCCTGACTAGATAGATGAATTTCAAGGTCGAGTTAGAGGATTGCATTGAGAGAATACATTCACTCAAGAAGGAACTCTATGTTTTACTTAGAGAACTCGTGTTCAATTGATTTTTATTGAAGAGTTCAAGTATTTTTCATTGTCCATATCTTTGGGAAAAAGGAATGCAAAGAGGCTGAATATATTGCTAAGTTCCATTTATTCATAACAAACTAGTTAAGTGATCAAACGAAGCAAGCACACTCAAGATCAATGCTGATAATTAGGGTCAAAAGAGGGTTTTGGCAAAATGAAGGCAAGGGGATTTACTGCTTGAGAACGTGCTAATGAGTTAATACCAGAGGAAATTTGGATAAGGCAAGTGTTTGTGCATTGATATTGATCAATTATCCTAACAATTGTTATGTCATCATTAGCAGAATTTTCTAAGCGTAACCCCGCAAACGTCGAAAAGTTGTTTTCGAACTATTTGAACAAATTTTTGGTGCCTACCTTTACATTTCCGCCGTTTGTGTAGGTTTATAGTAACACGTGATATGTCACAATTCGTAACATTAACCAACCAAATCAACTAACATTATATAATAGCCTTTTATTTTGGTATTTTCAGTCATTTATTTATCATATCATTTTTAACAAAATTTTATTTTTAATACATTACCAGTTTCTATTTTTAAAATTTGGTCCTCTTTCTTGGCTTGTTGATTTTCTTATTATTTTTAATTTCATTTTTAGCATATTGCTTTTTCTCCTCTTTATGAAATTTTTTAATATAGTTTTATTTTTAGATAACATTATTTTCATTACTAGAATCATCAGAAATAATGATTTTATATTCTAGTACTGCAACCTTGTCCTAACCTTTTCATTTCGTTCCCTTTATTTCTCTAATATCTATTAACATAAATTCATTTTTCATTCCAACGTTACTTTCTTTCATTTTTTATATTTTTCTTCTTTCTTGATTTACTCATTTTCTTTTTTCTTTTTTTAATTTCAATTCTTACTTATTTCCTTTTCTTCTTCTTATGAAATTTGTAATATGATTTTATTTTTAATTTTGAATTATTCAAAATATTTTATTTTGTTTTACAGTAACTTTTTTTTTTTTTTTTTTCTGATCCCGTGTCCCTTATTTCTTGGATACTCTAATTATAAGGTAGTTTTTATTGAACATAGTTGGAATATATATGAATAATGAATTTTTTTTTTTGAATTGAAGTATTTAAGCTTTCCAAATTTCCAGCAAAAGATGAATATATTTCAGTTAGATCTTTGCATAATTTAATGATTCGAACAATAGATTCATTTATGTGACTCTTTATAATTTAATACTTTAAGAGTTCTATTTTATGGGTTAATATAAATGCATTTATTTGGATACTCTGTGAATGTGTGTGTGTGTGTGTGTGTGTACACATACATGCATGCACATGTATTTTAAAAGTATTTAGAATACAGATACGTGTGTTATCAATAAAAACATGCAAAGAAAGAAAAACAATTCTGTCTTTTCTCTTATTTATTCAATTTCAAGGAAGAGAGGGTGGGAGGCTTAACGATGGCAACAAGGGCAGGTTACTGTAAAAATAGAAATGGAGAGGATGTTAAAATAAGGCAAGGGCCGGGTGTGGGAAATTTTCCCCCCAACTTTTAAATTGTGTGGTGAACGTGGGAACTTACCCTGCCCATTCTCCACATTAATCAAATAGTATATAAAATTATATTCATTATATACATTTACATATATATTATTTAATTAAAATAAATCATACACTAAGTAAGAATACGTATTATTTTAACTAAAATTAATTATATGTAATGTTAAGCATTTCATTTTTCTATATAATTTTAGGTGTGGTTAATTTGTAAATTAGCCCACTACATTAGTATTTTGATCACTCTATTTTAAAATAAAAAAAATCTTATAAAAACAATTAATTGTTAAAATATACATTTTAATTTTAATAAAATTAATATTTTTTTTCTCACAATAGAAAATCAAAAAATATGTAAAAATGAAATAGATTAAAATAAACAAAATATAAAAAGTTTTCACTTTAACTAATACAAACATTGAGATCATATTTTTTTTATTACACTAAACTTGTTAATCAATTACTATAAGAATAAGAAGAGTATTTTTTTTAATATCATTATAAATTAATTATAATTTTTTTTCTCAGCAGGGCCCCTGACGGGAAATGGGTGGGGCAGGGAAAACATTTAAATCTGTTTATATATGTTTATATGTGTATACACACACACACACACACACACACACACACACACACACAGAGACTATAACGAGGGGGTGCTTTAATTCACCCAAATTGACATGTTCGACCAATATTTTAAATACTAGAAGTTTGTAATTAAAATATTGTATTTTGCATCAAGTCATTTTTTTAATTATTGGTTTAAATTAAATCACTGATCACGTCGATTTTTTTTTTTTTCTTTTAGAGAAAACAACTCAGCTTTATTGCCCAAATAACGAAACAAGTTATAACATAGGACTACAGTCAGGAACACGACCACAGCTAAACTTGCATTTCTGGCGAGTTCACGAGCCTCCTGGTTCTCCCCTCGCCGAATATACCCCTCCCCCTGCAACCTACAGCTATGCAAGATGTCTACAGATCACTTCGATTGATCATTTATGATGTTGCTAACTTTACCAATATATATAATTATTTTGTGGAAGTCTTCTTCATATGTGTTGAGATTTCATTTCATGGTCTCATATGGTTTCACAAGTATGCATATCTAGGCCCAGCCAACCAACAAACTGGCCTGAAAATACTAGTTAAGAGTGTGATATATATGAAAATACTAGTTACGGAGAATCACAGGATACAAATTTTCGTCATGCTACTAATAAAGATAGCTGTGTTGGGTATTATAGAATTTGTAATGTAAAGTTTTAAATTTTAAAACACGAAATATTAAAGATGATGCAGCAGAAATTAAATTCTCAACTCGATCTGTTTTTCTTCGTACAACTCATATAAACTAAAATATAATTTAGTTGTATGAATAATTACTTGAATTCAAATTCTTAAAATATTTATTTGTGATATACAAGTCGCAATAATATCTAAGCTTTTAATTTGTTCATACCAACATACAAGCAAGGCTTTTTCAACGAATCTTTATGAACTTCTTTATAAAACTTAACAAACTCTTTGCGTTTGGAAAATTTTTTAGAGAAAATATTGTGGAGGTTAATAAATTCAACTCTATTGTGCAAAGTGGGTAGATAAATAATACTAATGTAGTGCCGTGAATAGTGCTCCCAATGTTTTGGAACCCTTTCAATTAATTTATTTTTAATACACAATTCTATATATATAGTTGGACTCCAAATACATCTAGGGCAAATAAAATGGGCTTTGTAGACTTTCAAATAGATCTTAAAAGTAGTTCAAGCCTATTCGATGTTTAATTATTAGTCGGATTAATAATTAAAGTCTATTAGAATTATATTATTTATTTTAATTAATCTCATTAATTAAATCAAATGTTCAACATACTTTCAATAATAATATTATCAACAAACGGAATTAAATAATTACATTTGTACCTTCTCATTCAACTTAATTAATACTTATAAATTGAAGTAAAGACTCATTATGTTTAATTGTAGGGCACATGAAATGGGCATTGTAGGCTTTCACATAAACTTCAAAATTAGTTCAAACCCATTTGATATTTAATTATTAGTCCAATTAATAATTTAAGCCCATTGGGATTATATCGTTTAATTTAATTAATGTCATTAATTATATCAAAGTCCTATTATATTTCTAGTTAATAATCATATTATTAACAAACATAATAGGATTATATAATTCCATTTGTGTCTTATCATTAAATTTAATTAATCTCTATTAATTAAATTGAAGGGTCATTATATTTAATTATTCCCTATTAATTAAATTGAAGGATCATTAAATTTTTAATTAATAATCTCATTATTAAAAATATAATGAGAAATAAATCGGTCTATTTGGTTCAATTCAATCGTGACCAAATTATTTCTATCATGAGACTTCTCAGGCATCATTCATGGATCCAACTTTACAAAAGCCTTTAGTCATTGGCTTGTTCTTATGTGTGTAACTTTTTAAATTTAGCGTTAATTAACAATGAGTATAGTTCGAAAAATATAGATAACACTTAGCATGTGGCTCATATCATGGCTCATTTAAGATGAAGTGAATGAATCATATGAACCCTTTCGATTGCTAATACAATGCATTATACGCTTTTTTGCCTTATTTTGTCATAATCAAGCAAGAGTTATGAATTTAGACAAATTCACTAGCTCAATCATATAATCAAAACAATGTTATATCGTAAGACTAATACATATTGGAAACTCCTTTTTGATCATATATTATATTGGCCAATGATTTCTGTCTTATGAAACATTAATTGTATAAGAAAAATGCTTTGTTTACTTACATGCCTCCATACATTTTAGAGCAATGGCGCGTTGGGTTTATGACCCTGTCTCATATCAAAAAATATGTTAGTTCGTAACACTCTAATAGCATATTAACCATCATATGCAAACAATTATATTGTCTTAAGGTTAATTCCCACGCATACTTAACACAATTATAAAGCAAGATATTGACAAATAATGAATTTTACGTGTTTACTTTATTTTTTGAAAAAGTGTTCAAGTACCTCATTATCTAATAACGTATTTATACATATATATTCTCAATGTCACATATCGAGAAACATAACACTCACCAAAAGAACACATAGTATGCAAGTTGTAACAATTTTTCAATGCTCATTTAGAGAATCTGTTATTCGCAAATGGATTTTAATGATTGAGTATTAAGGAGTCTTCTATCTATATTCATAATTTTTTATGAATAAAACATTTTTACATGGTCATATGTGCACAAGCACAACATTACACTATAATAAGGAATGCATACGTGATAAATATTGTTCAAATATTGAGAAAATAGAACATCAATCTTTTATTTTTGTTGTTGGATTTGCCCGCCATCACAAGATCTCTTTCACTTTTTCTTTGTATTTCTCCATCGTTGAACAGACAAGAGAAAGAACAAGAGCAAAGACACAACCTCGCCATAAACGATAATAATACTCAGAAAAAGAAGATAATGAACAAGAACAGAGCCACAACCCCCACCCCAACTGGCCATGGTATGGCAATTTATTGGCCAATTAAAAAAGGGTTTAACAACTCTAGTTTTGCATTGGACCTTGACGCAACTCCACCCTTGCTGAATTCCGGTTGCCCTATTCGTGGGATTTCTTTTCCTTTTTCCTATAATATTGGGTGCTTATGCTGTAAGGCTGTTATTTTGGGGTGCAAAGATTTCACTTTGTGGTTTTTGATTTATTTGTTTTGACTGGTTCCGAGGAAATGGTTTATTCTCCCATACGACTGCGAAACCAAGTATACACACGTTTGTGGAATTGTTAGAATAATGTCAATCTTTACCTCTCTGTCAAAGAACGATGGTCTGTATTCAATCAAGCACGTGAAAGGAGTGTTTGGAAGGGTATGATAGATTGGGTTATCGTAGACTAAACCATTAGACCTTATCAATTAATTAACTGACGATTTCGAAGGTGCTTTGTTAAGGTTTTTTTTAAGAGCTTGTAAGAGAACATGGATTATAAGATCTTTTTAGAGTTTAGCTTATAAATTTAATTTTAAAAATAAAGTAAAAAATATTTAGTAAAATCACCTAAAAAAATTTTATTAAAATTTATAATTATACTTTATTATAATTTTGTGACTTAATAATAATAGAAATGACTTAAATGCTATTAATAAAATATAATTTAAAGATAGCTTATACTCTCTTAAATATCTTATAAGATATTTAGAGGAATTTAAAAGTTCAACCAAACACCTACCTCATCTGAAGTCTAGCTTATTTGAAGCTGCATCTGACATAGTGTTTCGAGTGCAACAGATCTTGACAAATGTTAAGATCTGTCTTTTTTTTGTTCATTTTTGCTTTAATTTAAAATTTTGTTTTCAGTTTTATTATTATTTTTTATTTCTATCAATTGCGGTCTAGTTATATTTTATTTTTATTTTCAATTTAATGCTTATTAATTGGTGTATTATTTTTTTACCATTTTCTCGTACATTAAAGTGAGTTTGCACAAGTAAAAATTAATTAAAGATATTAATTTTATTTTTATTTTTTATTTTTATTAATTATACCTGTTTATGTTTTAGAAAATATTTAAAATTTTTAATTATTTTATAACTTAAAAAATGTAAATATAAATGCTACAAAAAAATTAAAATCATGCTGTATTTTATTTTTAATTTGTAGTGTAGACAAAAAATGAATTTAAAAATTGCTTCATAATGCATGATATGCTTAATCTTTTATTGATATAACGAGGATAAAAATTATTTTGATTAATAATTAAATGATTGATGGTATTAATTAAATGTATATATTGCAATAAACCACTGCTATGAATGTATAACTTTCAAACAATATTTAATCCTTGTATTATTTGTAATTCTCGTACAAAGAATTCTTATTTTGATAAGTGATTTTTTTGGTGAATATTATAAAATATGTAAAACTAAACATATATGTCCATCAATATTGAATTCTAATATTTTTATTGCAATTGAATCATTTGAAAAAAATATTAATATATTAATGTGTAGACAATAGTGGCTTATATCTATTGTATTAAGAACACAAGCCACTTTTGTTGCAATATATGAAATTATATAATTATCTTCATTTTAAATTTCTTTTATTTTTTGGTTTTCTTTTGATTTATTTTTATTTATTATTTCTCTCAAAATTTCTTGGTTTTACATTTATTTTTGATATTTCCTTATTTTCAATTTGCTTTTAATTTAAAATGACTTTATTTCTAAGATTTAAAATATAATAATTTTATAATTTATAATAATATTGACCAACAGGCTGCTGTATTTCTATCAGTTTTCTGAGTCTACAATCTTTAGGTTGGTCATGCATTGTGTAATGTGTAGCTGGCGATTTGTTTGTGGCTGTCATCTACTCCTTAGTCACTGTAGTAAATCTTGGTTAGGTTAGTTTTGTTCGTGTCTATTATCTTTAGCGACTTACGATTTGGTAATACTGAAAAACTAACGGAGAATCTGCATCTTTCCGTCACAAAAGAACCAAAACTTACAGTAAGAGATTGAAAAGAATTTGGGATTCTAATGAAAATTCAAGCATAAAAAATATAAAAATACCAACAAAATGAACATGTATTCACTACACGAAATTCGTTCATTAACAATCAATTTTAATAAGGAAAATAAACTCGTTGCTAATTAGCAATGGAAATGGAAATAGGGAGGAGAAACAAATTAAATCTACCCACTTACGAAATTAAAATTACGATCAAAATTAATCCTTGCTAATAGAGATGAAAATTTTTTTTGCTAAATGTTCTAGCCAAATTTCCTTACTAAATGTAGCTACGAGCAAATAAAAA
Organism: Avicennia marina; assembly: GCA_019155195.1. Classification (NCBI taxonomy): domain Eukaryota; kingdom Viridiplantae; phylum Streptophyta; class Magnoliopsida; order Lamiales; family Acanthaceae; genus Avicennia; species Avicennia marina. Next base: position 12,926,761 of record CM032762.1, on the reverse strand, counting down.
ATGATGTGTTGCTAAATTCGTTGCTGATCTCAATCAATGTATTTCCTTATTTTGTGAGGAATTTTAATCCTGAAATATTTATTTTTTTTAGTGATTGTATTAAAGCGTAAACTTCTTCAAAGAAGATATAGTTATTCAACCTTAAACGTCAAAAGACTTTGCTTAGACAATAAATCACTGATCTTCTCACTGGGCCTTGGTGCAATCAGTTGGCTGGAAGCTCACCTGCCGATTCACAAGATCATATCCTATGCGATAGTTTCTCTGGTGCCAGTTGCCAAATACTGACAAAGATGGCGAGGCCACCAGATTCAAACAAGCCACCCCCTTCTTCACCTCCATAAAGGCGGTCCCTTCTGGAAGCACCACATCCGCCCCTCTGAAATGTGCTGTTATAGGCGGATGCTTCAACTTTCCGTCGGGAGGTAGTTCGTAGCACAAGTTGAACACTCCACTCGGCTCCGAGACAGAGGCACGCTTCGCCTTGATAGCTTTCCCCAACTCCGACTCCAGACTTGTGGTGAGATCTGATGGGAGGTACGTCAACGTGGTGCCTGAGTCGATGATGATGTTGATTTCCTCCACCGATTTTTGGGAATGGGATTTGTATTTCAACTTCTTTTCTCCAACACTAAAACCCTCCAAAGTGACGTAATAGAATGCGTCGGGATATTTCCTAACCAATGGAGTGGACACGACATTTGGCCCTGCCACGGTGGCTTCACTGCCGAAACTTATCTTGCTAGGCACATTGGATTCGGGAGGCGTCAAGCAATACGAGAACTTGCCACCTGAGGACTTGCTCAACTGGTTGACTATGGAGAGTTTGCCGCCACCGAGACCGACGATGCCCGACCCGGAGCTGAAGTTCCCGACGTTCTGGCGCCCACAACCGAACACGACTTGCTGGAAGGAGACGCTGTTTCCAGCAGCCGAACTGAAAGAAAGGCTATCCACTGAGAGATCTCCGTTAGTGAAGGAACGGTCGGCGTAAATTACACTGTACCGACACCGCTGTTTCTTTCCGCACGATGAAAATCCAAGTGCAGTGCACTCGTTGGCTTTACACGAAAGCTTTTTGTAAGTTTTGGTACCCTTGGGATGAAAGATTGGGCCGTTCTGCTTGAAGCATGGTCTGCATGGCTGGCACTGTATCCATGTCAAATCGCTTCCCGTGTCGGCGATGGCCAATGTTTCAACTGGTGGGGTCCCAACGCTGATTTTCATGAGGTACTCCCCTCCTGAGGGGATTGAACTGGACTGGAACGATTGTGTGGGCTTTATTGCTGATGCCATATAAGATTTACGGGAAAAGGATCGTTCAGCCTGGCGTCTCAGAAGATCAAAGCGAGTGCTGGACGGATCGTAGAAAGGGGAGTGGGAGGAATCCCGATGAATTAGATCAACAGTAAAGCCGCCATTTTTGCTGCCTTCGGCTGAGGATATCAAACAAACACCAGCAAAACAAGAAATTACAAGGGAGTAAAGGAAAATAGACATGGACTGATTACAGAGGTACATTTGTAATGAGTATTAATATGTAGTTTTAGAGATGAGGAGATTTGAGAAGAAGACACAAGCCTGGATATTTCCATTAATCTAAGTGGTTTATATAACATTTATAATTGTATAAGAGACGGACTAACATTCGAGCTCTCGAGTGTGAAATCATTTAATACAAGCTATAAATGATCGGTGATCGTTCCAGCTTTTGTTGCACAGGAAATGACGCGTTTACTTAACCAGTACGTGCAATGGTTGATTAGATTGCAAATTACAACACTAATTTGGTAATTAAGCTGGAAATGCTAGATTTACATCTGTACGCAATGAAATTGTGGAAATTGCCATGAATTATGATAATTAACAGTTCATAAATACGGAAATTGTGTGAATCATAGATATTTAGAAAATCTATTTTGGATTTTTACAATTTTTATTTAATTATCGCCACCAAGGTTTGGGTCTTTTCAATAGAAGCATCTTAAAATGGAGATAGTAAAATTAGGTTCTGCTGATTTCTAATGAATTCGGCAAAGGAGATAAGAAACTCAAATTCAGAAAAGAATTGTAAACCCCGTCCTTTAGCTCTCTTTTTTTTCCTTTTCCAATAATTGACGCGTTACACACCTTTATTTGTTGTGTCAATTTTGTACTTTGCTCTGATTTAAATGAAAAATATTGTCATTATTCAAACCCCTAGTCATGCCTTATAATGTTGTGGCATCTATATGTGTAATTCTATATCTATCGATAACAATATATTATTTGATAATAGGGTAAAATGCAAAATTTTGTTTTCTACATGTCTGAAAATGGCGTTTCGGGATAGTGAAAATTAGGGATAACAAAAATATACACTAGCACTTAAAAATTGAGCAATTTCAAGACACTACTAATGTGTTCGCTCACCACGTCAAAATTAAATTTATAATGAACAAGTACTATGGTGAGTATTAGTATCGTATTCACAAAGAGGGGTTATGTGTCTATTAATTTAACTAGATTTTTATTAATTAAGTCATTAGAAAGTAGCGATAATAAAAGTAAAAAATAAAAGCAAGCACCTAAAAAACAAAATTTCAAGCTTGAATGGATGGAGTACCAAGGGTTGAAGAGTTTAGCCCCTTGTTTTATGATGGTTTCTTAGTTATGTTAATTATCAGTTTAATTACTCTAGTTGTGGATTGTTAATCTTAAGGTCTCTAGGATATCTTTCCACACTTTCCTAGAGTTTTAACTCAAAGTTTCAGCTGTTATTTTCCAAACTTTTCCAAATCACGTTATCAGTTTTGTGATTGATAATATTTTATCTGTATTAATCCTATGATTTCGCTTCCATTATTCCCATAGAATTAATATTCGCAAATTGTAAGTTTGGCTTATAGGTTTCACTTCCATTATTCTTTGCACAACCACAATTAATTAAAGAAGTGACTAATTTATCTAATCACAATACATATCAATAATTGTGAATAATAAAAGCAAAAACAATTAATCATAAAATCATACATAGTATTCAACTATATACAAGCACAAGAGACTAGATAAAAGTTTAGCAATCCGTAATATTATTAACAAAAACCATTGCTAGAATGTTCAACATCCAAATAACTTAAAAATAATAGTAAAAGTCTGAAAAATTTATTCTAAAATCATTGCTTTGCGTGGACAATTGAAATCTCTTCAACACATGGTGTGGATTCCTATTTCTCCACATCTTCAATCTATGAAACTTTTGTTTTTTAAGTGTTTCTAATGATAGAACTAGGTTAAGACCCCTTTCTAGCCATGTGAAAATGTGTATTTATAGTTGCATGGCTGGGGTTTGTGAATGTATATGGAAAAACAAGAGAAAGCCCCTAGAAAATCATGCAAATCGCAATCCTGTAGCGCCTTGCACTGTTCTTTGCAGTTGCGATGTGTTCCTTCATGTAGGATTAAAGTCAAAATTCATATTTTTACTCTTGTGCATATAAAATTCTTCTAGACAAAAGAATTCAACCCATGAAAGAGTAATTTATATTCAGTAAAGCAAAAAAGGAATCATAGAGAAAAGAATAAGAAGAGAGAAAAGAAGAAAAACAACAAAGTAAAAATGGCTTAATCTAGCAGTCCTTTAGAGTATTCAATAACATTCATCATCTTCTCTGGCAATGACACTAAAAATTGACGTGGATCGTTACCACACCAAAATTAAATTTCTAAATAACTAAGTACCGTAGTGAATATAAGTATCGTTTCCAAAGGGAGGGGTGAAGTGTAAATTGATTTACCTAAAATTTTATTAGTTAGGCCTAGGAAATGTAGTGTAAATAAGAATTAAATAAATAAAATACGCACTTAGAAAAACAAGAACACAAAATCAAAGATGAAATCCCCAATATTGAAGAACCTAGTTCTTGTGATATAGTGGTTTTCAATATGTGTCAATTTATATTGATTATTAATTTAATTATCTTGTTATGAATTGTTAATTCTAATATTTATAGGATATTTTCTCAAACTCTTCTATAACTTTAACTTTAAATTTTAGAAGGTATTCTCAAATTAAATCAAGTTAAGTCATTAACTTTTGAGATTAACAATATATTACCTGTACTAATCCTATTATTTCTCTCTTATTTTTCCTACAAAATTAATCTATGTAATTGTATGTCTAGTACATGAATATCACTTTCGTTATTCTTTATACGACTATAAATCAATTATAGGGTCGATCAAACCCTACAATTACTAGCAAATCCATGAATTACAAATAATTAAAACGAGGACAACCAATCATAAAATCAAACACACATGATCAACCAACAACAGTGACAAGAGATTAGATAAAAGTCTAGCAATCCACAATATTATCAAAGAAAACTATTGCCATTGTGTACAATATCTAAACAATGTAAAAATAATAGAAATAAAGTTTTCAAACTTATTCAGGGTTCATATATGAAATTCTTTTATCATTTTAGCCATTTTCTAAAAATATTATTTTTCGAAATCTGATGTATTCTACAAAACATCTGTTTTAAACTAGTACTATTTTAATCCAAGAGGGTCTGTTGACCTCGAATTGATTATTTTGACCGAATTCAGAAATTTTAAAATTTTGGATTTTTAAAAATATTTAAAATAGTCATTAGTGTATAAATATTTCATGTTTTATCATATTAAATGCATGTACTTACTATGTTTAGTTGCTATTTAACACAATAAATTAAGTGAATATAAAACTTGGCAAAGGAAATTACATGATAATAAAAAGTATATACGATTTGAATTTGATCTGGAATAATAAATTTCGGCAGATAAAATAATTAATTCAAAAATCAAGGTGAAGAAATTAAAGAGTAAAATTAAAAATTCAAACTACAATAAGAAGTTATATATTTAAACAGAATCTTGACAAACAAAATTAGAAAATAATATGGGGAAAGTGTAGGATTCCAAGTTTAGTTTAGAATAATAATTTTTTTGAATTAACGAATTTGGTAATCAAGGAACCAAAGGCAAAGGAGAATACAAAGTAAAAAAGGACTTTGAATTAACATAAAATATTATATATTTAATTGTGTTTAACTTGAAAAAAATTAAATATGAAACTATTAAGAAATCACAGAACTTGACCAAGGAAGATACAAAATAATATAGGAAAACTACTAAAATAAATTGTATACATCTAATTTAGAACAATAAAGTTTCCTCATCAAAATAAATAATTATTAAGCTATGACCAATAAAATAACTATTTTTTCCGACCAAGTTAAGTCAATAAAATAACTCTACTTTTTTTTTATTTAAATTTTTGTCTTGTTTCTTTGTTTATTTATTTTCCTTTTATCTTTTATTTCAACTCTACCTCATTCTTTTGCTGTTTACAAAATTTGAAGTATAATTTTAATAGTTATATAATTTACTTTGGTTATTTAAATTATCTAAAAAGTAGCCATTTTATGTTACATTGTAGTAATCTTACGAGTTTTTGTATTTATTGTCATTTATTTCTCATATCTCTATTAACATAATTTTATTTTTCACTACAACACTACTTTCTTTCATCTTTTAAATGTTTTCAAAATTTTTATTTACTTATTTTCCATAATTAATTCCGTTTCCTTCCTCTTAGAAAATTTGAGATATACTTTTATTTATATTATTTACATTATCAAAAATTAATAATTATACATTTTATTACAATAACCTTCTCTCTCTCTCTCTCTCTCTCTCATGTCAGCCAAATAAAACATTCTTACGCACGTGACTAGAAATCTAATTGAACATATTAAACAGATATACGTATGGATGAACAGAGGTGATCTAATAAAGCCATCTAAATTCCAAATCTCTTGTAGGTTTTGCCAAAGTAGAAGTTAAGACCCACAAGCAAATGACTTCCCATCAAACACACCATATTCCATCATAGCACAATTCACCATATCATAACATAGTATCTTGTGGCATCATCACATCGGTGGTAATACTGAAATGATTACTCACACCAAATATATCACACAGTCCCAGGCCTGTGAACATCTCATAAGCATGTGGATGGCGAAGCCAAGGTGGTTTTCGAACAAGCCAAATGCCAGCCTTTGCAATTCTAACTCACAAATGTGAATGCCCAATCTTCCTCGGTGTGATAAACGTATACAACTGAGTTTACGAACATACACAAACAATATTTATAACACATTTTTTTGGTATGATAAAGTACACAATCAGGTTTACAATTATTATACATTTATCAAGAAATTTTAACAATGCTAGATGGTAGTTTTTCTAAGGTTGCGCAAATGTTACTATTGGTAACCATCAACTTTCCTAGATTCAAAAGGTAGCTTCCTCCCCTTTTTCTGTCAACATCAAACAAAAATATTATGAAATTTAAATGAGTGAGTAAATTTTTAATTTAAACCTTAAACCTAACCCTATATTTAAATAAACAAAAAGAATGAAAGTTTGAGAGGAAGGTATCATACCATCTCAAGCTTTCGTAGTTGAATGCAGATTTTTACAGAGCCTGCCACGTATTCATAAACGGAATGCGTGTGAGGTGTCCACTCCTCACACTTGACGAGTGGCATATTATATGTCATCTTCTAAGCTATATAAAGTTGGCATTTTCTTTAAGTATGGGAGGTGTCATATTGGTGGCATTTTCTACTTGAAGAATGATATATAGGCGACATTTTCTCAGAGTAAAGAGTGTTATAAGAGTGGCATGCTTGTTATTTTTTGCATTTTTATTCTTGTAACCTTCTAAATATTTATAATCAGCCTAATGGTTTTAAAGATTTTTAATAATAACCCTAAAATTTTAGAAAATACCCAATTTAGCATATATAGGTAACAATAATAGACATAACAACTAATGTACTTAAACAAAATAACGTTTATTGGTTCAAAAACATACCCTTATAATTCTCCCTCTTTAAAATAAATTCATCCTCAAAATTCTCACCTTGATTTATGAATAGTTTGGGATATTTTTCCTGCATTTCAGTATCATGGTGTCTCCAGTGTATCTAAAACAAGAAAATTTCCTGATTCTTTAACACAGTCATTTTTATCCAATACCTCTAATAGATTTCGTCATATAAGAGGTTTTCATGCAATTCCGAACTTTCATGATCTTTGATGTGCGTAGGATCTAGGTGATAATTTTTCAACAATGATACATGAAAAACATAATGCATTCTAGGCAATCTATTTGGCAAGTCTAGTCTACAAGCCACTTTTCCTATTCATTACAATATTTTGAAGGAACCCACATATTTTAGACTCAAATTTCCACTTCCGTTCGCGGTTGATGGCCCTTTCCATTGGTGATATCTTCAGAAATACTTGATCTCCTACTTTGACCTCTAATTTTTATTTTTATTTTACGATTATCAACTTAACTCTTTTGTAGGTTGTTTGCAATTTCTGCCTAATTTCCTAGACTTTCTCATAAATTTCTTCAACCCAAGGTACACAGTTTGAGTAAATGATCATTCACCTCCAATAAATAGATAATTGGCATTTCCTCCTACACAGTGTTTTAAAACGGGCCACACCAACGGAGAAGAGAAATTATTATATGAAAATTTTATAAGCATGGGTTTCTGATCCCAATTCAAACTAAAATTCGAAATGCAAGTCCTAAGTATCTCTTCAAGGGTTTGGATAGTTCTTTCATATTGTTCATCTGTTTGGGGATGAGCAACAGTGCCAAAATTTACCTTGGTGCCCAGAGTTGCTTGCAATTGTTACCCTAGCCAAGAAACAAAAATCAAGATCTTGATCAGAGATGATACTAATTGGTACCCCACGTAGCCACACAATATCATCAAGACACAATTTTCCCAATGTTTAAAGGGTACATGATATATTAACTGGTAACAAGTGGCACACATTGTAAATTGACCAACTGCAACCCAAATTGCAATGACCTTTGTAGGTTCTAAGTAACCCAAATATAAAATCCATTGTCACATTTACCCATTTACACTGTGGAATGCCTAAAAGTTGAAGTAATCATGATTCCATTCAAGATGATTCCTTTGTCTGTTATCTCATTGATATAAATGCTAAAACATGAAATATGGATTTGCTTAATAAAATCATCTGGAGTTGTGATGTTGTAGCCATTTCTAGCATTCCTGTTAGTTGCATTGATAAACCTAATGGGCTTCTATTGGCTTTGAAAGTTGAAATGTTGCAAGTGGATGTGAACTCCTTTGGAGCTGATGCACTTGCTCCTAGTGTTATTCTTTTGGCAAAGAAGTGTGGTTGGTCTTCCACCATATTTGAAGGGGACAAGTGACGGGGGAACATAAATTGGACCCATCCCTCTCCCCAGTTTTTTGTATTTATTAAATAATATATATTATTCTTATTACAATAAATTAAAAATTAAAACTTGCTATGCATAAAATTGAGCAATTAATTTGGTATACAATGTTATATTTGATGAATTTAGGAATTACGTAACCAATCAAAAAATGCAAAAAATTTATTGTTTCTATATTTTAATGTTTTTCCTAATGATCTCGCAGGTGCTTCTCATATTTGCCACAATTATAGAATTGGTTAGCAAGTCAGATGTTGGTGTCCATGCGAAACAAATATGATCAATTTTTTTTACTTCTAAAATTTAAATTTGAAACAAAATTAGTTATTTTCTTTTCCCCCAACTAGCACTCAAGGAGGAATCGAGGCGCAAAATTGGGCAAGAATAGTTTTTCCATCCCATTTTCATCACTAATTATAAGGATATTAACAAGGATTGGGAATAATTTTATATGATAAATTTATTGTGATATATACACCAAGCATGCGAGTACTATGAGTTCAACACAAAATGAATTCAAGAAATTATTTTGTAGCACGTTCTATGTTTTATTTTGTTGATATAACGAGAATAAAATTGTTTTAATCTAAAAAGATTATTTTTGTTAATTAAATGTTTATATTGCGATATATGACTGATGTGAAAGAAAAACTTCAAACCAATAGTTCTTGTGATCATTTTATTATTTCCAATTCTCATATTAATGGATCCGTGTTCTATGCTCATTTCCATAAATGTATATGCTTTTTGTATATTAAAAATATGAAATTTGAAAAATGTACCCATCAATATTGAATTTTAATATTTTTTGTAATTTTTAAAAAAGTAGATATTAATTTGATAATATTAGTAGTTTACATCTATACTATATTTTCAAGTTTATGCACCTATTTTGGTTGTACAATATGGAATTACATAATACCTTTAATTTAAATTCTTTTATTTTTTCTCATTTCTTTCAACTTATTTTTTGTGTTTCATAAAATTTTTTCATTTCAAATTTCTTTTTATAACTTTTATCTTTGTATTCTAAATATTTTAAACTTTTAATTTAAAATAGAATAGCATTATAATCTATAAATCACACACGCATAAAGCAAGCAACTTTTACTAATATGTTTTATTTCATATGGAGCATTACAGTTTCTCTATCATTTTCACTTGGTTATAATCTTTAGGTGGGTCATGAATTGTGTTGCAGGCTATTTGTTTCTGAGCTAAGAGTCTTGTTCATGGCTGTTATCAACACGTCTGGCTACTGTCGTAAAACTTTGTTAGGTCGAATTCCTCTTCATGGCAGTTATCTTCTGCTCCTTACTACCCTAAAACTAAATGGAATGCAGTTTTCCATCTTAAGGAACCAAAACTTGACAATATGAGAGATCTAGGGGTGCCATTGATGGATTTGAATTATGAATTTTAAATCTATAATAACAAATCCATCATATACTTGTTTGGATGATAATAAATTTCAAATCCTTAAATTATCTTTTTAAGCTATAATTTTAGTAGTTGAGGGTTTTGAAATTCCTTTTAAGTTGAATTATTTGAATTTTTTTTCAAATACTTTTATCTAATCCAAATCCTCCTATCCAAATAAAACCTAAAAAATTTTGGCATTGTAAAGTTGACTCAAGCATAAATGGAAAAAAAAAAAAAAGACAAACACGAAAGTCATGTTCACTTTACATGATTAGATAAATAAATTATTTTATTAATCCTAATTCAATGTTTACTTTAATGGATAAAAGTCAATAATATATAATAAATTCATGATAAAATAACTAAAATTATAATCCTATGTAATAAGTATAATAAAATCCTAAAGGGCATTTATCTTATTATTAAAAATGAACATGGCGAAAGATGATATAATCATTTAAACTTAAACTTCATCAGAGAAGACATAGATATTCAAACTCAAACGCCATCAATGACTGTTTACATGAGAAATCATTGGTTTTCAGTGGGGTTTGGTGCAATCAGTTGGTAGGTAGTTCACCTCTTGCTTGACAAGATCAAATCCTACGTGGTAGTTTATCTGGTGCATGTTGCCAAATACTGCCAAATCTGAGGACACCAAAGTCAAACAAAAAAGCTCCCCCTCCACCTCCACGAAGGTGCTACCTTGTGGGAGTTGCACATCTGCCCCTCTGAAATGTGCTGTTATAGGTGGAGAATTGAATGAACCATTACTTGGTGCTTCATAGCACAAGCTGAATGTTCCTGTTGGATCCGAGACGCGCGTGCCTGTGATAGCTTAATCCAATGCTGACACCAAACCATTATAGAGATCTGATGGGAGGTAAATTAACTTGGTGCCAGAGTCGATGATCATGTTGTCTCCCTGACTATCCGTTTGTTCTAAATTAGATCTGTATTCCAGCCTCTGTCTCCCAACACTAAATCCCTCCAAGGTGACATGATAGAATCGATAAGGCGGTTTTGCAACCATTGGAGTGGACACCACTTTAGGCCCTGCCACGATGGCATCGCTTCCTAAACTTATCTTGCTAGACACGTTGGATTCAGGAGGTGTGAGAATTTGCCACCAGTGGAGTTGCTCAGCTGGTTAATTATGGAGAGAGTGCCATTACCGAGACCGACGACGCCAGACGCGCAGCTAAACTGCCCGACGTTCTGGTGTCCACAACCAAACACGACTTTCGGGAACGAAACGTTGTTTTCTAAAGTTGAACCGGAAGAAAAGGTATCCACTGAGAGGCCACCTCTAGTGTCTGAAGTTTCAGAATATCTAATTCTGTACTGACACCGACTTTTCTGTCCACAGGATGAATATCCAAGTGCCTTGCATCGCCCGGACATACCTGAAACCTTTTTATAAGTTTTGGTATTCCTAGGATTAAGGATTGGGCAGTCCCTCCGGGTAGTCCCTCTGCTTGGAGAATTAGGTACATGGCTTGCACTGTGTCCATATCAAATCACTCCCTGTGTCAGCAATGGCCAACTGTTCAACTGTGGGGTCCCTATGCTGATTTTCATCAGGTACTCGCCTTCGGTGGGCATGACTGCAGACTCCATCGATTGTGGGGACTGTGTTGCTGAATTAAGAAGATAAGATTTATGTGAAGAGGAACGCTCGGACATGCTTCTTAGGCGATCAAAGCGTGTAGTGGAGGGATTTTAACAAGGCGAGACCGGGGAATCTCTATTGATTAAATCAACCGTGAAGCCATTTTTGCCACCTTCAACCGAGGATATCAAACAAACACTGGCGAAACAAGAAATCAGAAGAGAGTAAAGAAAAGAAGACAAGGATTTGGTATCGGGGCACATGATAATGAGGACTAATGTGTAGTTTGAGATAAGGAGATTTGAGATAAAGAACATACAAATGTCGATATTTAAATTTATTGCAGGGCTATGTTTGGGAGGGGGGTTTGGTTGAGAGATGATGTTTGGTGAGAGTTATCTTGAAATGAGTTATATGTTTGGAAGCAATGTCTTGATGTGATGAATTTTATGATTGAATTTATATATTTAAAATATATATATATATATATATATATATGCATAATAATAATTGAATAATGTGATAGTACATAGAGAGAATTATATTGTTAGAATGCAAGTATATATAAATGTGAAAATAAGTGTGTGTATAGATATTGATTCAATTGTAAATAATTGTAATAATTAAAAAATAATTATTTAAATATATATATAAAAGATGAAAATTTTGAATTTAAATTTAAGAGAAGATTTTATGACGTAAAATATTTGATTGTATAAAATTTAATGTGATATAGAAAGGTGAAACATGAGTAGCAAACATAGCGTAAGTGGTCTATTACACTTTTATTAAACAATTTGAATGTCAAACCATTAATAACTAATATGAAAACAGATGTATTTTCTCAATCAGTACATGCAGTCCTAGATTTGATTCAAATTACATTAATTTGGTAACTAAATTAATTCTGGACACGGTCAGGAGCGGAAATCGCTATGAAGTATTATAACATTGTATAGATATGCGAATTGTGTAAATCGGAGAAATTCATGATATCCATTTTGGATTTTCAATTATAATTAAGTTAATCGTTCACCACGATGGTTTAGATTTATTTATAAAAATCTCCTTAAAGTTGACATTTTAAATTGAAATTTTTTTTCTCATGTATATAATTAAATAATTAATTTTTAATCATTACACTTATGTATAATCAAATTATACTCTTATATATATATATATATATATATATTTATATATATCACACATATATTCACAACTTTTTTTAATTTATACCCTAAAACATACTCTTTATCCTTATATACCATCACATCATCTAATCATTATTATATATTTTATTTATATATTCATATAAATCATATGAGTCATTCCATTAAAACTTTTATTTTAAACATATTATTCATTCCAACACAATTCGTATCAAATATCATCTATAACAAAACCCCTCTCCCAAACATAGCCAAAGTGTGTGCACATAAAATTTAAAATGCAATTTATTATGTACATGCGTAAAATTATATTTTATTCTATAGGTTTTTCAGTTTTTGTGAGTGAAACTTTTATTTTATAATTTATAATCTAACAGACATTGTTTATGTTAAATAGAATAAGATTATATAATTTTATTAATGGTAACAAGAACAAATTATTTGGTCAATGTGTCAATTAATGCATGACGTGACTTTTACGCTGGATTGTCTTTTGGTGGAAAACTAATGCAGATCATATTAAGAATATATTAATAAATTATATATAATAAAAAAATATAAAATCAAACCATTAAAATATATTTCATTCTTAACAAAAATGGCCTTGGAAACTCAATGGTAGAAAGCAACATTTTCTTGAAATCATTTTTATAATATTTAGTTTAGTAAATATTTAAATTTAAAATTTATAATTCATAATTTAGAAACATAATTTCATATTTTTTTCGAATAAATTGTTTAAAAATATTATAAATGTAGAGTTTTGATTTTAGGAAATATATAACTTTATTTTAAAGTTTTTTTTTGAAAATATAACTTTCTAAATTAAAATTTCATATTTTTATGATCTAAAAAATTTAATTTCTATTTTTTAATTTCTATTTTTTAACACTATATATTTTTACTCATATAATTTCTAAAAAATGAATTTTTGAATTTCAAACTTTATTAGAAAATACATTTAAAATATTCTGAGTTTATAATTTTCTAATTTATACATCAGATAACATATTTTTTATATTTTAGTAAAAATATTTTATAAATTAATTTTAATTTTTTTATATTACATAAATCTATAATCACTTTTAGAGAATCACATGTTTTGAATTTTTTTTAATAATTTACATTTTATAAAATTTATATATTTTATATATTAGGGAGTATATTTATAAAGTGTATTATTGCTATTCTATTTGATATTCTATACAATATTTTTTTATATTTTAGTAGAGCATATATACAAATATGTAATAAATTTTAAATTTTTCATAAAGCATGAATCATTATTTTTAGTGTTTTTCAAAATTTTCATTGAGTTCATGTCAGCGTGTTAAATTTCACTACAGGCCCTGATTTTAACATACACGTGCATGGCACGTGATAAAATCTAGCCAAATTGGGGTTTTAAATCCTTTTTGGGCCACATTTTATAAAGTTAAGACATTTTTGATACCTTACAAAATGAAAAGGACAAAAGCGTCAATTTGCACTATATAGAGAGCAAAGAATGTAATTTTAAACCTACCATCGTATCTAATATCACCTCTACAGGGAGAATCGACTAGGGCATTTCTATTTAATTGACTATCCATACAGTACAAATAGGTAAATATGTCGGTCATTTTTATTGTTGCTCTTAAATTATAGTTATTATTATTATTTTTAATTTTCATATGTATATACGCACACACTATATCAAGTTAATAAAATCTTGTGATTGCATAATGTAAAATTAAATAATTATCCTCATTTTAAACTCTTTTATTTCTATTATCAGTTTCTTACTCTTTTTCCTCTAAACCAACTATATTAATTTATATTTTCTCTCAAATTTCATCTCATTTCAAATTATTTCAGTGTTTCTTTATTTTTTATTGTAAATATTTTATATTTTTAATTTTAAAATAATTTTATTTATATTACTTTAAATATAATAATTTTATAATTATAAATAAATTTGTACACATAGAGAGTCCTATTTTTACTATATATATATATATATATATGTGTGTGTGTGTGTGTGTGTGTGTGTGTGTGTATGTATCAAAAAAGTAGGAGGAATTGGCACTGAGGAGGCTGCCAACTCTCTTCAGTAGTGCATCAAGGCTTGGAAGAACGCTGTTGCGGAGTCGCTGGTTGGTATACAAGGTGGAGCAGGAATATTACGTGTGACATATATAAATATTAAGTGGGAATTGGGAGGGTGCATGATAATCAAAGCGTATCCAAAACAAAACTCCAACGCCCACGCTTGCGTTCTCCATTGTAAAAGAAGGAAAAAGAGGAAGCCGAGCAGAGAGAGACCCAGAAAGAGGAAAGAAAAAAAAGGAGGTGAGGAAACAAAGTTGACTCTTCATTGGAGCCTATTACGGTGTGAGAGGACAAAAAGGAAAACTCCAGCAAGGCACTTTTGAGAATGCAAACCCACGCCACCTACTGATTCTCCAAGTCTTGGGCGATTGGTGAAGAAGAGAAACCGGTTGATTATGAAGATAAGGGAAACTTACCGTTGGATGACGCTCGCAGCGGCGAAAGAGGCAAACAAACTTACGAAACCCTTGCAAAAGGTAAACAGCCAGACTCCCTCTCGCCCTTATGTCTAGACTCCATCAGAATATCTTTAAATTTAAGTATATACAGATGTGTATAAGCATGTGTGTTGGATTCTTGTAGTCCCGTAATGAGCAAGTTCATGGAAATAGCAGAGAAAAGCATGGCTATATGTCAAAGTATGTATGTTTTATATTAAAATCAATCATGGTTTGTTTGATATTAAAATAGATTCATAGATATTTTCAACCATATATAAATCATTGTAAAGTTATTACTAAATAAGTACATATTATTTTTATGAATGGACTAAGAGTTTAAACTAGAAAGAAAATATGTAGATTTATATTTTTATGAAAATTCCAACTGTTCATTAAATTCTTGATCATAATAAGCTTCAAAATCAAAATCTATGGATTGTAGAAATCATAATCCAATAAATTGGTGGTAGAGAACATTTTAAATTGACAAATTTAAATCTCAAACTAGTATAAATTTGAAAGTCGGAATAGGACAGGATTATTTTATGAACTGCACAATTAGGATGCATAGAATATACAAATTTTTCATGGAATCCCTTTCGAATTTGAAAGTTTATGAAAGAATGTATATATGTATTGGCAATATTCGTTAGTTCCAGCCCTATTAATTGGGAGAATAAATTGAAATACCACCTAGTCGTGGTTGAAGATTATGGCTCATGGTGGGTGCAGTCAACAAATGTATATGACCCAACTAATTGGGATATTAGATTGGATTACCGCTTAGTTGGAATTGAAGACTAGGGCTCATAGCAAGCGCAACCGATTGACCACATGACTCTACCAATCGGGATGAGATACCGCCTAATTAGGATTAAAGATTACAGCTCATGATGGGCACAACCGATTACTAGTAGAATGATGCTCGAATGTTAGAATTATAAGTATACGATTAATGAGTTAATGAGTTAAATAAATGTACATTTCAATGTTGCAATTTATTTTCTAAAAGTTGTTTTAAACACTTTGTGACACACTTTTAATTATGTTCACATCTCCTAAAAGAACAAGTAGAGCATTTTCGCTCACAAGTTAAGTTTTCTATTACAGATAATGACTACAAAGAAGAGTATATTTGGAGTTGTTAAATGGGGAATTGAAGATCATGATTTTCATTCCTATCTTTTCTTATATTAGAAAATAAGTGATATAATAGTTAAATGCTTCCACTATAATAATGATATTTGGGATTATTTTATTTTTAGTGTAAAAAATGGATTTATATTAAAATTTTTATTCAAGTGATTTAGTTTAGATACATCTAATACATGTTGACTTAGGTATTCTTGATATAAAACAATCGCGAGTACTACTATGTCATGTATGTATTCGATTCTTGGGGCACGACATTTATGTTGTTCCCACCAACTCCAAAGATAAATTTTTTGTGAAATAAGTTACAAAAGAGTGAGTTAAAATTGCAGTGAAATGAGTTGAAGTGCAAGAGACGAGGCCAAGTTTGCGAAAAGCATTAGGAGGAAGCACAGCAAGTTAACAACATGGTCTCCACAAAATTTAGGGTTCAATGGATCCAGTTGTGCAGTCATAGGTGAATGATGATGCTAGGGACGAAGATGCTGACAGATTGGATTTGGACAACTAACACTATGTTTGGGAGGGTTTTTTTTTTTTTTAATCGAAAATAATGTTTGGTCAGAGTTGTATTTCAATAAAAATATAATTTAGTTGTAAAATTTTAATGCAATGAAAATTTTGATTTAACTGAATATATATATATATATATAATGATATTGAATGACGTAATAATATATATAGATAATAATGAGTTTTTTAAGGTATAAATAAATATAAATATAAACATATGCCTGATATATAAAATTATTAATTTGACTGTGAATGTATATAATAATTAAAAAAATATTAGTTAGTTATATATATATATATATAGGAAAGGCAAATTTTAAATTGAATTTGATTAAAAATTTTATTAAATAGTATGTTTGGTAATCTGGCATTTGATAAGACCAGTAGATATTGAAAAGTGAGTTCCAAAACTAGTCTAATTTTATGTATTTAACAAAGTTTTGTTGTACATTTTGAATCATTAAAATATGATTTTATTGTGATTTAGTTGTTTTACTCAACTATATCAAATTTATTCAAAATTTCAATCTTGCTCTTTTTATTTATAAATTTATATATATTAATTCATATAAAAAATAATAATAATTTCTTTTGACAATATCATCTAAATCTTTTTTGAAACTACTCCAAAGTTATATGAGAGCAGTAATTCCAAAGTCTTGTCAAAATATTCATCTGAAATACATGTCCACTCAAAATATCCATATCAAATATATTTTCGTACCAAAGTTGTCTTAGAATGGCTCGTCTCAAAACCCTACCAAGTAGATCATCTCAAAGTTATTCAAAATAAGCCATCCCAAATCAAACCAAAATTGTCTTCCCACAGTTAATCAAAATAAACCATCTCAAACCCTACCTAAATAATACGTTCCAATGAGTGCTAAAATAATTTGTCCCAAAACTACCTCTAAATTGTCAATCCCAAAATCATCCCAAATATGTTCATCTCAAGAATAATTTGTTACAAAACCACACCAAAATTATCCACTCTATTGTCATCGTACATGCCAATCCCAAACATATCCATGCAAACCCCCACTGGGCAGCTTCTAAACGGACGGGACAGGTAAAATATTGGCACAGAAGATTTCAATCGATACAAGATACAAGCTATGTTTAATTTCATTATTTTTTTATAAAGAACTATTTTGGGATGGCCATTTATTCCCATCCCAAAAATTTGCATGGGTAATTTGAAATGTTTTTTCCCTCTCCAGAATCCACCTCAAATAAATTTAGGATGAAATTTTTTGGGGGCTAAAATTCATCTCAAATGGGCCATGTTCACATAATGTACTACGCATTTTAAATGCACGCACAAGTAAACAACAGTTGCTAGTTACGCTTAATACCATATAATGTTAGATATTCGAATGAAAACAAGAGTTCAAAATAATTTAAGAAAACTACATTCAGCCGTCACATTATACCATACAAACAAAAAAATTACACGTAAGAAGCATTAATTTGATAGATTGGCCAAATTTTAATATCAAGGCTCGTAGACTTTGCTTTGATATATTGGAAAGAAGCGAGAGGCGACAGTATACAAGGTCTTGGCAATGTAAAGAAAATCAAGTATACAAATATAAGGAACCAACACAAAGAAGATATTATTATTAAACCTCGTCACGTTTATTTAGACGAGTATACCTAAATTATCCGCTCGTCAAGTTTATTTAGATGAGAAACCACAGATTTTCACTGAAACTTGGTACAATCAGTCGGGAGAAAGCTCACCTCCTGCTTCACAAGATCATACCCTATTTTGTAATTAATCTGGTGTATGTTTCCAATTATTGACAAGTCTGTGGAGGACACCATATTCAAGCACGCCACCCCTTTCTCCACTTCCACAAAGGTGTTCTCTTTGGGCAATACAACATCTGCCCCCGTGAAATGTGCTGTTATAGGAGGAGGATCGAACTGATCCTCACTCGGTATTTCATAGCACACGTAGTAAAACGCGTTCGGATCTGGCACGCGTTTGCCCTTGATAACTTTATCCAAAGCCGATCCCAGGGGATCAATGAGATTCGGTGGGACAAACGTTAACGTGGTGCCTGAGTCGATGATGATATTGCCCGGATCAACGGATTGCTTGGCTGGGGATCTGTATTCCGACCTCTCTGTCCCAGCACTGAATCCCTCCAAGGTGACATAATATAATGTATCGGGCGATTTATTAACCAGGGGAGTGGACACGACATTAGGCCCCGTGACGATGGCATCGCTACCAAAACTTATCTTGCTAGACACATTGGAATCAGCATCCGTCAAGCAGTACGAGAATTTGCCGCCGACAGAGCTGCTCAACTGGCTGATTATGGAGAGAGGTCCGCTGGCGAGACCAATGATCCCGGAAATATTAGAGTTCACGTGTCCACAACCAAACGCGACATTAGGGAACGAAGCTTTGTCTTGAGAAGTTGAATCAAATGTAAAGGTATCCAATGAGAGGTCTCCGGTGCTGTAGGAACTGTCAGCGTAAGAAACATTGTACTGACAATCATTGTTCTTAACACAAGATGAACTTTCAACTGCGGAGCATTGTTCTGATTCACATGAAACCTTTTTATAGGTCCTGGATTTCTTGGGATCGAAGATCGGGAAATTCTCCTTGCATTGGGAACACGGGTAGCACTGCACCCATGGCACGTCACTTCCCGTGTCGGCAATGCCCAGTAGTTCAACTGGTGGTGTCCCAATGCGGATTTTTATTAGGTAATCGACGTTTGTGGGAGTGAGTGTGGACTGGATCGATTGTGGAGACGTTGTTGCCAATTGAAGAGACGATTTGCGTGAGAGGGAATGTTCGTACGCGTTTCTCAGACGTTCCAAACGTGTGTGGGAAGGATTGTAATAAGGCGAGAGGGGGGAATCCCGATGGATTAGATCAATAGTGAAGCCGCCATTATTGGTGGCTTCAAGCGAGGATATCAAGCAAACACAAGCAAGGGAAGAAATTAGAAGAGGGTAAAGGAAAAGAGCCGAGGATTTATGAAAGAATTCCATGATTATGTGTATTAATATGCAGTCAAGGAAATATCTGATTACGGGCCTTGATATTTCAATTTATATGATGGAATTGTGTTACGATAATAAAGGGATTTTTAACATTCAAATTTGATTGATAATATTCAATAATTTTACCGGCAAAGTAATTAATATGATTTAAAAAATAGAAAATTATAGTAAAAGCAACATAAAAAAGATACGAACTTTGAAAACCAATTTTGAACTAAAATTGAATGTTATATATTTAATAGGCTGAATTACATCCAGACCCTTAAGATTTGCTTAAATTACATCCAACCTCCTATAGTTTACTAAGTATTATAATATATATTTATTACCAAAAATATTCTCATTTCAAACCACTTAAAAATAATAAGGTTTGAATTCTATAATCGAAAAAACTATTTCGCCTTGAATTTAGCTTCTTAGTAAAATTTCAAAATAATTACAGCCAATTATATTCTGTTCCGTTAGAATTATTTTATTAATTGTTGTTTAATTTAGTGAGTAAAATGTTTTATTTTGTTATTTTTTTTAAAAAGAAAAACTAACCCGTCTTCGTAAATAGATAGTATAAAGTAAGACTATATAAAAGGAGTATGATAAATGCTGTAATTAAAGTTCATTTTTAATTTACAATTATAATTTTGTGACTATAAAATCTTTAAAGATTTTATTATGTAACAGACATATTTTCTTAATTGCTGACAACCAAGATTACAGTTGATCGACTTTGAATTTTATTTTTAATTGTTTTTAAACATAATCAATTTTAAACAAACAGTTGGTGTTCTTAATTCAATAATTATCTTGGAATAATTTATTTTTTTTTTATATTCATTCCCCTTGTTTCTATGCATTTCAAAATAATTATAGCTGATTTTTCAATTTAAATTTTTATTTATTTTAATGTTATTTCATTCGTTTAAGTTTGATTTAGTGAATCATATATCATATATCATACATAATAGTAGATTAGTCCATTGATCATCCAATTTCTATTTTGATCCAATTATGAATTATCAAATATGGAAATTGTAAGTCTTTTTAGATCACTAGTTAGTTTTAAATATATCTATTTTTATAATTGATTTATGTCCATAGCTAATAACTAGAAAGTAAATAATGCAGGTATTTAATTTGTGTAAAGATAATATGCTAAGTTTAATATATCATATATTGGAGCATTAATTAGGTCATAAATATAAATTTTGCGAATAATGCATGAAATACTTTCCAAAAAATTTATATTTTAAACTTTATTAATAAGTTATATATTTAATTATATCTAATAATCAATACTTGTTTTAATTAAAAACAAGCCAAAAAAATTCAATAATAATTTTTTTGCAAAGTTCGATACTTTGTTTGATAGCCCAATGTCGATTAAATAAATTTAATTGGAAGTCAATCCAACGTCTGGCCTGGACATTAGTAATAACCATTAATTGGTACGAACAGAATCGAACAAGTAAAATCAGTGACGAGGTTAGCCCGGTTAAGACGGCTCCAAACAATTAATTATTAAAAAAGAAGAACTAAAAAAAATGAAGATATGAAAAAAGGAGGAAACAGAAGGATCCTTTGCTTTTTCTATGTATAATTCATAAGTTTATCTATATCTAAACTACATCATTAAGACTATGCGCTATTGTGTTACACATTAATTGTTTATACAATTATCCTTAATTAAAGTGACCAACATACTCAAGTATAATTACAATTTCTTTAATTTTTATCCATACCTATGCTATACCATTATTGAAATAAGATTTTTTTAAACATAATTTAAAATTATACAACTATCTTTATTTTAAATTCTTTAATTTATTATATTAGTTTCTTTTTATTTTCTTATTTTTATATGTGTTCTCTCTCTAATTTTCGCTCTCTTTTTTAGATTCTTTTATCTCTATAATTTTTTATTTTACATTTTATTAAACCTTTAATTCTAAAAAATTGCGTTTCAATTATTAAGAATACAATAATTTATCATTTATAAATAAATTTCTACACGCATAAGGTCGCAATTTTTCTGGTTATTATCATTTCAATGCATTAATAAATGTTTTCAGGAAATTTGTCCATACATTTATTGTAGATGCAAAAAGTAACCCACCTTTAAAATTTATAGCAAATTATTTTAAAGTGATGTCATTTCGAGAATTCTATGGAGGTGGAAAACAAGAAAATATAATGAAACATATAAAAAAAATTCCAAAACTTCTTCTCTCTTTTTTGTTTTCAACAATTGTGATGTACTGATTAATATTAAAATACACAATTTAATTTTACAGTCCAAAAATTTTTATCTTGTTGTTAATAATCTTAAACGGTTAAGAAAATAAAAATATGATTATGTTATAATAGATTTTTCTTGAGTGATCAAAATGAATACGTGAGACAATCGTATTTAGACAATGCTATACATTTATACATAATAATAGTTTTAACGTGCATTTAACATGATTCAATTGCCATATTTAAATAAGAATGGTGTGATTCTTGCATTATTCTGTAATTTTCCATTTTTCTTTTAAAATAATACACACACACACATATATATATATATCTGTATGTATGTATGTCTCTCTGTGTGTGTGTGTATATAACACAAGTTTTGATATTGAAGAATAAATCAAATTTCATTGCTAAACATAAGCAAGGGTAATTATTGAATTTTTACTTTATATTGCATCTGAAGGTTCGTAAAATAAGGTCAATAGCTTTCTTGAATTTATTGTTGAATTAAAACAATTTTATAATATCTTTAAGTTTTTTAAGCTTTTACAGAGGAGTATTTCGATTAAAATGATTAAAATATTTAAGAGGTCTTTATGACAAAAGAAATAATAATGATACGGAACATGTTCACTTTTATCTTTTTAATTGAATGTTTAAGATGGTGTAACGTATAGAATTCAATAAAGTAATATTTTATTTTATTATTAACAGCATTAATAAAAACTATAGTCGAATGAAAAATGACCTTTACATTATAAATAACTTTTGAAATGTATAGGCTTATTATTAGAATATTATTCAACAGTATCCCTAAAATTAGTTAATTATTTAATACTCGATTAAAAGAAAGTAATTGAATTTTAAATTAGGTTTATAAATTTCTCATAATTTATACGAAAGCACAAAAACTGAAGGTCAGTCAAAATCTATTATCCTGATTTTGAAAAATTAAAATTAAAAGTTAATAACTGAATTTTCATTATTGAATATATAAAAAAATATTAGATAAAATAATCTATATTTCAAAAATAACAAACCAATGAATTTAAAATCTTTGGTTATCGTATTTTCCATTTATCAACAGTGAAAAATAAAACTAGTGGATCGCTATCTATTTTTTAACAAAGAAACCAATTCATCTGTAATTTGTATCAATTAAATCTTTAAAAAATTGAATGTCATGTACAGGTTTTGTTATTATTTTTGAAAAAATCTTTCTTTTATTTTTATGGAAGATGCATTATTTTTGTTATCTATTTTTCGTTTAATTTGAACTTCACCACTTACATTTTGAGTTTGAGGATTTTATGAATTCTCACAATTTTGAGATTTTTTAATTCTTCCAAAATAAAATTTATATTCAATTGTCTTTAAATTTGTCTATTTGATTAACTAAATTTTAAAAAAATAAGAAACGTGAAAAATAGAAAAATATAAACTTTGGAATCTCGTTGATACGAATGTTAAGAGCCTGTTGTAAAATCTATTGGAAGTGCCACGTGGCCGAGTAATGCTTAAATTGGTGCAAGACATTTAGGAGAAGTTGGGCCATGAAAGATAGGCCACAAAACCTAGAGAGACACCTTAAAGACGAGTTTTGAAGTGGAAGAATTAAATTAAACCCCACTCCATTATTCATGTTATTTGAATGCATTAGAGTTCATGGCCTATTAGAAATAGGTTTTCTTATATATTCCTAGTGAAGACAAATGACTTTTTTCTCGCTTGAGTGAATTAGACTATTGTCTTGTAAAATTCAAATTTCCTAATTTGAAGTATTTGAATTTCGTCTCTTATTTATGGTGGTAATGAAAGTGGTATGGGCTATATTTTTTTTGCAATTATACACCATTGAAAAATACACATTCAATTATTACCTTTCTTTTTTTTTTATCTCTTTTTTTCTTTTAATTTTAAACAACTCTTGAGGCAAAAACATTTAAAACACGCATTAAAATTTAAAAACAGTCAAAGCCATGGTGATTATACCGTATTGTTGAATTCTATTCATTCCTGTTGTGTTGGGCTAATGTTGATGTTTAATTGGTTCACACAATTGGGAATCAAATTAGGGTTCTTCATTTTTTCATCAATTATACCAAATTTTAGCTTCCACTAATATCATGTGGTATTAGATCAATTTTGTTTGATTTCTAAATTCGATAATCAGTCGTGGCAGTGACAAAATAATAAAAATAAAATACTTAAAGTAAAAAAAAAAAAATGAAATAACTCAAAGAGAGAAGTAAAGCACTGCCACCGCTGCAACTCTCCCAAGTCACCACCAATTGACAATTTTTCAAAATAGAATCGCAACACCCAGAAGCACCAGCTAAGCCCGTTTAATTCCATACCAAATCGTCGTGAGATATTGATCGAAATCTGTTGTCAGAGCAGCGAATTTTAGACAAGCTACAGTGGTTTTTCCTTGCCTTTTTTGCTGGAATCAAGCCCGGAATGCTGGTGCTGCTACATCCCTAGCACAGTCAGAGGTCACTGTTGTCAGCGAAGAAAACCAGAAGTGAGCTAGCGCCACTGCCACCGTAATAAAAATCCCTAAACGGCCAGTACTAGGCTGTGAATCGAAGGGATTTACCTGAGGCATAGAGACGACGATGATGATAGAATAGAGGGAGTTACTGGAGGCATAGAGACGAGGATGGTGAACCTGTGCATGAAAATAAGCTCAAAGTACCATCATTTCAAGGGAATTTAGATCTTGATGCATATCTTAACTATGTTATGATTTGGTGGGATTAGCTTTGTTCAAATAAAAGAAGGGCATTATCAACCAGATTAATTTTGCACTACCTTAGAAAAACAACCATAAAATTCTATATGAGTCTCGAAATCAATCAAGGTTTGTTGCACATAGGCTCATAAAAATTTTTAACCATATATATATATATATATATATATATATCATAGTAGAGATATTTTTGTATTCATCCATATTATTTTTATAAGTGAACCGTGAGTTCTGAGCTTAGAAACTGAACAAAATTTATATAATTAGTATGTTCTTCTATGTTAATTAGATTTTTGGGTCTAGAATAATGATGTGAGACAATTGAGAGTATGAAAAACCATAAGTGATGAATTAGAAGAAATTTGGAATTTTTATGTAGTAATTTTATTAAAGAAATGACTTCAAGATATGATTTACAGGAATTGCATAAATCATGAAATTACATTGAATCATGATTAAATTAAGATTTACTTTGACTAAATAGGGACACAAAAACTCTAGTCACTGAGGAACAAGATCATGCTAGTTAAAGTTTATAAGTGGATTTACCTAAAAGTTTTTGCAATTACCTCAATTATTAAATTTGTTTTATCATATGGATTAAACTTTTATTGTGGAAATGGGTTTCCTATGAAATTTCAAATGTTTCAATCGAGAAGAATGGATTTCATGCTAATATGAATTTTCAAAAAAAAAAAACTATTTTTTTTGAAATCTTTTGAAATAACATTGTTTCATGAGAAAGTTTTGTTCTTGCCAACGTAAGAATTTTATTACTGAAATATTTGGATGTAGACATAGTTTTGTATATATTCTATCTAAGATATCGTCGAGCCTATCATTTCAAAATATTTAAGCTAAACTAAATTATAAATGTACATAGTATGAAAATACTTGACTTTGAAATCACAAAGCATAAGCCTGTTAGATAAGTTATTAGTTCCGACCGTACCAATCGGGATTGATAGATTGAGCTATTGCCTTGTCGGGGTTGAAAACTAGGGCTTGCGGTGGACAAAGCCGACAATACATATGACCCTATGAATCAGGATCACAGATTAGGCTACCACCTAGCCAGGATTGAAGATTAGGGCTCACGACGGGCTAAGCCAATAGACCACATAATGCTACCAATCAGGAAATAGATTAGGATACTGCCAAGTTGGGGTTGAGGACTAGGGCTCACAGTGAGCAAAGTCGATAACCAGTGGAATGAGATATAAATGTCCAAATTTCGACTATATGACAAAATGGGTTAACGAATTGATTAATGTTTGTTCAATGTTTATAACTTAATTCCGATGTTTTAAAAGTTTTGTAAAATATTTTAATTGTATTCACATCCCACGAAAGAATAGGTACACTTCTTACTAGGCAAATTTCGCTCACAAGTCAAAACAATCTCTCTTGCAGATAACGATGTCAAGAAAGATCATATTTGGGGTTGGTAACTACGGTACATGGAAGTTGAAGACTGTAGTTTATTTTTATTTTATTGTGTTAAGGAATAAGTTGATGTAATCATAAGACTTCCGTTGAAATGATATGTTTGGTATTGCTTATTATGTTCAATGTGGGAGATGAAATTGTGGTGAATTGATTATTCAAATGCTTTGTTTAGATGTTTTTGATATATGTAGGCTTGGGTATCCTTGATATGAATATTTCGAGGTTACTGTTATGTTATGAACTCAGTTTGGGGACATGACATATATTTTGATGATATTCTT
The DNA here is from genome assembly GCA_019155195.1 of Avicennia marina. Classification (NCBI taxonomy): domain Eukaryota; kingdom Viridiplantae; phylum Streptophyta; class Magnoliopsida; order Lamiales; family Acanthaceae; genus Avicennia; species Avicennia marina. The sequence goes on along the minus strand of CM032762.1, from coordinate 12,900,289 downwards.
ATTTATGGCAAAACTATGGAAGAACATGTGAATCATTTGTGTTGTATACTTGATGTTTGGAGGAATAAGAAATTGTATGTCAATTTCGAAAAATGTGTCTTTTGTACTAATCATTGTATTTTTATTTTTTTTTTAAGATTTGTTATAAGTGCATATTGCATATAGGTAGATGAAAACAAAGTGAAGGTAATAAATGAGTGGCCAATACCAAAATCTATGTCAAAAGTTAAAAGTTTTCAAGGTTTAACTAGTTTTTGCAGGTGCTTTGTAAGAGATTTTAATGTTATTGCTAGAACTCTTGCTATTGTGATTAAGAAAAATGAAAATTTTCATTAGAGTAAGCTCAATAAAGGGCTTTCGACATTTTGAAACTTAAGCTAACAAACACACCTTTACTTCACTTCCTGATTCTTCTACAACCTTTGAATTGGAATGTGAAGTTTCGAGTGTAGAGATAGGAGCAGTATTGGAACAAGAACAAAGGCTAATAGCATTAACCTACCTGGCCTATGACATGAACTTGTATTCTTTAGTTCAAACTTTAGAGACATGGTAGCATTACCTAAGGCCTGAGGCGATTATAATCCACACTGATCACAAATTCTTGAAACACCTCTAAGTCTCAGAGTAAGCTCAACACAAGACATGTCAAATGGGTAACTTTTACTGACACATTTCCTTATGTTATTAAATAAAAAAAAAAAAAAGAAGGAGAATATTATAGCTGATGCACTATCAAGGAGGTATACCTACTAATACATTGGATGCCAAGTTAATGGGTTTTGAGCATATTTGTAAGTTATGTGTGGGTAATATTGATTTTGGTGAATTGTGTGGATTAACTTGTAATAGTGCCTATAAAAAATATTTCTAGCAAGATGGTTTTCTATTATATATTAATAAATTATAAATTTTCAAATATTCCTTGGGTGAACTACTTATTAGAGAATCACATAGTGGTGGATTAATGGGACTATAGTGTCACCAAAACTTTATTGATTTTGTAGAAATACTTTTATTGACCAAAGATGAGGTGAGATGTTATATAAAAATAAGGATAGATTTTATCTTTACATTTTTTTTAGAAATTTCATCCCAGACTAGTTAAGAGTCAAAAATTTATTTTCTATACAATTATTTTTGATTATCGGCTGAAATTAATTTACAATTCCTTTGATTGGGATCAATAAATCTACAATAAATATTTATTGTAGATTTCATCCCTTCGATTGGCCGTGACTCATGATATTGTTTTCTTATTTAATTTCTTAAATTCTTTTATGTAAGCCTTCTTGGAATTTGCTTTCATTGTGAAAGTTGTCGAAAGAATCATCTCTTGGGCTAAGCACAACTGCCCCAAACAAAGAAGCCCAATACAAAAAAATGTCGAGTATTGGACTTCATTAAAAAAACAATAAAAACAAACCCGCACTCTCCCCTTGGGGAGAGAAATTGGGCTGGGTATAAATAGAATAATTTAATCCACCCTTTAAATTTTTATTATTTTGGAACGTCACCTTTTAAAAGTAATGAAATAGCAAACTTTGACCCTTTAATTTCTATTGCTCATAGTACTTTGGCTTCTAATTATATTTTAAAACTAAATTATTACTAAAACTTTGCTTTGGCGTTTTTCATCATTTCTTTCACTTTTTCATTACGAAAATTACAAAATATTAATACTATATTTACTATCAATCATAGATGCACAACATAAAGTTCTATTTTTTTCTTGAAAATAACAATAAAAATTTTTCATAAAAAAATAGAATAGCTAGTTGCGGATGACGTACCCAATATATGTAATATTTATAAAACTAGAGCTGTCTCAATTTAAAATTCCAAACAATGCAATAAAGATTATTAGCATAATTTTCAAGAATAAATAACTTTCTACAAAATTTATGGTCTCCATATTCTAATTTAGCCTACCTTAGACTACTTTTTTACGTTATTTTTATTCTCCGTTATCTCACTTAAGAACTGAGAAAAAAATTAATTTTTTCTGGTACTATCAATAATTGAAAATGCAATAAATAATTATATCTTCAGTGATAAATGATACTATACCGTGTGTAAAAAATAATTAAGAGGATATAAATATTAAATATTGATGAAAATATCAAGTTTTTTCAATTAGAAAATTAAAAAAAGATGAAAATATGTTTAACAAAAATATAAATTGATTATCTTGTGGTTTCTAATTGTAAATTTTAATTGAAAATTTATTTGAATGGCTAAGTGTTTCGATTATATTAACTTTATGATGTACATTACATCTAATTTATGTGTGCTTCAAAATTAATCATAATAAAGTGGTAAATTGTCAAAATCTAGGTTTTCTCTCTCTTTTTTTTTTTTTTCCCAATGGATACCTACAGAGGAATCGATGCAGGACAAAAGCGAGGGACCAAGGAACGAGGGATGGAGGAGAGAGCAAGGACGGATATTTGATAAGGGAGTAGATGAGAAATTCACAACCGATGAGAGTGTAATCTGATTACAGAGAAACAAGAGACAAAAAATTTTTATCGTGTTACTAAAATCATATGATTAATTATTGGCTTATTGGCCATTAGAATTAAGCATCCGGGCTGGTTGGTATACAAGGTGGAGCAGGAATATTACGTGTGACAGATATAAATATTAAGAATATTATGAAATACTAAAATAGATGATGTGTGTATGAACCTATCCTAAATATATGTTTATAATTATTAATAGAGGGAACAATTAGATAACGACAATCAAGCGAGTGCCCACCGAAAAGGAGGTTATGTTGGTTGAGTTGAACTATAGGATAATCCTGTGTTTATGATGATGTACTTAACTAGGAAATGGGATAATCTTTTTTGATTAATTTATTACCATATATATATATATATATATATATATAAGCAGTCAAGTAAGTGCCCACCAAAAATGAATTTAAGAATTTATTATCTTAAGTGGACGAGAAAATACTTTAATTGAAAAAAGATTATATTGACTAGTTAAAAGTTTAGATTGCAGTGAACGTTATGATTGTACAGCTTCAAATCAAATTCTCGCAATCATTATATTAATTCTATTATCATATTAATGAATTTTTTTTTCTTACTTTTATTTTTATCTGTGAGTGTTTATTTATAGAGAGAGAGAGAGTAAAAAAGTAAACGAATTGTCATTAACATGCTATGATAGAACATAGAGAAAAGGAGAGTCTAACCCGTCATTGAGATCCAGAGTATGTTCGACTAAGCATATATATTTTAAGAATTTATAAAATCATGTATTTATAAAATATTTTTAGAGCTTACAATCTTATAAATTTTATTTTAAAAATAAATTGGAAACGTAATTGGATAAAATAGTAAAATAATCTTATAAGATATTTTTTAAAATTCATAAATATGATGATTATATTTTTTGTATAAGAAAAATAAAAATAAATTATGTGTCCTTAATATAATACAATTAAGTATATTTATTTTTATATTAATACATAAATTGAGGTAACTTATATGGTATCCTTCAGAATAAATTGAGGCAAGCTTACTTATATTTAAGTAGTTTATAAATTTTAATCATATTATTTTTAATATTTATAAGATGTTCCAATAAAATATACCAAATATTTTTTAAAAACTTAATAATTCTTTTGAAAACTTACAAGGGATCAGCCAAATGCCCTCCAAGGCCCACCGCCCTTTTACTTCTTAAAATTGAAAAAATATTATAGCAAAACTTGTCCGTTTTACCCAAAACGGTGTCATCTTGCGGTTGGCTTCCAAATTCGAAAAATATATTAAACGATTAAAATATTGAGAGAAACAATACTCCATTAACCCCCCATCCACATTTTAAATATATATATTTTTTATTTGGCCCCATTTAAACTTTTTCCTTTTTTATTGTTATATTTTTTACGCAACTTGGCCTTTCCTTTCGAATTCAACTTGATATTTTTTTTTGCCGACACTTCGACTCCTGGTTTCGAGGTTTTTGTAATGGTAGCTTCTGCACACAACGACCAGGGCAACTTTCAATTAATTATTTTTCTCTATAATTATATAGAACTCCATTATTCCAATGTTTGAAATGCTTTGATCCCTTCCCATACATACATGCATACATACATATATGTTTGTGTGTGTTGTGTTAAACTCTTGATTAAATTCATGTTCTCCTTGCTTATATTTCACAGAAAATAATTCTGTAACAAATAAATATTTTCTCCTATACAGTTATATTTATTTCTCAAGATATGTCGCTTTGTGGCCAAGTGTGTTGTTGAAAGCAAACGCTTTTGCACTTGCCCACAACACTACCTATCTAGAGAAATTTCTGCATGAAGACATTCCCCGGCTGACAAATCAAGAAACAAACAAACATTTTATAATCATCAATATGCAATGATTACTAAAGAATTTATAATAAGCCCGCGTTAAGTAGAGTGGTTGGAGCAGTTAAAGAAAGAATGTCTTGCTCCTCAACCAGGTCGTCACACTATTTCTTACAACTTGGATAATTACAAAAATTATAAATATAATAAAAGACGATCATTTCTCTATTAAATTTGCAGCTAACCTTAATCCCATGCATGCCTGTACTTAATCATCCACTAAACCGGAGAAGTATCCCACCAAAAGATGCCCACAGTGAAGGAACCAAAAGCGCCCAAGAACAAGCAGCAGCAACAGCCATGGAAGCCCTTAACAGCCAACTGCTGCTTGGCAGACGAACACAACAATACTCTCTGTAGAAACTTCAGCAGGTGCAGGCCTTCTAAAGCCGAGGTTTCAAAGAACACGGCAGCTCCATCGCCCTCTTTCAGGAAGGTGTCGTCTTTCGCCGATCCCAGCCGTACGTCTTCCGCGAGGATCAACGAGGATCTTGCTCAGTCTTTCGGCGGGGATTTGCATGATTTCCAGCTGAGTGAGCTGAGAGGGGTGACGCAGAATTTCTCGAGCAATTTGCTGCTGGGAGAGGGTGGGTTCGGAAAGGTGTACAAGGGATATGTGGATGAGAGGCTGAGGGCAGGGTTGAAGGCTCAGCCTGTGGCGGTCAAGCTTCTTGATGTTGAAGGCCGACAAGGCCACCGTGAATGGCTTGTAAGATAGTTATCACTCAATTTTCCCTCTTTTCATTAGTTACTTTAATAAAATTTAGGAAATTAGTGTCTACTAAGCTAATACATGGTTATGTTTGTCAAATGGGTCATCCGGTGACGTTTAAGTGCGTGTTTACTTAATTGAATTGAAACTTTAAATTATGTATGATAATGTCATTATTTTATGTATTTACATCATCTTTTTATTCTTTTAGCCACACACACACATATTGCATGAAACAACTCTTGGCCGTGGTTTATCTAATTGCATATCCTTTTACTATTCGATGACAAAGTCTAGCTAGGAGGCTATTATTGAGACTATAAAAAAGACATTAATATACCTTATTTGAATGAATTTTAATTAATTATTTAAATTCCATAATAATTTTTGACATTCTATCATTTGTCCAAGCAAGATTGATTATTTGTGAATTGAACGCCCTTTCATTTTCTTAGCAATAAAGTTTGGAGAGTTTATTTGACTAATAACATAGAGAAATTGTTGTGCTTGAAGGCGGAGGTGATATTTCTAGGGCAGCTAAGGCACCCAAACTTGGTCAAGCTGGTTGGGTATTGCTGTGAGGATGAGGATCGCCTTCTGGTCTATGAGTTCATGCCACGTGGCACCTTGGAAAATCATTTGTTCAAGAGTAACAACTAAATTCAATTTTTTTTCTCTCTTTACAAAACATACAATTTATGGGGAAAAAAAATGAAAAATCGTTATTGAAACTTGGACTATGTTTATTTAAATTTCACAATTTTCAGGATTATTGAATTCATTGCCATGGGCGGAAAGATTGAAAATCGCAATAGGTGCAGCCAAGGGCCTTGCATTCTTGCACGGGGCTGAGAAACCTGTCATATATCGTGATTTCAAGACATCTAATATTTTGCTAGATTCTGTATGTATTTTTGGTACTCCTACACAAGTTTATTTTCAATACATCATATACATAAACGAAAAGTATTTTGGTTATGGATAATGATCATAATTCTATTTATTTATTTTTTTAGAATTTGAACCCTAAATTATCGGATTTTGGACTTGCAAAGTTTGGACCCGAAGGATCCGACACCCATGTCAGCACCCGAATAATTGGCACTCATGGATATGCTGCTCCTGAGTACGTCAACACAGGTGAAAATTTTTGTTGGCAAATATTAAATAACATGCAAAAATATCAATTAAAATGAGATATTTAAATTAGTCAACATTTGATAATTTTCCTTTTTGTTTGTTTGGTTTATTTAGGTCATTTGACTATAAAGAGTGACATCTATAGTTTCGGGGTGGTTCTCATTGAGCTCTTAACAGGAAGAAGGGCACTTGACAAGTCAAGGCCCAAATTTGAGCAAAATCTAGTGGATTGGGTCCAACCATACTTGACAAGCACTCGAAGACTCCAATGCATAATGGACCCAAGACTTGCGGGTCAGTATTCGGTGAAGGGGGCAGGGGAGGTAGGCCTTCTGGCCCAAAAATGTGTGAGCTTGAACCCAAAAGATAGGCCCAAAATTCCAGCCATTATTAAAACCCTTGAAAGCATTCAACATTTGAAGGATTGGGCCTGCACTCATGGCCATCGGCCCAATTCTACAAAACCTGGCCACAGTGTGAGCAACTCAGGCAAGGGGAGAAAGGAGAGAGGGTTCGGGTGTAAAAGCGTCGCTGTGGCAGCCAGTCCCAGAAGTAAAAGAGTCTTGTAATAATGGGCTTTGGGGGTGTGGGGTTGCTGTGGAAAAAATACAAGGCAGACATAACTTAACATGAAGGTGGCAGTTTGTATATTATGTAATTATTCTCTTAAGTGCCTAGATAGTTTTAACACATCTTTTATTGAGTAAATCATTACGTATATCATTACTTCATCGTTATGCAAAAGTCGAAAGAACATAGGACCTGTACAGAATGCACAAAACTTGTGGAGGAAAGTTGATTAAAGCCTATAATTAAATATTTAAATTGAACGTGTATAAAATATATGAAATTCTTGATTGTTCAATGAGGTCTTCTCCAAGCACAAAGCTCGCTGACGTCCACTTGATCGTGGCCGTGGCTGTATAAATACGAAGAATTGGGGTGTCAAGTCATAGTTTTTGGGGTAAATGAATCCAATAAAATTCCGGGCATTTTAAAACAACTCTTAGGCCACAGGGGTTTGATCTTATACTTTGATCATAGTTTAGATTTATTAGAAGGTGTTTGGGTGAATCTATGAGCCCTCAAACATCTCAAATATTAGAGGGTGTTTTGGAGAGTTTATAAATTCTTTAAAAATATTTGATAAATTTTTTTAATAAAAGAGTTTAGGCTTTTAAAATAATAAACTTGGAGCTTATAAACTCTTTAACAATAAGTTTATTTTTTTCAACTTATTTCTAAACATCTTATAAGTTATTTCTTTACATATATTAAAAATGAATAAATATTTTGAATTACATTATATTAATGATATTTAATTTATTTTTATCATTATTACACTAAAAAAAATATAATTTTTTATAAAATCTTATAAAAAGTATCTAACGCTTTATTAACTTATTTTAATATGAACTTATAAGTCTTAAAAACATTTTATAAACTATATAATCTTAATCTTATAAGCTATTTAAAATAAACACAGCCAAACACCTTCTCAGTGGTTACGTCTCAGATTTTGTTCATAGTTCAGAAAGTCAAGCTGATCCAGACACAATCTCAAATACTTTAAAACTTTGTAATGATCTTAAACATTCCAATCTAGGCGCCCAATATAGTCTTATTGCGAAAGATTCTCAAAAATGAGGAATTAGTGAACGCTAAAATTAATTATAAACATTGATGCAAGAGAGGGTTGGCATCAGCAGGAAGGAGTGATCATTACATAATCATTTTCCTATCCCTCCACACCTTTATACAACATCGTTGATCGTCTGCTTTTTTCAAATCTGTGATAAGCAGGCCTGGTTCTTAAGAATAACAGCACACTAGAAGCCAGCTCCAGAAGAGAAATGTATCCCGACCACACAAAGGTCCAGAAATAGCATTTTCTTCCCACGCACACCACAGAATCACCACTCGTAGGGCCTATGGCAGACTTGGCATTGGAATGATAAACCATTGCAGCGAGGAAGCCATAGAATGGGGATCCAATGGGAATGTTTGTGATGAGAATGTTATGGTTTACGCCTACGGTTTCGGGCCCAAAAGCTCGGACGTTATGGAAACCGCAGCAGCAAATATGAACCCAGAGCTGAGACCTATTAGTGCTGTTCCAGCTTGGACAGCCAACCCTTCACCTCCCAATGCACCGAGAAGAAAGAAAGCGATTGGTGTGGGCAGGAGAGCAATAACAAGCCATCTTGTCCTGGCAAAGTAGAGCTTCCTGCACATGTGTATGTACCAGAGTACTATTTCATTCTATTTGTTCTTCAAATGAGGTCACATTTGCGCGAATTGAAGGTTTAATTTAAGGAATGTTTACTTACATACGAATGAAGTCCGGAGCAGCTGAAAGCAGGCGGCCAAAGAAGGAGAAGGAAGAATATATAGTGATGAGCTTAGAATTCATCAAACCATGCCCAAGTGATAGTGCTATCTGCCCAAGATTATTACTGTAGACAAGACCGATGGTGCCCCACAAAAGTATGCAACATAGTACAACCAAAAGTCCAACCTCCGGATGAGCATCAGAGCTTTATGCTCTTGCCCAAGCATCACAAGCTGGTCTTTCTCAATGACAGTCACAAATGAACAACCTTCATCATCTCTGGTAATCAGTGTAGACCAGCCATGAGGTGACACACCAATATCAACAGTGCATGTTAGTCCATTTGCTGCGCTACTGTCACAACTAAGGAGGAGCTCTTTATGTAGTTCCAGATCTTCGTCATCGACAAGAATAAATCTTGAACCATCAAGGCTGATGCTCGAGTATATAGTGCGCTTGAACCACTCTCTCGCATAGATAATACCGGGGATGCATAAGGGGAGAATTAGAAGACAAATGGCACCAGCGAAGAGGAGACGCGCCATTGATGAGTTCGACGGACGGAGGAGCAGAAGATAAAGGCCTGTTGCAATAGCCAACAAGTTTAACTTCAGGAATGTGAACTGATCGTGTTTAGATACATCAGATGCCTGAAGAGCGAGTGAAGGTTGGCGAAGGATGGGGATCAGTGCCAGAACCAGCGCATTGAGAAGAAGATACACGGTGGATGATGAAGGGTTAAGTTACTTGACAGCAAGGCTGTATAAGGCTGCCTTTACGCCATTGAAGCTCACCATGAGAGCGAGAGCAAGTGGCCTATCAGATGGGAAGTTCTTTATGCAGAGAACAAAGCAAACTGCATTGAACCAACAGATGCTGCATCCGGACAACAAGCAAAGTAAAAATACTTGCTGCAGAAGTTGTCATGCTCGCAAGCAGTGTCAGGTTTGCACAAGCAGAAATTTAACATGAGGATCATCAAGGTAATTTCTTTTCATCTTATACGGAGTGCTTGCATTTAAATTTAATATCTATTTCTACTATATGTTTACCATATATAATAAATTACTAGTAAAATTGACACGCTTTATGTATGTGTAAATTATTTATAAATTATAAAGTTATTATGTTTTAAATAATGTAAATAATATTATTTAAAATTAAAAATATTTGAAAAAGAAGAAATATAAAAAGAAAGTCAAAGTGAGAAAATTAAAAAGAAAATACAAATAAAGATATATTAAAAGAAAAATAGAGGAAAAAAAGAATAGGAAATAACTAAAGAATTTAAAATAAGAGTTATCTCATATTGGACAACTAAAATGGGATAAATTTATCAGTTTATATTGTGCAACCAAACTGAACACAAGCACTTACTAATATAACTAGTAAAATTTATACACTCTATGTATGTATGATTTTATTTATGAATTATAAAATAATTATATTGTAATTAATAAAAAAATATTTAATATTAAAAAAGTATAAAAAATATTTAAAATGATAAAATAAAAAATTTAAAATGAGAAATTTCAGAGAAAGTATAGATAAAAAAAATTAAAAGTAAAAAGAAAAAAGAAAAAAAAATAAGAAAATTATGTTATTTTACATTGTGCAAAAATATTTAAAATAAATCAGTAATGAATTATCATGTAATAAAAGTCCACTCTATATATGTATAATTATCCAAAAGTTTGTATTGGTGATGATAAAAATATAAATTATTATAATTTTAATAAAGTTAAAATAATAGAAAAAAATTAAATGTATTAGAAATTTATATAATAAAATGAGATAAAAATAAAGAAGTTCAACACTAAACAAACGAAATAAATAAGAAGAAATACAAGTAAACAAATTTTAGTTGTGAAAGATTAAAAAGATAAAAATATTAAAAAAAGGATAAAGAAACAAAATATAAAGTTAGGATAGCATTGCCTTTTTGCATTTAATAGCAAATGACAAAGGCTCAACATAATACCTTAAACTGCTAATTCTATGTAATGCAACTACACCACCTTAACCACCTCATTTCACAATTGGTTTTTAGAAAATTATAGCATCTTTTCATGAAATTTAAACTTTTCACAGATTAATCCCACAAGTATAAGAAATTAAGTATAACTTCAATCAGTTGACTAAGTTGACTGACTTTTGGCCAAATTGCATAAAAAGGCCATTATACCCATGGACCAAAGTATGTAAAAGAAGTGAAAAAAAATTTGAATTTCTAATTTGTGAACAGATTGCTTTAACCTTGTTTCTTCCAAAAAGACATGGTGGGTTCTTTTGAAAGACAATTGAACCTCTTAACTCCTGAGACCTCCCCTACTGTGCATGTTGCCGGCTTGCACTTTTCCTTCATTAAATTACCGTGACAATTGTGTTTTCAGTATGTGCTTCACATTTGTGGAGAAGGACCGACCACTTGAGAAGCGGGTTCAATGTTTTCGGTGAAGAAAATGCCTAGAAAAGGCATAAAAAAAAAAAAAGCCCTTCGCAAGTTATTGGTTGGTTTACTCATTTATGATATTTTTTTCATCAATTTTAACATGCATTGTGTTCTAATTAAAGCTTGTAGTTTGAATGGTGTGTGATTATATATGTTTTCAGTTATGTATAGTTTAAATTTAGTTTACTATTGTGAAGATATTCATAAAGATGGATGTCTTTTTTGCATTAAACGGGGTCAAGGTCGGCCAGTGAAATGATGGGGGATAAGTTTCTTCGTCTAGAGGAAAATGGCCCGAATCACTAGTTAAGACTGCTAACACTATGCTTCGTTTTAAGATTTAGAAAGGAAAAGAAAATGTTAGGTAGAATGATTTTCATGAGAAAAAAGAAATTAATTGAAAATAAAAAATAAGATAAAAAAACTTAAATTTCATATTTTTTAATTATTTAATAGAAATAATTTGATGATAAATACGAAAAATAAAAATAATGAAGGTTTTAAGAGAAGAATAGATAGTTAAAATGTTTTTCCTCACCATTTTGTAAGAAAAATACTTTTCCTTCACTTTTAACTATATTTTCCCTTAACTTTTCTTTTTCTTATTATTTTGTTTATCAACCAAATAATTAAAATTATTTTTGCTACAATTTTTTTTTTCTTTTCCCTCTCAAAATCCTTAAACCAAACATAGTGTAAATTATTGTCTTTTGTATGTTCATTAATGATTTTGAAAACACACAAATTTTGGTTGAAACCCTAGTTTGTTTAAGTTTGTTGTTAGTGAATTTTGTGATGTTGAGTCTGTGTTCTCTTTAATTTTTTAAATGTTCATGGACATATTTGCATGTTTACCTAAAAAAGCCTCAAACTTGGTGAACAATCCAACTTACTATAGCTTTATTCATTTGATTATTTTTTATATATGTTTTTCTTTAACTTCATAGGTGCAAAATTGGCTTTTGAACTGATTATTTGTCACAAGGGCGAATTGTCATTGTTGAAAAATATTTGCCGCAAACGTCAAAGCCAAGCTGAATTATCCTGAACTTTTTAGAGCTCCCATGATGCATTCAAGGTTAGGAAGCTCAAAGAAGTCATGATGATGCTTGTGAAGAAGTTTCAAGAAGATTGTAGGCATTTGGAGAAGTTCATGAAACAACAGGAACTAGCAGAGACAAGATCAATCCTATGCCACTAGTGATTGACAGCCTAATTTTGGATATACTGGAATTGCGATTGCACCCAAGGCTAATTGATAGTAGAAACTGCAATCGTAAATCCAAAGACCACCTCATGTTTTAGAATTACGATTGGAGCGTCTAATCAACATTGCGATTGATCCAAGGACCATAAGATCGATCACCAATAACTCCAAATCAATCCCAATGTTGTTTAGAGCCCAAGAATTCTATTTTTACTAGGATTTCTTATCTTTTTCATTCATAGTCTTTTCCTAAGATGTCAAAGATGAATTTACGGTTATTTTTAGGTTCCTTCACACTATAAAAGGGACCCTTTGGTATTTTGATGACATAACTTTTGAACTTTTGACTCTTGAATTATTAAATAAAATTTCTCCTTTTCCTAGAAAATTGAGTGTGTGCTCAAATTTTTTTGTGAATTCAAATCAAGTTATTCTAAATGTTTTTAGATTAATTCGTGATGTACCAATTAGCTCGGTATGTTAATTGTGATTATCCCTTGCCATAGTTCTATGAATTTATTGCATTTGAACCGTTTCTACGTGATTCGTATAAGTAGGATTTCATTAGGTTAAGGCTTACACAAAATTCATATCTCCATTGATACAATTGGCTAAAATCAAAAGATTTGCTAAAGAGGCCATGTGAAATGCAAATAAAAATAAAGAAGGTTGTCCAGGAGCACCACCATGTGAGTTATTTCCTTTTCTTCCCTTCCCTTTCAATGTACAGTATATGTTGTACTTGTATCATTATTTAACTTTTTGTATTATCTCTTATTATTAATTGTAGGATGATGATAGGGATGTCCCGTGAACACAAGTGCTAAGAGGAGTAAACAGAACATGAAGAGTTCAAAGGTTGAATCTAATAGGGCCTAGAGAGCATTCTGAGATTAGTGCGGAATGTTCTAACATTGTTGCAGCTACTTCCAATTAGAATGTTGAAGTTGGTGCTTATTTGGAAGGTGAATCTCCTTGTGTTGTTGCTTTAGATGTTGCAAGTACTGTGAGTGCCCTTAGTTGTTGTGTGTTTAAGATTTATTGACTATAATAGATGATTAAAGTTTTGTATATGCAACTGGAGAAAAATGCTCTTTATAAGCGGTGCCTGAGGTAATGTTATTCACATTAATATGTTATTGTTACAAGTTTAAGTTTAGATATGGATGAAAATGAAGAATTCCTTGATAGCATTGACTCTTTGTTTATGCTATCACTGTCAACATTGATAGTGGAGCTAATATAGGGCCTGAAGGTGCTGCTAAAGGGGGCCTGATGTTGTTGCTAATAAAGGAGCTAATGGTGCTACTGGGGATGGAAACGTTTCATGAATGATTGCATTCGAATGATGGTACTTTGTCTCTGTTTGATTATACTTGATGTTTGATGCTGTTTGGCGATGTTTGGATGGCTGAACTTTTGTTGCTTTTATGATGTTTGGATGATTGAACTTTTGTTGCTTTTATGACTGGACTTTTGTTTCTATTCGATGGTTAAATGGTAGCAGATGTGGACACCTTCTTAATGGTATGTGCTTTCCATGGTATAGATCACTTTTTTTATGGCAAATTCTCACTCTCTCTCTCTGTCACACACACACACACACACACACATATGTATGTATGTATTGGATGAAATGCTTGAATATGGGTGTGGACATAATTATGCTTTGATGTCATATTCATGTATTTGTATTATATGGGATAAAATGGTTGAATATGGGATTGGGACATAATTGTGCTCCTTAGTTTGCTTAACAACATGGTGACATTGTTGTCATTTATCATCAAATGGTGACAACTAGCAACAGATGAATATATTACGAGAGAATACTCTAATAATTCAGAAAACTTTAAATATAAAAAAATAAATAAAATTTTAGAAAATAAAATTTGATATATATTTTAAACTTTACAACATAATTTTTCTCAATTTTTCATAATTATAACACAAACTTACTCCAACTTTTATTTTCATTATAATTACCTTCTACGTGCATGGCAAACATATAGGAACATTTCATTAGAAAATATTGGTCAACAATTTCAAAAGTCAACTAAGAGTAAATTTAGATTTTTGATTAAATTTTTTTTGATGATGTTATTGATTTTCGACAATTCACTAATCAAATGGATTTGAAGGTATGATTGTGGAAAGGTGTCTATAATTTTTGGTACTTGAAAAGCTAATCTTCAAAAAGTCCGAATATCAGTGGAGGAATCTGTAATTTTCGCTTGATTTTCCCCCATTTTCTTCGCCACTTTTTTGGCCGCCTAAAGTTGACTTTCTCCTTGACCACTTCTCAATTTTCTTGTTACTTTTTATGTTACTTGATGAGATGGCTTTAGTTATGACGCTCCTTAGTCTTTCCCGAATAAATTTTGCATATACTAATCGAATATTTTCCTTAAGAATTTTTCTGGTGACATATCGATAGATAATTGTTTGAAACTATGAAAACGGTATCAAAAGTTCAATTATGTGGTGCTGGAAATAGTTGACCGAATTATGTTCTCATTTACAATTGCAGGGTGTGTCCTATTTAGTATCAAGTCGTACAATAGTTTCAGTCAATACTCAAAAGGATATATGTCACTTTTTAACTTCATTTACATTATGTGCCAGTAAAATATTTAAGTGTTAACTTAATTTTCCTAATCACTCACGTATAATGCACCAACTAATCCAAGAATCCGCTTGGTTTTCTCAATGATCATCTACTTCAATGGTTCATGTTAGTTGAAACTTTTATTTCAAATTCGTCAACTAGTCCTTCTTAAAGGTGAATTACTTTATGGACTTGTCCACTTGATGAATAGGATCAAGATCTTAGAGATTATTTTTAATGATAAATTAAGTATAGAATAATTTAATATTATATTTGCTGATGTAGATTAAATTATAAGATAACTTAATAATAGATATATCTAATGAGTCAATATATTCGGATTGTTTAATCATGCTTGATGAGTTAGATTATTATATCCAATATTTTGTTATATTAATGTTGAACTCATATTTTATCTTGAATTTTTATCTTTTAAAGTAAATATTTGATTAATCTTGATAAATTAATATATCATACATAATCCTTAGAAGTGAATAGGCTTGAAAATTTTTTTGAGATGATTGATATAAAAGGGATGTTAATTAATAAACCTACCTAATTTTGACAAAGCGGTTGTTAATGAATAAACTAAATTATTTGACTAAAGGTTCGATCAAGTTTGAAGATATTTTTGGGTGTCATTTTGTTTAAACTTGAAACTTGACTTTTTTTTTAAATTTAATCTCATTGGCTCACTCAAGTTTGAGCTGAGTTTGACACATATAAAATTGAATTAAGAGAGTGTTTGGCTAATCTTATTTTTAATAACTTGTAAGCTTATAAGCTTATGTAATTTATAAAAGATTTTTGATACTTAGAAGCTTATATATATATATATATATATATCTTATTTTAAAAACAAGTTGATAAAATGTTTATATTGAAACAATACAACCATTTGATAAGATTTTGGTAAAATTTACAATTGTAATTTATCACAAATTTTTTTAATGCAATAATGATAAATATAACCTAGCTACATATTATTAATAAAATGTAATTTAAGCATATTTATATTATTTTTAATATATAAAATAAATTAGCTTATAAGATTATTAAAAATAAGTTAGGAATACCTAATTTATTTTTAAAAAGGTTATAAGTTCTAAAAACCTTATTTTTGAAGTTAATAAGATATTTTATTAAAAAATTTACTAAGCAAAGATCTTATAAACTCTCAAACATTTTGTAACATATTTTAAATAACTTATAAAATCACCCCAACAATTTCTAAGTTGAATTGGAATAATTATCAAGTTCAAATTACTGGCTGGCTCGCTAACCTACACTAGCATCTATCATACACACTCGTATTCACACACATGCGCAGCAATATAAATAAATTATAGAGAAAGCTAAGGCTTATACAGTACAAATGCAATTTTGAGCCAACATCATTATTTGTTTCACCACCGTTTAGATGTTTCTGTGAGACAAAACAAAACAAAAAAATTAAAAAAGAGCATTATAGTTGAATATGATCTAGATTCATTGGCTGAAATATGTACTTGGGATCTGATTCAAGTGCCTCAACCATCTCTGGCCATAAGATTGCCGAGACTGTCCACGACTCATCTCCCCCAGCACTCTGCCTCTGGTTCATGTACCCAACTCCCAGCCTTTCGATCGTTGAACACACCGTTCCAAGCACTGGACTCCCAAAACCAAAGTCCAGTTCGGCCACTGGAAATGTTCTTCCTGACGATATTACAATGGCAGGTCCACCTAGTCCGAGGACAACTTTTGACAGCATCAGTCCTGGTCTGTGACACTCAACCCAATCTATAAGACTCCTGAAATGTTCCTCATTTGTCACCCTAGAGATTGCTTGGTGAACTTTGTCTGCTGTATCTGTGATGGATTCTTGCCTTAATTCTGTCACGTCCGACGTTCCAAAAGCCACAGACAGCACGTTACCTATGTAATCGGACATAGAGTCTTGACACCTGGACAACCTCGTTCTCCCGTCGACCAACCACCCTATCTTGCAGCACTCGTGATTTTTCTGTATGGCGTCCGCCATGACCTTCCAAACATAAGCGGAGAAGGCCTCAATTTTGGTTCTTTTGCTACCGTTGGCGCTTGCAAGCCTCTGCAGTCTGTTGATACTTGATTCGTCTATATAATAGAGGCGCTTCACAAGTGTGCTAATTGTAGGCATGGTGCGTAAGTCTTCCATGGTGCAGGAGATGAACGCTTCATCCAAGGATGGATCGTAGTGAGGAGGGAACCTGGGCTGAAGGCTTCTGCTATGGTCCGGAGAGCAAGGGATAGGTTTTTCCATTGCTATCTCGGACCACGTCACGAGGAACTTGCTGAAGGCACTTGCATCGCCAAGGGCATGGTCAAATGTGAATGTCATTGATATGCCTCCACAGGTGTAGTTCGTGATCTGGACTTGTACTGGAAAGTGGTGGTCAGTGGCAACTAGTTTGCCTTGAAGAGCCTGGTTGAGGTTGTAAAAGTCAAACTCTTTCAGGGGAATGCTTGCCTGTGCCTCAACCACGAGTGCTCCGCTATTGTCGCAGATGATCTCGGGCTCCCTGGATTTCGAGTTCTCAGAAATCCTACCGGCGAATGGGTAGAAATGTCTGAGGCATTGGGCAAGCGAGTCCCTTAGGGTTCCGATGACCGAGTCAGTGCTGTGTGCCTTCCCGTAAAAGAAGATGTATGTGACAGGAAATCGGCCTGACAAGAGGTCAAGATTCGACAGGGAAATGACGTGGTTCTCCGGCACGGGCAGAGGGTCTGCTGCTTTAACAACTGTTTCCCTAATAACCTTGACCTCGAACTTTCCATGGTTAGCATCTTCTCTTGCCATTTGGAATATAAATTAGTGCAAAAAGTGAGGAGTTTTTGTTTTGGTCTTGAGGTAGATTTTTTGCTGGAAACCTGAATCTACTCTGCCTTGGTTTTATAGTCTAAACAGAAGTGGGAAAGAGCACCAATTTCGGTTGTCAAGCGCGAAGAGAGTGGGAATGGTAGTGGTTGTCTCCAATTGGGGGTGAAATTGACACTTCTTTTATTTTTCACCGTGAAATTGCAAGATTGATTGCTCCAATAATTCAAATGTCAGTAGCTGCGCATGCAGAAATGCACCATCCGCCCAGTCCTGTCAGCATATCAGGACAAGGAATATTGTTCGTAGAAAGCCTGTTCTTTTATCGGTTTGCCTTTCTTGAACTCTATTTCTTTCCATTCGGTGGAATGTCATGATGCAAGTGCACTGAATCTGCATTCAAGTTCGATCATAGTCAAATATTCCCACAATGACTTTTGTATTCATGCTGAGGTGGAGACGAATTTGGCTGTCAGCACTACAAAAATCAACCCAATTACCTGGGAAACGGGAGTGGGGTTAATCTCCCCGGACTGGTATAAAACTCCGTGGACTGGATTGATCTCCCGGAGTGGAATTGAATTGGAAAACTTGAACTGGATTGATCTCCCTGGACTGGTATAAAACTCCGTTCACGACAAGAAGTTTGACTAAATTTGTCTAGCTTGTTAGTGTTTCCCTAAGTGACGTGTGTTTAATTGAAACACCTGATAAATATTTGAAGAGCTTCAAGACATATTGAAAACATCCTTAAAATTGGTGCAAATTTGTCAGATGATTGTCAGCAATGGAGCAAAATTGTCTAAATATTTGGCCGCTGGAAATTGATTAATTAGAGGCAAGTTTCACCTAGACTTCCATACTCAACACTATAAAAAAGGGTGTCACAGACGCAAAGAAGTATCCAAAGAAAAGAGGAAGAAGCAAGAAAAGTCAAAAAGAGTTCAAGTTTTAAGTATTTGTGTCTTTTAGTTTATGAGCTGAAGTGTCATTCGTATTGTTTGAGTGGGTAAAGAATGTGAAAGATAAAATTTTTTAAGAGGAATTTATTGTGATCAAATGTTTAGTTTAGAGTAAATTAACACAATTGAGTTTGTGTTGAGATTGTTGAAGTGGTAGATTTAGTAAGAGATTTTATAATTGATCTTTATTAATTGTACTTAATGAGAGCATTTTAACCGGAAAAGGACATGGCTCCGATTTTCATTCCTAACTTCGTGTTTCACTTATTTACTTTATTGTTCTGTTGTAGCTTGTTGTTCGCAAATTCATTACAGCATTTATTCCACTTCAACCCAACTTAGACACTCCAAACCATGCTCCACCATTTTAATTTGATTAAAACCCAGTCTTCATTATTACATCTGACATCAAAGCATATCCAAACGGTGGCACCAAGTTTTCCATAAGTCTGAACTTTGCCCCCAAAAGCTGGAGGTGCACAAACTACGCGAGGGGTAAACATGGCGTGTGTTCCCACTCCCACCATGATCCCATCGCTATCTGCACGCATTTTATAATAATCTTGGAGCCTCCACCACTCCCAACCTTCATTATTTATTCAAATTGGCTAGAAATTTATATTACAGAGAAGTCAAGGGGAACGAAGAAAGATCGATGTATTCAGCAAAACAGAAAGCAGGAGACGCCGCCGCTGTCACCAAGGAGCAGGCTGAAATTCTGAAGGTCGAAGCTGAAGAGAAGGTAAATCAGTTAATTAACAACCGTTTTCCAATTAATAATTTCCTGTATTTATTTTCTATTCTATCCTTGCTTCTTACACTAACGAAAGTCTCAATGATTAAATATGACGGAGGAAGAGAAACAGATAGCCCAAGTAGCCGAAGTCAAGATGAAGATGCATGACGCCAAAAACCAGCACTCCGAGGATAAGTTGCACGGCAAAGACCAAAGGCTCTATGGCCACGGCCACCACCATCGCCCGGAAGAGGGGAATCACCCAACGAGAGCCGTGGTTCCCACATGTCCTCTCGGCGACCACCCTCCGGGTTGGACGGCGCCAACAAAATGACGATTAGGAGTATAGTTAAACGCCATTTTAGCTGGTGAAGTTAGCATTTCTGGTGTTTGGTGTGAAGAATTTTGGGAGTTCTCTGGGATGTTATAGCAGACAATCTTATTACTAATATTGATTCGCAGTTGGTTTCCGTTTTGCTTTCTTTGGTTTAGCAGCATTTATTGCAGAAACTGGAAATTATGTAATGGATGTCAAATGCTAAGCTTGACGGTGTAAACAGGCAACCGAGTTACTATTTCGAATGAATGGCAAAAGAAATCATTTAATTTGAAATCACAACTGCATAACGTGTTGTGTATTCATCAGTACTATGTTATCAGAGTTCTCTCATTTTCAAATTCTTTTCCTCTGCATGCAATCACTTTCTTTCAACCACTTCTCCAAATTGATATTTCCAACGTCAATTGGAACTCGTAA
This sequence comes from Avicennia marina, assembly GCA_019155195.1. Taxonomy (NCBI): domain Eukaryota; kingdom Viridiplantae; phylum Streptophyta; class Magnoliopsida; order Lamiales; family Acanthaceae; genus Avicennia; species Avicennia marina. The sequence goes on along the minus strand of CM032762.1, from coordinate 12,880,160 downwards.
TTATTCTTTTACAATTGTGAAAAGGATAGGCAAGGCCCTATGAACTGTATTTAAGAATTTATTATTATACTACTTTGATGGAAGTAAATTTAATTTCAGGGGCAATTTAGTAAATGAGTTGCGAGCATTAAATTACAGCCACCCACATAGTGTCTGACTAAAAAATTTATAATTTTAATAGTATTATAAAATATAATTTATAGGGTTTTCATAATAAAAAAATATTATTTGAAAAATTAAGCTTTATTAGAAATTCCATATATAAATAAATTAGAAATTAATTAGTTTAATGAGCGAATAAATTAATTAAATATTAAAGAAAAAATACTGTGAAGTGGAAAGGTATTTTAGTTAATTAATATTTGAAAAATGAAAGACTGTTTATTTAAATTATTTTCTCTTAATATATACCAGTAAAAGTGCATATTGTATGTGAATAATTAAAAAATACATAGCAAAATATTATTTTTTAATGATTTTACTAATTAAATAAAAATATTTAAATTTTTTTAATTTCGGTAGAAATGAAAGATAAAAAAAAACCAGTTAAGGAGACATAAAAATTATCAAACAAAATAGTTAAATATGAAAGAAAAAAGGAAATATGGATACAAAGAAGGGATGTGTATTTTCGTCAATTGAAATTTAATAGTTACTTCAGAAACAATGACTTAATTACAACTACTCATCTTACATAAATCAAAGAAAGATAAGAAAGGAAAGAAGAAAACAAAATGGCCAAAGCACAAACTATTCAGGATCAAAAATAAACGAAGCCGTCGTTCTTATTACATGAAATTCTACCTAGACTACTCCAGAGACAGGAATCCTTGGAACAGAGAAATATGGATCCACCAGAACCTGACGTTCCAGCTCAATTTGCGTCTCTACATGACGACGACGAAACGGTATCGTCCTGTTTAACGCTTTAGCACTTGTCCATACGAAGCAAATGGCATCAGCAGAAAATCTCAAGATACTAAGAAAATGTTCCTTGTAATTAGTGTACTTCGCTTGTCTTCTCTCTTGCGAACTGTTGATCTCATGTTTTGCAGGTCCCTGTCCTCTATTGCCTACTATTCGTCTCGTTAAGCACCTGATTTTTAATCCCACATCTTCTATATCCGTGCGAAATTCTGCTACAGAATTTCAAAAATTAAGAAAAGAAGATCAATTTCTTACCTTATAATAGTACAAATAATTTCTTGAAACAACTTTATGTAAATCTGGACGACGCCAAAGGGCAATAGCTGCACTAAGATATTGGGAATTCTTGTGTGTTCAATGTGCTGCACTCGAAGGGGAGGGAGAATCATCTGAGTTTGAGAGTGAGTGTATGCATGTGGGAGTCTTGTCTTTAAGGGTTTTATAGAGAGTGATGAGTGCTTAGTAGAGGTAATTCCATCAAGGGTCCAAGTCTAGTTGGTCAAGATAGTTCAGCAATTGGTGTTTTCCTTCTCCAACATTCACGCCACACAAACTCAAGGGTTTGTATCAGAAAGAGAGGTATCAGTACCAAAAATTTAGGTCTTTGACCTCTATCATGAAAAATGATGTTGGAAGTCAATGTTGGAAAACAGTTGCTACGCTTTGCTTTAGAAGTTGACGTTGTTGTGAAAATAAATGGAGGACACGGAAATGGGAAGAGACAGTTCCATTAGGGTTCTCATGCATACCATGAGGTCGAGGGAATTAATAGACTCTGCCGACTTTACTGGTTCATGACTCGATTCCCTAGTCTGATACGTCTCTTCATGATTTCTTACTACAGTAACAGAACCTACTTAATTGAAATCTTGGCACGAGAGACGTGGGTATTTGAATCCATATGACGTAAAATTAATAAATAGTGATCTAATTAATTTTATTTGTAGTACGTATTTGCTTATATATACATATATGGAAAAATATTATACTTAGAAAAATAAATAAAAAGAAAAAGAAAAGGATAAAAATGAAAATAATAACAAAAAATACAATTATTACTATTAAGTTGAACAGAAGTGCATACATAAATCTGTTGAACCATATAGCAGCCAAACTCTTTAGTATCTAGTGTTAATAGGTAGAATTTATATAATATAAAATTTTAAAAATTATTTAAGCTTTTAATCAGAAAAAAGATGCAAAAAGAGAATAAGAAAAAACAATAAAGAAGATCTAATTAACTTAGTCTTTATTAAGTTGAAGAATGGTATTATGTAAATTTATGTAGTCAAACTTTTAATATATAGTAAAAATAAATAAATAAATAAAGATGGGATAATCAATGTTTAAAAAACCTGAGGTTATCAAATCAAAAAATTTAGTAATTCAAAGGTTACTAGTTCAATCGGTAATCTAACTGCAATCGAACCAATAATGTAATATTTGTACTATAAATATTAATTAATATGCTAAAAATGCTTAAAATAATAAATATGAAGAAAAAAAATACTTGAATCTAGTTTCAAACATTTTTAATCACTATTAATAGTTAAATATATTACACTAATACAATAAAAATACCACAAAAATAAAAAACAATATATATTAATTTCATATATATAATATAAAAATATACAAAAAATTATATCTTATTAAAATATTTAATCAGAATATAATAGAATTTTAATACAATCATATATATTTAATATGTGTCTAAATCAAAAAATATTAGACATTTTAAAAGACTATTCATTTGATTCATTAAATTTTTTTTTATTGAGAAGAACAAATTGAAGATAGATTACAACAAAGAAAAAAGAAAATTGAATTAAGAAGAAACAAATTAGGATTTATAGGTTTATTCATGTATCAATTTGAATAATTCAATTTTTGTAAACCATCATTGGTTTACTAAGTTTTGAAGTTCAACTGCGGTTTTACCTAGTTTATTGTAATTTTAATTTTTAAATTCTATTCAAATTTCCTCTTTGATTGGCCAACATTCAATCATCCAATTCAAATCAATTTTTAAAACATGAGGAATAATATTAGAGTGCTACATAGGTAATTTCCTTTAGAGTTGGATGTCGAATGAGATGACTGAACAGGATTTGTGGACCGACTATCAAAATTTTGAGCTGTAATAGATGAGCCAGCACTAAAAGCATTGGGCCGAAGTTGGGTAGACCAGTGCCCATGCCTCCCATAGAGCTAAGACTACGAAATTGACCACATACACGATGAATTATTATTTATTATTTAGTGTGTGAAATCCACACATGGGTGTGAGCTCAACACACAAATTGTTTGTGAGGATGAGAGCAATACTCTCGTTGTGTGCAAATCTATTCAACAATGTGTTTTAATATATTTAATTTCAACAATCACCAACAATAATGAAAGGTGACTTGTTTCTTGCAATGAATCACATTTTATTCACTGATGAAATTTATTTTTCACCTATATACTGAAAAAATTTGTATTTGATTGATTAATTGCTAATTAGTAACAATTCCATCATATCAATTTATAGTCTTTAACTTTTAAGATAAATGTTTCTACTCATTTGTATATTTTTAATGCATCAACTTTTACATCAGCACCGCCAAAACAAGTCTCGTAACAATCTTGGACTTTGTTAGGGAGATAATTTTTGCTAAAAAAAATACCTACACAACACAAATTAAACAGAAAAAATTTAAAATTTATTTTTCTCATTTGATGGGCGTATGAACACATATACACTAAATATTCAAAGTCTAGTCATTATCTTTATTTAAAATTAAATTATTGTGTATATATACACATTACATATATAAATTTTTATACTTCAAATCGAAAAGTAATTCTTCCATTATACAATAATACCGTCTAATTATCTTATACATACATAACAAAAAATCTCACTAATCAGACCAGATTTAACATCTAAGCAATTTCCATTGTTAAAACATTCAAAATATAAATAAATGAACCTCGTAATTTCAATATTTTACTCTATTTATAAAAAGCCCATTCCACAAAAAACAAATGCTTAAAAATACATCCCACAAAGCCTTGAGTTTTACTGCGGGTTCTGATCAGACTTGTCCAATTAAAATCGATTATCTGAAACAAAGTTTCGAGCTTAATAAAAAAATTAAAGAGTCACTTTAGCATACACATACGGTCACATGTTATCACGCGAGCGATCAAGTTACCCATTGATGGGAATAAACAACACACATCCACGAATTTGAATATCAAAAATAAATAAATAATACAAAAGGATAAAAACCCTTAGAACTACCTCAGACAAATTTCCACTTGAAGGCCCAACTTTCTGCCAAGAACGGGAGAACTTAGGAGCACAAAGAAAAAAAAAATGTAAATTATACCTAGGATTTCAAACTAGAGATTCAAGACAATGGAATGTTGGCACTTTCAGATGTATTATGACAGTTAGGATAATGCTATTTACATATATATAATATTTCACAGTATTTTAATGAAAACGGCAGTGTACAATGTGTATCAAACATTATACATCAAGTTTGAAAATTTTAATTGCAAACTATTATTAAAAGTCATCGAACCAATTAATAATGCCAAAGATAATTCTAAGCTTGCTTTAACTAATCCCATATTCATAATTAAAGAACTGAAAGTGACAGCTACGTAGATATCTTGTTCCATACTTAAAGAATATTTTATTTCTTACGTCAAACTCCAATGGTTCAGACAGACGACTTTCCCAAAAGTTGTGACGCATCATTGTATCTCTAGCAACTGGCATAATTATTTGAATCACAGAAAAAAACAAAAAAAAAAGTCTGATAATTGTAACCGAGAAGAGGATAATTGTCGGTACTTTAATGGTGAAAGGAATAATTAATGGGACCAAATTTAATCTCGGATAATCAGATCAAATGGGGTTCGATTAAATCAAATTAAGATAAAAATTTTCAGCTAAAACCCTAAACCCTAAACCCTATATAATACCTGACTACATTATTTTACTGGATTTCCTAAAATACTCCCATTAGTAAGTCTACTCAGATTATTGAATCACTACTATGGTTTTAAATATAATTCTATAATATATATTATAATTCTGCCCCTTTCCACAACTGATTTTAGCATTTTAATGAATTTCCTAAAATTATCCCTCTTAGTAAATTTATTAATACAATTTAATAACTATTTTTTATTTTAAATATAAATTAATTAAAATTCTTTTTATCTTTTCATCCTTTTCCTCTTCATTACTATTATTTCAAAATATTTCTCTCTTTTCTATTAATAATTCGATTTTTCTTTCCTCATTCTTTTCATTAAATCCAATATTGTCTATGCTTTTAAAAAATATATAATAAAATAATTTTATTTTATTATTAAACTATTAAAAAATATGATGTATAAAAAAGTTACAAGGTGATGCTTTAGAGTGGATATTTGTTGAATTTATTTTAGATAAATGCACTTCAAGAAGATGCAAAATAATTAAACTATTGAAAATGTAATACTCCGAATTTTTGGGGTGCCAATAGCAATATTTACAAGGATGTTATAAGTAATTATAGTGAAGCATTTGATTAATAAATTCTTAATTTATGTATTTATTTTTTGCGTAAAACATTGGTGGTGATATTAAAATGTAAATAGAAGACAATATGTGTATATGGTTGCCATGCAAAAACAGAATTAAATGAGGGAGATTAAGGCTAATTTTTAGACAGGTAATTACAGAAAATTATCTTCCATTGCAAAATAGTATTGAGATTATTATTTTGAATATACCATTATTTCCTTGAGGACATTAATTGACATTTAATAGATTGATTTGTTTAATATCTGTTGACTTTAATATCTACTGATATTGTTTATTATAAAAACTCAAATGATAGAAGGTACTAGTTATTGTGCGACTTGTCGCTTATATATTTTAGATATCACTTTTGTAGAGAAGGTAAATGGAGAGGAACTAACATAGGAATGATAAACCTAGTAAGAGAGACGGAGACCTTTATGCTAGGTTATTTATTTTTGATTAATTTCATTAGCAAATGATATCTGAATAATGTAATAGTTAAGGTATTTTTTTTCTGTTGATATAAAATAGTATGGAGATTATTATTTTGAATATAACATTATTTTCTTGCAGGCATTAATTCGGCATTTAATAGATTAATTTGCTTTATATATGTTGACTTTGGTATTCGTTAAAGTTGTTCATAGGTATTGTCGCATCATAGTCCCGAACTTAGAGTGTGATAGAGAAAATGTCATATAATATAATTTTTTTTAAAATATTTATTTTCTTGTTGTAAATTCATAAAATTGGCCGCATTTTATAGTAATTTTATTTTTTTAGGCTATGTTTGTTTTTTTTCACACCTAAAAAATACAAACACTTTTATCATTATACTTTTTAAATTTTATCTCTTTTTTTCTTATTTTTATACCATTTTTAGAGAAAATATACCTAAAAATCAAAACAAACTTACACAAAATATCTTACTAAATGTATTCACATTGACGTCAAGACCGCAAGAATAATTTAATAAATCTTGTAAGGGAAAAAAACAAAAAAAAACAAAATAAGACGCTCCTTAGAGATGTGGACAATAATGTACACTAAGGACTCAACTATAAATATATCATGAAGTGGTTGTTTACGTGAGTGATAAACTCTTGAAGCCATCTTGTAAAATTTTGGAAAGTTTATAAGGTTTTAAAAAGTGTTTGACAATTTTTTAGCTTGTATTCGTTTTGTTGGATGTAATGTAAATGATTGTTTTGAACTAATTAATTTTTGACATTTATATTATATAAGTTTGACTTTTTAAGTTGATTTAATTTACTTTCTTATTATAGCCTCAGCTAGAATGCAAATAATTTAATTAACAATATAAGGTTAAAATAATATTTTGAAAGGTGTAAAAAATGTTCTAACACCTTAATTATTATTTCATAAATCTTAAGTAGAATTATACAAAAATTTTGTAAATTAAAGTTTAAAATTTAGTCAAAATTCTGTGTTATGTAACTAGTAATCCATTCATTTATGGGAAGAGGTGTGTTCCTCCATTTATTAATTTTGACCAAAATTCTAAATTATGAAAATTTGAGATTATATATGTATATATTTTTAAAGGAATCGTTAGTTTTATGCCTAAATCTTTTTGATTTATTTCCGTGGTTAATTCCTTGGATGTGCCTAGCTCTTAATACAAATTTTAACTTTTTCATACGTAATGTATTAAATTTAAAGTACCGTATGTAAGGAGCAATTATTTCATTACAAATATAAATTTCATAAATGATTCCCAAAATGTTTTTTTTTTTTTTGAAAATCAGTATTATTAACATTTTAATTTTTTTGATAATTTATCTTTAATTTTTTGTAATTAAATTCATTGGTTAATTTGTTATCTTCTACATCTTACATTTTATTTCTTCTTAATAACCCACAAAAATAAGACTTATTTATTTGATATTACAAAATAAATATTTATTTATCAAGTTATTGTATTTAGAGGAAATTAATATTTTGTTGTAAACTCTAGTGAATTCTGGTTTTGAAATCAAAATGTGAAAGTTTGTTTTAAAAACAAACTTCTTTTTTCATTTAAATTTCTTCATTTAGCAATTTCATTGTATTTTTAAGTTATTTTTTAATGTTTTATTTTATTATATTTTAAATGTTATTAATATAATTATTATTGATTTAATAATTTTAAAAGTAAATGAAAATTAGATTATAAAAATTATTTACTTTTATTATAATTTTATCCTTATTTAGATTTATTTGGTCAAAATTCCAAATTTTGGTATTGATTTAGATTTTTTCTATTTTTTGAAAAATATGTAATTTTTTTACAACAATCAAGTTTTTAAATAGCCCTAATATAATCATAATAACAAAGTCAAAACTAAATTTAAATAATAAAAATGTGTAGCATTGTTCATGTGTACTTCAAATAAATTAATACATCTATTTTTAAAAAATATTATTGACTACAACGTAATGATGCATTTGATAAAAAATCGATACATATTTAATGCCTCAAACTTTATTTACATTTTTAGCAATTTTAATTTAATTCTAAATTATTAAATAAATATTAATTAGATTTATGATATTTAAAAAGTAATAAAGCACAAAAGTAAAAATTTTATTAAACTTAAAATTAGATCCTGGGAATCCAGTTTCAAAACCAAATTTCAGAATTCTAGTTTTAAAATCAGATCTCAAGATTTCATTTGTAAAATAAATATTTATACAAATTAAATTTATAATATTTTCTCTTTTATATACATAGATGTACAAATATTTGAAATTCAATTATTACATATATATTTGCACACTTACACACACATATGTACTCCAAAAATTAATTACTAACCTTACATATTGTGACACTGTCTAATTATCATATAATAATGTTATTGTGGACCAAATCACCGGTCCATGATATATAAATAAAACCATACAAAATATAATATATGTATAAAAGTAGGAGGGGCAGAGATATTTTCTCCTCTATCATCTTGGATACCATTAATCTTCCTAAGAGAGGAGGGTTTTCCACTTTTTTCACTGATTTTCTACATGCTCTTTAGTAACATCTGGACAATCTATACATTATTGTGTATGAATCACAACAATTATATATATTTATTTCTATATATATATATATACATGCACAAAAATAAACAATCAAATATGCACACTCATTATCATTGTAATATTTATAAACAATAGTATAATTTAGAATACTAAGCAATAATTATACGTAGGAATACTCATTGAAAACAGCGTACATTATTAGCACAACAAACATGTGTCATTGTAGGTCCCCTCGTGAATTGGCCACCCATAATTTATTTAATAGGAAACTCACTTCTTCATGAAGCCGTTAATATGGTAACATGGCTGCAAACTTCTTTGCTCAATGTTACTTTTCGCTTTTCTCTTTTCTGGTTTCTCTTCAGTCCTTCGTGTGAATATCTTGGTCTGTGTGTCTATATATCTATATATTGCTGTTCGGAGCTTGGTTTTAGCTCCAAAAATCGAAATTCTGAACTGGGTTTTCCTCGATTCATTGAGTTCGCGGTTCGAGGTGAGTGATTAAAGCATGCATATCGACATTTTATATGTAGATTGTGCATTCAATACTTGCTTGTGTCCAGATAACGCTCTCTTTCGTACCATCATGAAGAGAAAGGAAAGAAATCCCGTTGTTTACGGAGAATTACCGAAATCTTTCTTTTGAATTTAGCATCCACGAGATAAGGCCTTCATATTCGGATTTTAATATCGGTGTCATTTCGTGGCTTCATTGTTCAGTTATTTGCTCTGCATCTCTTTAAATGTAAAGTTTATATTTCTTTACTTTTTTGAATTGAAAATGGACAGGAAGATGAATGGAGGATTACAACAATGGCTGCACATTCTGGTTCATATGCTGATTATACTGAAAACTGAAAGCGTCTTTGTTAATATAACTTATGTTGAGAGTGCTGTGGCAAAAGGAGCAGGTAAAGAATGTTAAAGCCAACTTTGGGGAATCTATTGTTTTATTTGTCACTGAATTATTCACAAAAAGAGTTCATCTATATACGTACGTTTATGTGCTTTTACAGTTTGTTTGGATGGGAGTCCGCCTGCATACCATATTGATAGGGGATCTGGAGAAGGAATTAACAATTGGATTGTTCACCTTGAGGCTGGTTCTCTTATCCCATATAATCTTCTGTTCCATTTCAATTTATAAAGTTAAAAAATTTGGGCTGTTAAACATTGAACTTGCCTGGATTTCTCCAGAGGAAGTTTTAAGTTATTGAAGTTAAATTCTGGTTTTGCCAATACGTGTCACGTTGTTTTTTGAAAGCCTAGACAGTTTAAGCTGATAATTTGAGGCTGATCAATTGTCTCTGGATGATTGTTCATAAGCTGAATTTCTTTAAACAATGTGGAACTTAGGGAGGAGGATGGTGCAACAATGTCACTACTTGCCTAGAACGACAAACCACCCGATTAGGTTCCTCCAATCAAATGGCTAAACAGGTTGCATTTTCTGGAATTCTTAGCAACGAGCGACAGCTTAACCCTGGTACGCTACGGATTTCTGTGAATCTGGATTTCATCTTTCACATGCTATTATATATACTTAATGACCTCTTTAAAACGTGAAATGCTCTGGTTGAACTTCAGATTTTTACAATTGGAATCGGGTCAGGATTAGATATTGTGATGGGGCGTCACTTACTGGCGACATAGAATCAGTTGATCCGGTTAGTCACTGTAATCTCCAGCTCTTTTGTTACTCTTCTGAGATCTCAAAGAAATATTTTTATAATGCTGGTCTATGAAATGCCATATGTATCTGATACGTTTTGATGGTCATGAAATGTCTGATTGATCTGTCAAATTTGATCAGGCCACCGGACTTTACCACAGAGGAGCCAGGGTCTTTGTTGCTGTTATAGAGGACCTATTAGAGAAAGGAATGAAAAATGCTAAAAATGTATGGGTTTGTTTGCTTGTTTGTTCTTGTGATTGTTGCTTTGTTGCAGTTTTTGACTTCCAATGTAGGCTATTCTGTCTGGATGTTCAGCTGGTGGATTGGCAACAATCATTCACTGTGATAGTTTCAAATCTCTTCTTCCTGAACGCGCCAACGTAAAGTGCGTTGCTGATGCTGGTTTTTTCATTAATGTGTAAGCTTTCATCCATGACCATACACATTGAGGATATAATTTACACCATGCAAAAACTATTCATAATTCTTTTCTTTTTTCGCTGAGTCTGTGTTGCTTGTTACTTACAGGAAGGATATTTCCGGAGTGCCCCTTATGGAGGACTTCTATAAAGGTGTTGTCACAACACATGTAAGATATCATATCTTCTGAATTTACCATTGTCACGTGCTTTTGCAGCCAACTCTAATTCAAGCTCAGAGATTTAGAAATGTTTGGTAGGAGTTGACTTTTTTTTTTTTCTCTGATTGCAAGTTCATCACTCACTTGGCTGCAGGGATCAGCAGAGAATTTGCCCCAATCATGTACCTCAATAATGAAACCGAGTCTGGTAGGTGCAATTTTCATGACTTGATGGTTTTCCTTTTGATCAAGCAACCTGTTTCATGTTGATAATTTTTTTTGCAATACTGCAGTGCTTTTTCCCGCAGAACATAGGCATAGGAATTCAGACGCCCCTTTTCATTTTAAATGCTGCCTACGATTCATGGCAGGTCAGCACAAATCAGATCTCAGATGCATAACATTCTCGATTGAAATAATTTGCTTTATTTGCCTTGGCTTTATTTCTCTGAACTCTCTTTTAACTTCCATATCTTTGAAACAGCATTATTATTTATGAAGTTCAATCAGTTCTTGATCATTTGCCCAATTCTTTTGATGTCCTAACCTAACCAGGTAAGGAATATTTTCGTGCCCGGTTCTGCTGATCCACATGGCAACTGGCGTGACTGCAGGAACAACATTGCAAAATGCAACACCACTCAACTTAATACCTTGCAAGGTTAGAGCCTGCAAGCAGTTCATCTCCTAGATACAAGTCATGCAAAACTTGCAGAGTCATCTGTTAATTGGTTTACTCAAGCCCCTCATAAACATTAAAGCTATTTTGAAAACCACTTTTAGCAAAACTTATATGAAGCTTGATTTCAACAGAAACACCACTTCACCTGATGATTTCGACCATCTGTTTTCAGGGCTCAGATCAGAGTTTATAGATGCTTTGGGTCGATTAGGCGCCTCTGAAACAAGAGGATACTTCATCAACTCTTGCTATGCACATTGCCAAAGTGAACTGCAGGAAACCTGGTTTAGTAAAAACTCTCCCGTGTTACATGACAAGGTTCTATGCTCTTACTATCTCCTCCTCTTCTTTTACTATGTGTTGGAGAACAGAGTGTTCTGGTTTCTCATCTTGAAATGTGGCTGAGAATATATCTATTTTGCAGAAAATTGCTGAAGCAGTTGGAGATTGGTTTTTTGACCGAAGTTCATTTCAGAAGGTTGATTGCCCTTATCCTTGTGATAAGACTTGTCGCAACACCATTTTCGATTTAGAGAGGAACTTATTATGAAAAATATATAATGCCAACAGGGGTTGGAGGATAATGAAAGCATACATAGAGGATAAATTTAAGATTTATCAAGGGTATTTAAATAAAGGAATAATGTACGGTCAATTTCATTATTCCTTACTACATTAATAATAATTATTAGTTTTCTTACAGTGTGGACATAACTGACCATTTTGCGATTCATGTTATAGTTAATTAGTTTGAAGCACAATCGCGTTGATTGAAGGGTGCCTGTCTCATACTAATGTTGTTGTTGGAACTTGTCGTGTTGACAATCAACTCTTGCTTTGTGTTAAATGAGCTTTAAGGATTATAAGATGATTTAAATTTGTTATCAAGGATAATCTTGTAAATTACATGGTCAAATAAAACGCCTTCTGGGCAGTTTCTTTGGGAGAAATTAGGTTGAGTTGTTCATTATCCACTCATGTGAAAAAAAAGTTAATCTATACTATCAATATTATATGATTATTTTTATGATTACACAAAGTAAATAAACATTTTTATTTTTTTTATTATTTTCTTATCTCATTTTATTCAACTTACAATTTATATTTATCAATTCACTCAAATTTTATCATTTTTTAAAATTTTTTGATCTTTTATCATTTTTTATTTTAAATATTTTTGCAAAATGTAAAATTACATAATTTACTTGTTTAATTTTTAATTTTTTTCTTTTTTCTTTTAAATTTTTCTATTTGTATTTTGCAAAATTTCTCCTTTTCCCATTTTTTGATATTTCTTTATTTTATAATTTTAAATACTCATTATATTTTTAAGATTAAATAATTTTATTTTTAATTAAAATAGAATAATTTTATAATTTATAAATAAATCTACATGTGCATGGAGTGTGCAAAATTTTCTGTTATTATTAAGTATTTGACCCCTATTTTGGCTATATAAAGTAAAATTATACATTTATTTTTTTTAGTTGTATAATGTGAAGTTATACATTTACTATTATTTTTAATTCTTTGTACTTTTCTATCCTTTATGATTGTGTTTCTTTTTAATTTATCTTTATTTGTATTTCTTACAATTTTTCACGTTTAATTTCTTTTTTTATTTATATTCTTATTTTAAATATTTTTTATATTTTGAGTAATATTATTTCTATTAGTTAAAATACAATCATTTTCTAATTTTACACTCATGTACACTATATTATTAAGTGTTTGACTCTTATTTTGGTTACATAAAGAAAAATTACAAATTTATTTTTTTTTAATTGCACAATGTGAAATCACATATTTATTTTTATTTTTAATTCTTTATCCTTTTCTATCTTTTATAATTCCTTTTTTCTATTAATTTAATTTTACACACACATTGTGTGTCCAATTTTATTAGTTGCTTTAGAATTTCCGGAAGCAAATTTCTATTCCTTGGCGGTTCTCTTGTAAATTTGCTTCATACTTAGATAATTTGTTCCATAGCACTGTCAATGAAATAAAGCGGGTCCTGTTTACATATACATACATACATGCATACATATACATATACATACATAATTTAGACCATAGCTTCCTCTATCTTGCAATGAAGGGGAATCACATAATGTACACTATTATAAAGATTATAAGAGGGTGTTTGGCTAAGTCAATTTTAAATAACTTATGAGATTATGTAACTTTTAAAATATTTTTAGAGTTTATAATCACATATATTTTATTTTTAATATAAACTCGTAAAGTGTTTGAATAGAACAACTTATTTAAAATAATAAAATAAAAAAATATCAAAAGAATTTGAAAAAAAGAACAAAAAAAATTTAGAAAAAATACAAATAAAAATAAAATAAGAATAAGAAAATTATGTGATTTGACATTGCGAAAAATTTTTAAATAAAAACTAAAGAAAGATCAAAAGAATTTAAAAATGATAAAATTTCAAAGAACATATATATATATATATATATATATATTTAAGTTGGATGAAAAAGAGAGAAGAAAATAATAAAAAGAATAAAAGTATTTACCATAAAAATAGTTATGAAAATTCACTATATGCAACCAAGAGTTCTTGTTGAAATAATAATACAGTACAAATAATAATGGTTATTAAAATACCAATAATAGAAGCACCAAGTAATGCAACAATAAAGAGCCATTTTAATAATTTATTCAGAGGTAACGGAACAGTAGTTTAATTATCTTTTAATTTGAAATAACTAAGCATGGAGGCTCGTGATGTGTGTGTGTGTGTGTGTGCGTGTGTGTGTGTATTCATGTCATATGTGTCAACACTTCATATTCTGATTGGTCGATGAATGAATTCTAGACTAACTAGCTTACGCCGGGGATATTACTATCATTTTATACACGTTTTAATACATTTTAAAACATAATAATTTATATTTTATTGTCATTAATAAAATTATATAACTTTATTATATTTTTAAAAAATTTAAATTGATAAATTATAAAAATAAAAAACTCATTCACATAGTCAAGATATTTATAAAATAAAAGCATCATTTTGTGTGCATACATAATAAATTATATTTTAAATTATATATGCACAAATTGAATGTGCGCCAACTACTGGCTATTCTTGTGACTCTCACTCCTGTATGCTCTAGCAAGAATGCTGAACTTTCGTGAAGTGTCCTTCTACTAATACACACTCACACACACACACACACACACACACACATATATATATATATACATACATCATATATATATATATATATATATATATGGTTTGACAATCAAATTGTTATTTATGATTTATGATATCTTTAAATGCGTTTGAAAGATCTAATTGTTTAAGACTATGCCAAACTATGGATATGTGCCTTGTGAAATAAATTGTGCAAGTGCAATAATGGGTTATGCCAAACTTTAGCTTTGCGCCCAATAAAATAAATTGTGAAAATGCAATAGTGGGCACTAACCTAGACCATATCCGACTTTGATCATTTATCAAAGTTGACCACATAAGTATGAAACAAAATGTGCAAATACTGTCCATGTAAGTATGAAATAAAGGGTGCAGATGCTATAGAGGAAACCAACCTAGGCCATGGCCGATTGAGATCGATTAAAATCGTCCTAGTATGAAATAATTGTCCAAATGTAACAGTCGACGCTTACCTAGGGCATGGCTGGCTTGGATCATCTATTAAAGTTGTACACCTTAGAGGGTGTTTGAATGGGTTTATAAAACTTCTCAAAATATCTTATAAGATGTTTGGAACTTATATAAGCTTTTTAAAAGTATTTGATAATTTTAAAAAAAGTTTATAAATTCTTAAAATAAGATATTTAAAATTTATAAATTCTTTTGAAGTAAGTAGGATATTCCTAGGTTATTACATACATCATATAAGTTATTACATTTTATCGATTAAAATTAACATAAATTTTCTTAAATTATATTTTATTAATAGTATTTAACTTATTTTTATTATTATTAAATCAAAAAAATTATAATCAATTACAATTATAAATTTCAATAAAGTCTTATAAGATGATTTTACTAAACACTTTATTAAATTATTTTTAAAATAGAATTTATTAGTACATACATCTTATAAGTTATATAATCTTATAAGTTATAAAAAATAAGTTTCGGCCAACGCCCTAACGAAATAAATTTTGCAATTGGAATATGGGCCACCAACCTATACATGGTCGATTCTATTTGTCCATTGAAGCTGCCCAAGTATGTAATAAATTCGCAATTATAAAAGATGGCAACAACTAAATCTTTCGTTGGTGGCCGAAGCTCAGATTCAAATCCATAAAAACAAATAAAACTAGTAAACGGTAACACACTCTATAAGTGTAAATTAATTTATAATTTATAAAAATATTGCGTTTAATCATAAAAAATTATTAAAATTAAAATATAAAGAATATTTAAAGCAAGAAAAAAAGGAAGAGAAAATAAGTAAAATAATAAGTTAAAAGAAAAAAGGCCCGCAATGTTTCACGAGGTCATCACTACATTGGGCCTAAGAATCATTTCCAGTTAAGCCCAGTTCAATTACTCCAAAAGGCATTACCGAATTCCTTTTCGGCCCTCTAATTTTGTCACAATTGCATAGTAATGTTTACTTCTTTTTTTTTTTTTTTTTCTGCAAATTTGAAATTAAATATTTTACATTATTTTAAGTTTTAATACTTAATTGCTATTAAATAAATTTATAAAATATCGAGTTTTGAGATATGTTCCAAAATCTCAATTATTTAATTTTTTTTAAAATCATTATCGATTAGTACCAAATGGCTATTGAATACGCAATGACAATTTAGTCGGGAAACAAATGATTATCGAGTAATTTCAAGTATGTAAGTAGTACTTCAATCCTTTATTTATTAGGGTTTTTGTAATTTTTTCATTTGATGCACATCAATTATTAAATTTGTACTTTTATGTCTTTGAATTATAGATACTCTTAGGAGTAATGATGGCCGCGGATTTCAAAATTTCCTTTTATTTCGTTCACACCACATGAGCTTGGATTCCCACCCTTTTCACCGTCTGATCATCGTCAAGTTTTCATAAAAATCCAATGATGTAAGTAGCATCATCCTTTTAGAAAATTCAACGGCCTAAAATTGTTCATCCTTCATCTTCAAATGTTAGCAAAAAATAAAAAATAAGAGTAAAAATAACATATTTACAAAATACATACAGAAAGTCTGCAACATATAAGAAATCAGAATTACTGGAATAAACATACACCTATGGAACTCCTAAGCATCTCAAATTTTAATGCATCAAGAGCTTTTGTGAATATGTTAGCAAATTGACGATCTATTATGACATGTTCTAACCCAACAACCTCTTTTTCCACCGAATCTCAAATAAAGTGATAACAGATGTTGATATACTTCATCTAGAGTGTTGTACAAGATTTTTGGAGATATTTATAGAACTCATGTCATTACATATAATCTTCAGAATATTTTGTTCTACCCTATAATCCATCATCATCTGTTTCATCATGAGCAGCTGTGAACAGTAACTTCCAGCAGTTATGTACTTCGCCTTAGAGTTGACAATGAGAAACAATTTTGTTTTTTGTTGTACCATGAGACTAAATTAATTCCCACGAAAAAGTAACTGCCAGTTGTGCTTCTTTAATCATCAACGTTATCTACCCAGTTAGTGTCGGTGTAACCCAACAACCTCATGTTACAACATTTATTATAACATATGCCATAATTTAAGGTTATATTAATAAAGTGGATTATCCATTTTCTACAAGTAAGTGTGCCTCCTTGGGTGTTGCTCGGTACCATACACATACTTCCACACTTTGACAGATGTCAGGTCAATTAGCAATCCAATAAAAGTTCACCTATCATGCTTGGGTAAAGACTTAGGTCAACTGGTTTCCTACATCATCCTTACTTAACTTACCAATTTGTGGAAAGCGATGTTCTAACATGGCGTGAATTCTCCAATCTAAACTTCTTTACTAGATTCCTCACCTACTTGGACTATAAAATGAATATATCTTCGTTGAATTGTTGAATAAGCAATCCTCAGAAATACTTAAGTTCCCTCATCATGCTCATCTTGAACTCACTCTGCATGTAGGATACAAATTCATTAAGTATTTGAAGTAGAGCTAAGTACTATATCATGTACAAAGACTTAAGCCACAATTATGTGCTTCTTGATCTGTTTAAGAAGTAGGTTCCTATTTGCTTTACCTCGCTGGTACCCATGTTGGATCAAATATTGGGACAATCTTTCACACCACGCCCTAAAGACCTGCTTTAGCCCATGCAATGCCTTTTTAAGCCTATAGACGTTGTTTGGGAATTGTGGATCTTCAAACCCCTTCAGCTACTCCACGTAGACCTCTTCATTGAGAAAATCATTCAAAAAAGCACTCTTAACATCCATTCGATGTACTTGAAGTCCAAGCCTCAAGTAACAACCAGTAGCATTCTTATGGATTCTAGCCTTGCAACAAGTGTAAAAGTCTCATTGACATCAACTCCTACTTGAGTGTATCCTTAGGCCATAAGTCGCTCCTTGTTGTGGGAGATGTTGTCACATTCATCAATTTTGTTCTTGTATACCTCTTTGGTTCTAATCTCATTCATTCTCTTAGACCTCTCCAACAACTCTCATACTTCATTGTGCTGGAATTATGCCAATTCTTTTTCAATAGCTACTACCTAAACTCATCATTGAAGGCCTCATTAATGTTTTGGGGTTCAATAGAGGAAGTAAAACATAAATATCCTACTAAGTCCTTGAAGTTTATATGCATTAGATTTCTCGTTCTCCTCCTATTAGATATGCTTCTAATCACTGCTATACGTAGATGGTTACGCTTGATTGTCTTAGATCCTTCAAGTATTTCTAGTTCATCTACTGAATCATCAGCGGGTGTTGCACCACATGTTGTATCATTCGTTGCAGCAATTGCATCAAGTTTAGGTTTCTATGCCTTCTGCTCTTCCTTATTTACCTCATGTTCCAATTCAACCTATATAGACTTCTTTCTAGGCTCAATATCATCCTTAATGACATTTATGGATTCTGTCATTGACTTTGCCCTTTTATTGAATACTCTGTATGCTTTGCTTGTGGTTGAACATCCTATAAAAATCTCTTCATTTGACTTGGATGTAAACTTGTCAAGGTAGTCGCAATTTTTCAAAATGTGACATCTACTTCCAAACACATAGAAATAACTTGCTTTTGGTTTTTTACCCCTTTGTAGCTCATAGGGTGTCTTGCCAAGTATTGGCCGAAAGTTGACTTTATTAATGATATAATATGCCATGTTCATGGCTTCGACCCACCACTTCAAACTTAATTTTTTGCATGCAGCATCACTCTTGCCATCTCCTATAGCATTCTGTTCTTTCTTTCTGTCACTTCATTATTTTGTGGAGTTTTAGGAGCAAAAAACTCATCCATGATATTGAAATCCTCACAAAAATCTGCGAACGCTTAGTTTTTGAATTTCTTGCTGTGATCCATTCTAATCCAAGCCACTCCTCCAATGTGAGACTTTTCTATGTTAAGTCAATGCACCACTTTCAGAACACTCAAAAAGTATCAGGCTTGTTTTTAATAAAGTCTACCTATGTATAACGAGAGTAATCATCCATATATACAAATGTGTAGGGCTCACATGGTCAATTGGTCTAGCAAGATTAAAATGTAGAAGCTCAAAGACTTTAAAAATTTTGACATGTTATATCATTTTATGGGACATTTGCCCTTGTTTCCTTAATTGGAATGCTCCTTAAGGACTTGTGTTTATATTTGCACAAAACCAGTAGCCCTCATTGCCATTTCTAGTTTAAACTTAAGATTAAGTGAATAAAGTTAATGCTCCAAAATCATTTTCAATCATGTCAACAATTTTTTATCAAAAACTTGATTAGAGATTATTGATACAAAAATGAAAATACGTATAGCTAAAAGCACCAATAAATACAGCAATCAATAATGATTTTTTGTATCATAAATGAGTAATTGAACAGTAGTTTAGTTATCTTTTAATACGAAATAAGCATGGATATTCATGATATACACAGACATACTGAATATTTATCGTAATTGTTCTTGTCATGAGTGCCAACAGTCCCATTTCTAATTGGCTGAGGAATGAGTTCTCCACTAGCCTATATTGTGGATAATATGAGTTGTTTCTTGGCAGAATGACATCGAATGATAGTTATGTATCAATGTTATTTATCTTGTTTATTATAACTAAACTCCTTACAAAAACTAAATTTTAGTACTTCAAGTAGAACAATTAAAATGACGCTCTTTAATTTAATTTATTATTATTTTTTTCACCTTTTTCAATCCCTTTTTATATTTTCTCGTTATCGTCATTTCCAATTAATTTTAAAATTAATTTATCTCTTATTATCTAATTTTTCTCTCAATCTTTGCTCTCATTCTATGTACTTTTTGGATACACTTTGAAACAAAATAATTTATATTTTATTATACTTAAAATAAGTAATTTTTGTTAGATGATAAATTATGAAATAAAAGACTCATTCACATTATTTAAAATGCTTAAATATTTATATAATTTTATGTACAGGAACCGCTAGTTACTGTTTTGACCTCCACTAATATAATTTTTCTAGCAAGAATGTTGAACTTGTAGTGAAATATCCTTCTTTTATATCTATTAATTTTTCTTCCTGCTTGATATTCTAGTTGTTATTTATGCATTTTTAGTTTTGAAAATTTAACGCTTTGTTTGGTTCCTTATTATCACGGAACGTGAAAATAGAACATGTATGGTATGTTTTAAATTACAAATGTATATTTTAAAAAAAAACCAACAAATTTTTAATTATTTTAATTACCCATGGAAGGCTCAATTAAATCCGTTGTGGACGTTAAAACCCAATGGCTATGTTTGGAAGAGGGGTTGTAATGTAGAATGATTAGTGGTGAGAGTTACTTAAATATTTAAGAAGAAAGATTTTGATAAGATAAATAATATTATTTATTTAATTTTATATATTTATATATATATATATATAATATATAATAATAATTGGACGATTATATGTGATATAAGGATAATAATTAGTTTTAGATATAAATATATGAAAATATGAGTGTGTGTTTGTGTATACATAAATATTAATTTGATTGTAAATAAGTACTATAATTTAAAATTTATTAGTTAGTTATATATGTAAAGAAAAAAATTTTAAATTTAAATTTAAATAAAATTTATTATTTATTGATATGTTCAGCGGTATAAAATTTAATAGACAGTGTGAAAATTGAGAGAGGTTTATGACTACATTTGGAGTTAGAGTTTGGAAAAGAATATTTTTAACCAATCGGTTATATAAAGAATATTTTTCCGCTTTATTGTGAAATTCACTGGCATTACATTCATCATTGTCCCCAAAGTAATTATCAGGGCACTGTATACATTGGGTTTCACGTGGAAGACCAAAGTTGGTGATATCACGTGAACCACGGAACGGGCCAAAAATGGTCGGCGTTTTGGGAAGAGAACCTACGGCATGCCATGTAATAAAATATCTTTCACGTACACACACATAAACTTATATATGCAGGTCATAAAAAATAATCCGGACCATCTTCTTCCATCCTCTGTTATGGGAGGGAATAGGACCACTGCAGATGGTTTAGCTAAGATACTTTGGGCTCACACAAAATCACGAGAGCAATAGGATATGAGGAGAATAAAGATTGTCCTGACTCATCCAATCACATGAATAACAGAGCTAGAAAGATAATACCTATACTAAAGAGAAAATCATTTTTTTATACTTGCTAACTATATTGTTTTTGAATTCTGATGACTGAACTTGTGTCATTGGCAAAAAAAAATGTTGACTTCGGAATTTTTCGCGTCGGGAGGTTTTCTAGCATTGAAACATGATTAACTCAAGGTTAAACATCATGTGCACATCACGTGACAATTTTAAATGGATGATTGATAGTGGGTGCTGATACAGTGCCTCAGTGTTGACATAGTCAGAACGAGACACGAAGGTGACGTGGAAGAAAAAAGCATAACAAATACTCATCGAGAATAAAAATGTCTCGTCGCGGAATATTATTGGTGGAAAAACTCTCAAAGACACATAATTTTTTTCAAATTATTCATTTAAAAATGAAAAATCTCAGAAATAAAATTTGAATAATTTAAATAAAAAACATGTGACGACCAAAAACACTTAAAATTTACATAAACATCAAGAAATTAACAAAATTTTTCAAATTATATCCGAAATAATTTTTAATACATATTAAACAATCTAAAATAATAATTTAACCAATTTTCTTATAACCAAAGTTAAAATCATTATCTAAAAATTATGTAAAAGACATTATATCATAAATACACATGCACACAAGCATATAAACAATATATTTTAGCAAAATATTATAATATATATTTTCAAAAATAATAAATTGTAAAATTTATATTAAACATGTTTAGAAAATATTATTGAATTCATACATTTTGAATATTTCAATCTATATATTTAATTCCTAATAAATACTTATTAATTAAATAATTTGGAACATATTTTGTAAAATTAAAAAGAAATGCAAAAAGATTCTTCAAACATTGAAATGTATTTACAAACTTTTAGACAAAATATATATTTATTTCATTATAATCACATTTATCAAACATAAGGGATAAACTACAGAGACAAATTTAATTAAAGAGAGCCTATTATTATTTTTTTTTCATTAGAATAAAATCATGCTTCAAAATATAACTATACTTTTTCAAAATATATGATTGATTGTGAATGTTTGTAAGTTTTGAAGTGCTTCTTCCAATAATCCTTGGTTCTGCTCTCCATGCCCATTCATAGCTGCCTTTGTTTGGTTTCATTTTAGTGGTAGAACCCACTTCCACATCCAACCCAGACGTTTGACTACTTCATCAGAGTGTGGAGGAACTAGCAACGCTCTAACATAGAATAAAATTTGAGAAGAGTGAAAGTTTTGAATTATGTCAATAACTGACCGAAGAGTACTTGATTATATAAGATAGGAGAGAAGCAGCATATGCCAGTGGCAATGAAGACTTAAATCCTCATTTTATCTCTACTGTATTTTGCAAAGAGAATTACAAATTAAAACAAAGACCAAACTCCACTCATCAACAAACTTATATATGCATCAATCTAGCAGCTAGTTTATGCTGGACATTAAACTTATTTACCAATTATGTTGCTAGCCCAAGTCCTCATAATTCACCAGAAGTAGAACTTTTCGGGCTTCAAGCAAGAAAGATTCATACTAAGGATGTCCACTCCACTTCTGTTTCAGACATTCGTATAAAAAATTTTCCAGTGAAAAGGACGTACGAACTGGTGACAGCCTTAAAAATCGGAATTTCATAACATCAATATTGAGAAACAAACGACAGGATGCTATAAACAAGCATTTTGTTGGAAAAAATAGACCTCACTTTCACTTTCAATTGCAGTCCAAGAAAAGTTAATGGCGTGGATTGGTGGATCAAGAAAAGTGTGTGCAAATTCAAACATAACTGAAAGAAGAAAAACCAAAAAAAAAAAAAAAAAGGAAAATCAGCTTCACGAACAAAGATTTAACACAAAGCAATACAGAAAGAACAAGATCTTCAACTTATACTAATTATGAAGTAGCAAATTTCCAATCTGATTCTTAAATACAAACCAAGATGCGCATCTAAAAAAGGCTTCCAAGGCTGAGGCAAAACCCTACTCTTTTGAACAAAAACCTCCAAACTCAAGAAACGACATGGTGTAGGTCAGCAATTTATTAAATCACACAGCAGATAATCTAGTTCAAAGACTCGTAAATCTTTTTCCAGTCGCAAGTCTGTTCAACCATTCCAACACTCCCACTAGCACATCTAAAACCTATCATTCCGAACACCCACCCATTCCCCCACTCTGCTAGAAGCATTACTCGTTGTTTTAATCTAGAAGAATCTAAAAATTCATCCCTTAGGGGTATGGTGAAAACAGAGGGGGTGCGGAATCCCCGTGATAGAACTAGAAATTGATAAATCAGAACTCTCTCGAATGAGTAGGAGAGAAAACAGATCTTTCAGTCAGATTGAGCACTCAAAAGACTTGCGCGTGATCCATGAATATAAAAAATCAAATGCGAAATCACAAATCAACTAAGTCAGTAGAGGATCCACGGAAAGCCGGTAGAACACGGCATCGTATTTTTTTCCGTTTACCGCGGTCTCCAATTCACTTGATGCAAGGCGGGAACTCGATTTTCGCCAAAAAATAAGAAAGAAACAAAGGCATCAACTTGTCCACCAGATTTACTACGCATACTCATACGTATCCGTACTGCGCCCCATTCGAGGCGTACATTCAATTTCACGTACAAAATCGGCGAAGAAAATTCCCGACCTGCACCAAGCGAATTAGAGGCCGTCGCAACAAATTCAAATCTTGACACCAAGCGATTCGGATTGAGAGGTCGTCGCATATTACGTAAGACTTTATATAAAAAGATCTGAGAGAGAGAGAGAGGTCCACAATGTGGGAGAGTGTTTTTGAGTGGAAATATAAAGAGGGACTGCTCGCAAGATGTGAGTCCCGTGAGGGGGGAGGCGGCATCTTTTATCGCTATAATTGACGCAGATGATGTTGCCACGTGTCCATAGTGGAACGTTACAAAAATAAGGAACGGGAGATTAATACACAGAGGGGGTTGAGATTTGGCCCTAGATTTGCAGTTAACTACGGCAGGAGCCCCTGGGTATGCCTAAAACAGCTGCACGTGACTACGGAGCACCAGCACGTGCGTCCAAGTATGAAGAGCATATACATACGAAAATTGATCAATTATTAAAAGACAAAAGCCTAAGGCTGTGAGTGCCTTTATTCCCTCAAAATAAGGACATGCACTTTATATTTTCATATTTTCTCATTTTATTCTTTCACTTTTACACAACTTTCTAGAAAGCATACTTAAAGAAATACAATTAAAAATAAATAAATATATTTATTGCTTAATTGAAGTGTAAACCAATAACTAATGCTAAATAGTGAAAGTTTGCTGCTAAAACAGAACAACTTGGTGCTTTTAGAATCAAATTCAAATATGGCTATTTGATTTGTACTTAAACACATTTTAAATTCACACGTTCAATTATTATTCTTTTCTATTTTTTTTCTCTTATTTTTATATAATTTTTAAACTTAAAATATCCAAAACGCACACTATACTTTAAGTGCTATTTTTAGGTCTAGTTTTTTTTCTTTTCTTTTTTCCTTTTTTTTTTTGTGTGTGTGAGGGCGTGTGGGTAATAGTGGTTCATTTGGAAATTAATTTGAAATGGTATGAAGGGTGTGGACTTGCTATAATGAGAACATTGGATTAGATACTATCTTCGTGGTTGAGACCTTTTGGACCTTGAGGGGTTAATTTGGAGAGGAATCTGATTGCAGCTTGATATTTTCTAATCCAAATTTCGGGAAGCCATATGTAGTTTTCAGGTCAGAAAGGTCACTTGATGATATAGTTGATTTTTTTATACATATAGTTGATATTTCTTAACTCTAGCAAGTTTCAAGCTAGAGATTAAAAAAAAATAAAAAAAAGTAAACCCATTTGAGAGGACGAAAGAATTTAAGGAAAGGCAGGTCTTACACTTGAGAGTGCAATGTGATTAATTCACTTGTCAATAAATATATGCAACAAATTATATAATATGCATATAGATTCTATTGATTATGTTGTTATTTCTTCTAGATAAAATTGCGATGCATGATTAATAATTAAATTTGATCCGACGAAATTTCGGAGAAAAAAATTTATGTGGTAATTGTTTGCCGTTACACGAAGATCTGAGTGACTATCTTTACACTTTAATTTCCTTTTCCATTTTTTTTACATAAAAACCTTCTATTATTTCCCTGTCAAAGAAAAGCACAGGTAGTTCGATTTCACATAAATTAATCCAAAAAAAACTTCATAGTAACTAGTCAGTTAAGAATCAATTAATGATTCTATAAACCATATGTATAAAGCCGTTTAAACAAAATTCATTGCCACAATAAATATTTATTCCATATCATTCAACGATGTATCAGCAACTTACAGCAATGTTACAGTTGGATTAAGGCAACGTTTTACACAATACCCATCAACAGTTTCTTCTTTGCACTTGTGCATGTTAAAAATAATAACCTATTATTATTAATACATGCAGGGTAGGGCATGTAGTAAAATTATTTTCAGGAAGCAATTTATACAAACTAACCAACAAACTAAATGGGTTTTTTCCTAGGGCATGAAATAAATAAGCAAACAAGAAGGAAGTTTTTTAAAAAAAAAAACATTAATGCCATATATGCATTAGGTTGCATCAAATATTGCATTCATATACCATGTTGGACTCTAGGTCAAAAGTAATGCAAATGCAGGCCCTTTTGCGCGCACATATACATAAATATAGTACTCTATTATAAAAGGAATCATGGTGATCATTGACGTTATCAATCATCTTACCTTTTTCTTTTTAAATACTTGTGTCCAGCCACATTAGCACAAAGAGGTCAATTTTTAAAGATAAAAAGAAGACTTATACATATCCAACCCTTCTTTTTTTTTTTAATTTTTTTCTGATAAAAAGACCACGGACACGTATTTGTTCGATTAGATGAGATGCCTTTCATAATAATATTCAGAAAGATGGGTCAAGATTGAGGGGCACCAAAACACATATCTCTAGGAAACTTTGTTACATGTACTTTTAATTTAAAGAGAATAGAACTGTACTAAACTTTTTTTAAGGGCTGCACATCCCAAGTAATGAGAGTTAAACCTTTGAAAAGTTATTATTACTCCACACCCACCCTAACGTTAAAGCCTACCATGCTTCAATCTGACTATATTCATTTAACGAGCAATGCACCCATGAGGCCAAGGATTTGAAAACTACTAGAAGGTAATTTTTCTTTTTCTTTTCAACTTTTCTTGTTATTATATTTTAATACAAACTTAATTTACATATATATATTTTTTCTATTTCCAAGATGTGCCCATATGTGTGAAACATGATAATATTGTTGCAACAACTATCACAATAGTTGCCCAATAAAATAATAATGATGTTTTATAACAAACTTACATGCACCAACAAATAATGAAAATTGAACACTAATATAATAATACAATTCGGAGATATACTCCTACATTTATGGGTACTTTGCCAAAAAACAAATCTTCTATTAACTCAATCAAAGTAATAAAGACTAAATAATCAACTCTCTCTTTGTCACAAACCTAATATCTCAACTAGGTATCCCATTAGTTAGATGCACCAAAACTTTTTCACTATTTTATGTTTCCTCTAAACTGTCCTTTAGACCTAATTATCTCCACTCAATAGGTTTGTATGACTTTAAAGTTGATTCATTACTTATGACCTAAAGTACACACATAAACTACAACTATAAACACTAAAAACACTAAACTCTCACACGACTAATCTTCAAAAGAAGTGAATGCTCTAACTTTCTTGGCTTGTTATCTAATATTTATACTTGTGAAATCTCATTGTCTTTAGTTAGAAGTCTATTTCAGATCTACTTGTTGGTCCTCCGAAGTTAGTTCACACTTAGCTTAATTCCTTGTTACAGTTGTTGTTATCATAGTTTGAGAACTCAAACTTTTATATACTTATCTCTAAATATCCTTCTTTAATCCAAATTCCTCTGAGATCTTCAAATTGTTTCAAACTCTTTTTAACTATACATGTTTTAGAATGTCCTTCGTA
Source organism: Avicennia marina (assembly GCA_019155195.1). Lineage (NCBI taxonomy): Eukaryota > Viridiplantae > Streptophyta > Magnoliopsida > Lamiales > Acanthaceae > Avicennia > Avicennia marina. The sequence goes on along the minus strand of CM032762.1, from coordinate 12,852,875 downwards.
GAAGTCTAACTCGAACCCAAACTTCTACTAAAATTTGGATATTAATAAAATTCAACATAAAGTCCTAGTTAATATAAGATTCTACCATCACAGTGATTATGATGTTGTCCACAAATGTACCAACAACAAGGTTAATAATCTCATCCTTAGTCATGTTTGTGGTACAACCACATCAAGGTCCTAAAGATTAAATCTAAGGGACATCAAACAACTACTTCATTTGACATTTAGCACGTTACATTGTTTAGGATTACATCATCCCAAGCAAACCCTAATAATTACAAGTCGAATGACAAAAAGGGTGGCAAAGTAAAGTTACACAATGACCATCAACACATCTCACTGCCATTGTTGCAAACAGCATTGCCATCATTAGTGGTAAAGAATTTTAGTAATAAACCAATGAGAACACTCTCCTTACACTGCAAACCTACACAAACCTTCAACAAAATTCAACTAAATCGGGAAGTGTAATGCAAAATGCTATTTGGGGGACTTTTTCTTTCCCTTTATGCCACATTTGTCAAAGGACTTGCAAATGGATAAGGCACTCAATCCTCTAATCTTGTGAAGGCCAACTTCATTAATTAGTGAAGCAGTTGACTTAAAGGGGGCAACATCCTCTAATTCACCAGTGGTTTTAGGAGCATCAAACTAAACAGGATTAGTAGTAAGTTCAACATTAACTTAGTTTAATTTAACGAATGGCAGTCTGAGTTTCTTGTGTGGGAACTTCAAATTTAACTATGGGATCATGCTCAAACTCATGTGGTTCAGATTGAACCCCTTCAAGAATGACAACACCATCAAGTGACACTAATGTTGGGTCTCAATATTTTGAGCTTCAACTTATAATGATTTTTAGCACTTTTTGAGTAAAATTTGTACCTTAACAACTTAGCAATTTAAACTTCTTCACTTTTTGCATGACTTCTTAGGTATGGTGTTTCTTCACCAACCTTTTACTTTGTTTTTCGCTTAATCCATATTGCTATTCTCTTTATCTACCTTTTGTTTCTTAACCTTGCACTTCTCTTTTTGTTTAGATGTTCATTATTGCTCTTCTTGCCTTCAAAATCTCAGACAAGGGCATATTCTCTTGAACTTCTCATATAGCTTCCTCTGTTACTATTGCTTTTGGGACACTCATTTTAATATATTTTTTGGATGCTTTCTTTTTCTTCTTGGTTCCAAAGCTTCCTCTTGGTGGAACAAGTCCACGACTTCTAGTATAGTGATTGATTGGTTTGCAGGGATGCATGAGTGGTTTGTGACTTAGCTCCAATTCTCCTCTCAAATTGATTGGGTACACAACTATAAAAAGCTAAGGTTTAGGTCGTTCCATTACTGCTACAACTCTAAGCTACCATTATCCTTTTAGTAGTTTATCTAAAACCTTAATTAGGGAAGGCAGATCTTAACAAAGTCCTCTAAAAAGTGACAAATGAGGGTTTTGCCATGGGTTCTTGCAGATTATTACCAGTATTTTGATTTTTCTTTTAGGATTCGCCTTTCATCTTCAAACTTGTTACAGTGTTGTGTCTTGTTGCAATTATATTTCATTAGTAATGAAATAAAAACACTCGAAATGCCTCACTTATTTTCAATAAGCAATAATGGTCTACAAAACCTTTAAAATGCAAATCAGTCAGTTACATCAATTAACCATTATCAAGAATGAAAGAAATCCTATGGGTAAGAAAGGTATAATTCTAGATCAACAAGGACTTCTAAAAATTAGAATATTGCAAAAAAGTCCTCAACCTTTCCTTTTTTATAAATCTATATAATCACATTAGGCATAAGCCTAGTGATTTTCTAAGAAAATCAAAGTTGTTCCCATTTAAAGGCCTTGTAAATATGTCTACCATTTAATTCTCTATAGCAACATGAGTAGCAACAGCAGTTTTGTTCTCCACAACCTTATGAATAATGTGATATCTTATATCTATGTGCTTTATTTTAAAGTGTTGAACAGAGTTTTTTGTAATGTTAATTGCACTTTTGTTGTTATAAAATACTGTCAACCTATCTATAGACACACCATAATTATTAATTATAACTTCCAACATCTACATATTCAACCTATGTTGTAGAAAGTGAATTGCAATTTTCTTTCTTACTATACCATGATACCAAGTTATGTCCTTTAAAGTAATAGCCTCCTATGATATCAGCATTAGTATAGCCACCTAAACTCACCTCAGGAATCCTTAGTATACCATAAATCAAGTTCGGTTTTAGAGTTCACATACTATATGATTATTTTTACTACGATCATATGACTCTCTTTAGGTACTGCTCGATATCTAATACTAATGCCTATACTGAAACATAGATCTGGTTTGCTTGTAGTTAGGCATAATAAGCTTTCAATCATGCTTCTATAAAGGCTCTCATTAACTAGTTTACCTTATTCATTCTTATACGACTTTATTAATGTTTTCATTGATGTTGCAATATGCTTGTCTCCTTCAAATCCAAATTTCTTTACTAAATTCTCAATATACTTAGATTGTGAAATAAATGTACATTCCTTCATTTACTTGACTTACAACCTTGAAAGGCATGTTAATTCACCAACAATACTCATCTCAAACTTATGCTGAATGCTTTTCACAAACTTATCCAACAATTTTGTGAGTTTAAAACAATAACAATATCATCCACGTACAGTTGAGTATAAATTGTGTTTGGATTTTGTAGTGTAGTTTTCTTAAAAATTTGATTTCCTTCATCTTTTTGCTACTGATTTTAGGTTCTCCACATAACCCAATATAGTGTGATCCTTTTCCACTTTTCCCATTGACAATACACAGTTTAATTTGGCTTTTCCAAAGTTCAATTTCTTGAAGGCAACTTCTACTTCATCTGCCATAATATTAGCTTTATAGAGCACAATCTCAAAACTTCTATTTTCAATATTAAGCTTATAATTTTTGTCAACTAAATTTTGATTTTGATTTTGCAAACTTCTTACTTGCTTTTTCAAATCATCATTTTTAGATTAGAGGGCCAACAACTTGTTATATGGTAGCTAGTAAGATTTTTGAATTTCTTCTTCAAAATTACTATAGCTATACTCAGATTGATGTTACAACATGGTTGACCACATCCTTCACTCTCTTGCTCACAAAATTAAATTATATATGATTGCTTATTTGATTATCATCATTAGACTCAAGATCCTTCTTCACTTAAAATTGTCTTCATGGTTTCCCTTGCTGATTTGCACCCACGGCTTGAACATGATCAAACCTTCCATACTCATAACATTATAGTCCTTTCTTTTGAAATTTGGACTTCTCCTTCTTAAAATTCTTAGGAAGGTCTTTTGAATTCTTTTTAGAGGGATTTTTACCTTTATTTAGCCTATTAAACTTTTTGCAATGTAGGTAATATCTGGATCATTGTTACAGCATTCACTTTCACTGTCACTTGAATATTCAAATTAGAAAGTAATTTCCTTTTTTTCTTTCCAATTTTGGAATAGTTCAAATTCATCTTGTAGGTCTATAAGGATCCCATGAGTTTATTAAATCATTGATTGTCCACATCTTTCGCTTCCTTCATAGCAACAACTTTAGGGGTAATCCTTTCAAGTAATCAATGTAAAGTTTTTCTTTCCAGTTTAGCCTCAAAATACCTCTTGCCTAATTCAAAAGCTTGATTGGGAAATAACATGTAATTGTCCATGAAAAATTGCTATGGTATCTATCATCGTTTTCCATCCTTAAGTTTTCAAATTCAGAAGCTAACGTTTGGAGCTTGGAATTACTTACCGTACTTGTTCCTTCATGAATGTTTTGGTTGAATATCCCAAGCATGTTTTGTAATTTCGCATGTGGAAATCAACTTAAATGTTTTGAGTTTTTGTTGACACAACCCATTCTTTGTTGACAGTTTATAATTTCAAATTTATAAGAGATTCCCACATTTGGCATTCTTTTTTAGTTGGTGGCCTTCATCTATTTTCAATAGCGCACTATGCCTTTTCATCTTGAAATTTGATGAATACATGCATATGTACCTTCCAATAGTTGCCCCCTTTTCAAACCAAATACTAAAGGTAACTTGACTCTAATATCATATAAAAATCATGATAACAATGTTGGCAACAACAATTATCTAGTAGAGTGTTGAAAATGTTTCATAATAAACTCACACACACCAATAAACAATAAAATTGAACATCAACATGATAATACAGTTTGAAGATACACTTCTACATCTGTAAGTAATTTATTAGGCAAAAATCTTTCACTAACTCAACAAAGTAGTGAAAACCAAATAATCATCTCTTTCTTATAAACCTTATACCCCAACTAGGTATTCTATTAGTTGGATGCATTAAAACTTTTTTCACTATTTTGTACTTCACCTAAACTATCCTTTAGGCCTGACTCTCTCCACTTGGCAAGTTTATATCCTTTTAGAATTGATTCGCAAGTTTTGACATAAAGTCAGCGCATAAACCACAGCTAATTTACACTTAAAACACTTAACTCTCACATGGTTGATCTTTAAAGAAAGTAAATGCTTTAACTTTTTTGGCTTGTAGTCTGATATTTATACTTGTGAAATCTAAATTGTGTCTATCCAGAAGACTATTTTATATTAACTTGTTAGTTTTCCAAACTCAATTCACAACAAGCTTAATTCCCTATTGCAGTTATCATTGTTACAGTTTGAGAAGGACTCAAATGCTTTGATACTTATCCCCAAGTATCCTTCCTTGATTTGAACTCCAAGAGCTTCTCCAAATTTATTCAAATCTTTCAGTCTTCAATTCTTTGAAGGTGTCCTTCATGTAAGTCCAACTCGAAATCATCTTTTTATCAAAATTTGAACATCAATAAAAGTCAATAGAATCTTAGTTAACATAGGATTCTACTATCATAGTGATTATGATATTACCAATAAATGTGCTAACAAATATTAACACAAAATTTAATTGGTTTTAAAAATGTCAAAGTAATAAATAAATTTTTAGGATCTCAATAGTTATCAATTATCTTATCAGCCTAATTCATAAAAGTTTCTACAAATTGTAACTAGTCATTTGTAATATTAAATTAATTTTTTATCCTTGGTAAATGATACAATATTTATTGATCCGAATATGTTTCCCTATTATTAATGGTAATTTAACAAACTAGGAAATTATGCATTTGGCATATTTGCACTAGATACTTCATGTAATGAGATGTGTTATCATTTTAGTACATATTAAAATTCAATTAGTAATTTTTAAAAAATTAAAACAAATCAGTGTATAAAGCTCCCAATGCAAATGTATTAATTGCATAATCTTAAAAATCATTACTAGTGGACTCAAAAATGAAACTAATCAAGTAACGGATATAAACAATTAAGTTTATTATAGGAAGAAAAAAATTTAGAATCTAATAAAAGAATGCACCAATCACATGGGGATCTTTCGACCACAAGATATATTGAAAAGTAGTGGGAAGTCAGGCACCACATTAGTCAAGTATTAATTTAAATCTTGCATAGTGAAATGGTCACATATAATCATTGTAGAAACAAGGTTGGACTAGCAAATGATGGGCTTTGTTTGGTTCCTTACATGGGTGGAGATGAAAATGAAAAAGATTTTAACAAGTAGAAAAATTATGTTTAATAGTAAGATGTAAAAGAGAAGAAAAATTTTAAATTTGTTTAAATTTGAGTATTTTTATATATATTTAATTAGTAATAATTTGATATTGTAAAAATATATACTTTTATAGTGTGTGTGTGTGTGTGTGTGTGTGTGAATGTGAGTGTATATGTGTACATGTATAGAAGTTGATTTGATTGTGAAAATATATATGATTAAAAAATAATTGATAAGTTATAAATAGTAAAAGATGAGAAAAATTGAATTTCAATATGAATAAAAATTTATAAGATAAAATATTTGGTATGTAAAATTTTTGGTGGATATGTGTTGTGTGGAATAATGAAACAAACATAGCCAAGATATCACTCCCATACTCCATTGACAAATTTGTGAAGCCAAACCACCTAAAAAGTTTTGGTTGCATTACATTTATAAATTATATTCTCATTAAGTTTGTGTTCCAAAGCATCATTTGTGACTTTGGGACACAAAAGTAACAATGTCTTTATTAAACCAAGTAGACCAACATTGTCTCTAGGACACCAATTGTTAAATGTTTATTTTGATTCAATTTCTTTCTTTAGAGGAAAAAACATAAATCTAATTAGGATTACAAATTGACATTCTATCTTCAAGCATAAAGCTTTAACCATACTTGTTCTGTTGGAAATCTTCAATTTCATAATTATACAAATCAAGTTGTTGGAAAAATTTTAATGATAGGATCTTGGTATTTATTTTGAGTGTAAGAAAATACAATAAATACAAGATTAGAATTACACTTAACAAAAATTTGAACAAAACAATAATTATACAAAATAAATTAAAACAATACCTATCACCTCCATAAGGAGGAATTCGATACTCTTTTGTATTACAAAACAAATTCTCTCTAAATTTTATTGAGGAATTACCTCAACACAAACTTGCATTTTTTCTCCAAGGCTCACTTGAGGATTACTATTCAAAAGTTTTCATTTATTCACTCTCAATTTACTTTCTAAACTTAGTTGTAGCTAATGACTATGTCCCTTTTTATACCAGCTCTTTATTATAATGAACAATTGAGATCAATGTGATCTAACGGTCGGAATTCACTATCACCAAGCTCCACCTACTTCTTCACCTATGTAGTGAACATGGACTTATATTTTAACCAAGTTCATTTCACTGAACTACCACAAAGTAAATGAGCTTCTTTGAAATGGGCTTTCGTTTTTAATTGAACTTGAACTTCAAATAAGTTTCAAAAATATTCTCTAAATGTGAGGCACTTTTCCAATAATCTCTCCCTTGAAGAACATTTGAAGGAGATACATTTTTATTTCAACATTCATCATGCACTAAATTGGATCAAACCTTACTAATTTTGTCCTAGGTGGCAAGTCTTTGCTTTCTTTACTCTTATTAACTTTTAACTTTTATGATATAGTAGGCATTTACTTTGATTCCTTCAACTAACACCAGATTTCCTTTGACAATCCTCCAAATTCCATTTGAGAAGTGACTAATGTATTCTTCATCATCAAACTTGCTAGTAAACAAAATATTTATCCTTAATTTAGTTACATGTTTTACATTCCTTAACTCGTGACTCAAAGCTATTGTAACCATAATTTCTGCTTTACCATGAACCTTGCATGGTTTATCATTTCTCATGAGAATTTGTTTATTGTTAACTGGTATAGACAATGAAAATAATTCCTTGTGCAGAGTAACGTAATAAGATGCCCTAAAATCTACTACCCATCTACAATCTCATGTTGACACACTTGTCGACTCGTCCCAGACAATGATAACATTTGCTTCAAACATCGTAACTACAATATCAACTTCATTGGAATCTTGCTTCTTTTAGTCTTTTTTCTCCTAGGTCAACTTCCTCTTCAATACTTAACATTTATTTTTTATGTGTCCTTTCCTATGATAGTGGAAGCCTTGAACATCCCTTCAATTAATTGATCTTTTTCTCAAGCAACCTTTCCAAAGCTTAGGGTTTGAAACTAATACTAGGGTTTGAAACTCAATTGTTAGTTAACATATTTTCCTAACTTCTTTCTTGTCATCTCCTCGTTCAGTAGGGCTTTTTTAGCCATTTAAAGGATCAATTTTCCATTTGCAGCTCATTACAAATAGTATCTCTCAATTATCTAGTAAAAAACTGAAAAACAATGGGGCTTGAATCCTTGTCATCTTAATTTAGTTTTAAAGTAATACCAATCATTTATCAACCTTTAAAATTTATTTAGATGTTTAGCCACATTTGACCCAACCTTATATTAGAGAAGGATGTTTCTCTTGAGAAGAGAGGCATTGTTTAGATTATGTAAACATTCCATATGGTCTCTAATTTCTTCTAAAGAACATTAGCACGTATTTTTTTACACAAATGGTTGAAGATACTTTTGCTAATCTACATGTAGATTAAACTCATTGTTTTCCCATACATTTTCTCCTATTCATATTCAAACTTACTTGAAGGTTTAGCTTAATTACCTAATAGAGATCCCATATATCTCTAATTATTAAGTGGTTCTCTATGCAAGGATTCCAAATAACATAATTAGTAAAAGTAAATTTAATCATAGTGTCAATAATCTTTTCCATCAATATTGACACGTTAACATACCAAAACGTTGACTTTGATACCATTTTAGAAATTTTAAGGATAGGATCTTAGTACTTGGTATGGATTGAATGAAATACAATAAATACAAAAGAGTAGAATTACACTTAACAAAATTTCCACAATAACCAAACTTTATATAGAATAATAATTACACAAAATAAATTACAACTATCTTTCTCACCTTCTTCGGGAGAAATTCAATACCCTCTTATATTACAACACAAATTCTTTCCAAACTTAATTAGAAGATCAACTCAACAAAAATTCATATATTCTCTCAAAGATTCACTTGGAAGATTACCACTCAAAATTTCTTACTTTTTTTTACTATAAATTCACTTTCTAAACTTAGTTGGATGAAATGATCAAATCCCCTACTTATACTAATTCTTTTTAGGAATAAATGATTAAGATTAATTCAATCTAATGATAAAAATTCCACGAACATGGACTTGTTTCTTAACTGCACCTACCTCTTCATCAAATCCCACGAACATGGACCCATTTCTTAACCAAGTTCATTTCATCTATACTACTTCAAGGAAATGAACTTCATTGAAGCAGACTGAGGTTTCTAAGTGGGCTTGGACTTCAAATGAACTACAAAAATATTCTCCAAATATGAGCCACTTTTTCAATAAAAGTTTGTATATAATTTTACTTTCAATAAAAAATTAATTTAATTTAAATTAATAATCATATTAAGTTGAATAATAATTTTGAAATAAACTCAAAAAATAATTTATTTGACTTGATTCCAAAAATCTATACATTAATCGAAAGTGGTCGGAGATTCCATTAGCATGTGGCATTCAATAAATTAAACGCAGCTAAACAAATGTTAATTTGTAGCAAACTGTTACGACAATAATCTGACACAAAGACACCGTAAACCTTTTATTTAAGTCGAATTTATACGGAAAATAGAAAAGTGTATTGGACGTAACCAAACCCAACTTGGACAAAATTTTCTCACATGGATTAGAATTCTTGACACAGTATTGTAGCAAAACATATGCCTGATATTGAACATGGAAGTTCGTTTCAATTGAAGGCCCAAACATCCAAACAAGCGGTAATGACGTGGACATAAAGAGTAGAATTGAAATCGTGCTTTACTTTTGAAATGTCTACTTTATATATTTTATTTACTCCATTAAAATATAAAGCACACATATATCCAAACATATTCTTCATCAAAATAATTTTTTTAATTTCTCTCTCTCTCACCTTCATACTATTTCTAAATTTCTTTACCAACTTTTATTCCCAACAAAACTTATATCCAAGCAAAGCCTTTATATTTGCTAATTAATATAACCCGTTACAATTATTGCCATCTTAAGAGAAGGGAAAAGAATCAATTCTTTGCCCAAAAGCATGAACATCATTCTATTCTGTTCTTCAAGTTTCATTTATCACTCCCTTGCCTTTATGAAAAATTTCTACGGGCAATGTCTTGCTGCCTTTATGTATTTCTTTCCTCTTGGACTTTATTTTCATTTCTAGGACAACACCATGGAGGTAAGTAAAGCTATACCCAAATTTAACTTCTTGAATTCTTGGAATGCCTTTTTTTTTTTTCTTTTTCTTATCTCAATCTTTGTTCAAATGGAATTTTAAAACTTTTTCATCATTAAATTAATAAATTTTCCTTCAATGTTGATATTAAGATGTATACCCCATTCTTCTAACTTATAGATATGCCCACTTTTGCATTTTATGTTAAAATCTTAGAACTCAACAATTCAAGAATTTAATACATTAGTATTTTTTTCACAATATCATGTTGAAGGTATGAGGTTGAAGGAGATAAAGAAGAAAAGGGAAAGACTATGCCAACCCATGACATGGTGTCAATAGGATGTGGAGTTGCAAGGAAACTCACAATAGTAAGATCTAATATATTGTTGGTTGTAATGAAAAGTCATGCCTCTCGTGACTATCCATTGGGTGGCACTAAGTTAGGTTCGACTAGTAAGATTAACACGATAATTATATGAATTCAACACAGCTTAGACTCAAATTTTTAGAATTTGAACTCAAAACTCAAATTTGAATTTCAATTAATAAATGTGATTGAACACCAAAACACATTCAAAATTCAAATTTGAGTTCGATTAAATTTGAAAAATATTTTTGAGCCTAATTGAATTTGAATTAAGTGGTTGGTTTATTAACACTTCATTCTACTATTTAGCCCATCCACCATTCCACTGTATATATAATTTCTAGTCATAATAAATTTCACAAAGAGGTAAACCTCTATGTATATATTCGCCAATTTCACTTTAAATTCCATTTTATACATGGGCTATGTTTGGATACAAATTTGCACCCACCAAAATTTATATATCAAACGTGCTACAAAGAAATGACTATATATTTTTTTTTATTTCTTCCTCTCTTTTACTTTATAACTAGTATTAAGTGTACCAAATTTTGTATCAACACAATTTGCATCCGAACAAAACTTTTGTGTTAAAAATTCAATTTATGTCCATACATAAGTGAATAATATTTATTTTATATATGCATAAAAAAAGGAAAAATTTATGAACGTAAAATAACAAAAATATTCTTATCAAGAGGAAGTTATTTGTATTTGGAGCTACAACGTGGATATATCCGTGTCCCATTCGTTGGCAACAGAAGCCGGCAATCCAACTCCAACCAGAACTTGACCGAACCGATCAGCCACACTCTCCATCGAGTCCTCGTTCTCCCCGCCAGCTCAAAACTCATCACTCCGCCACGTCTCAGCGAAAAGCTCACCGCTTCTGCTTCTTCTGGGCTCAACGGAATGGACCCGGACTGTGGCACGTAGTTGAATTCCACCGAACTGTTTGCCTTTACGTCGAATGGCGTCGCCCTCAAGGTCGCTATCCTTTTGCCACGAAACGTCAGTCCGAAGTTGGTATCATAGAAGCTGGCGCGAGCCTTTGCATTGTGGTTCTCGGCTCTGACCAGGATGGTGAGTTGCATCGTCAGCAGGTTGCTTTGGTCGAAGTATATGGTGTCGAGCTGCGCGCCGGTGATGCTGATTTTGGGCACCTTTGGCTTGATCACCAAGTAACCGATGAAGACGACCAAGCCGCCGATGATCACCGCCGTGGTGATTATTGAGCAGATGATGGCAGCGCACCAGATTAGAGGGTTTGTACGGCGGCGAGGACCCAAAACTGACTTCGGCATTAGTGGTTGTCTGAGAGAGGATCATTAGGAACAGAAGGTTCCGAAATATATTCTTCTGGTATGTGTTTGAGGAAATGATTGTGAGAACCTCAGAGGCATGATTAAGAAGCAAGTGGGGGGGGGGGGGGGTGTATTGATGGATTCTTAGCTCTAATGGTGGGACAAGGTTTTGGTATCTTCCTTTCTGCATTGATGAAGCCATCTTCACTAATCTTCCGTTTTATGCTTCCTCAATGGATACTTCAATCTTACACCAATTAGGGAGGATAGTTATGTTTCTTTAGAAAAAGGAAGAGGAGATTAGATTACTGATTACATCACTTTTCAAGAAATACACGCAACAAATTACATATGGAAGAAATTACACTATCCTCCTCTTACATTTGGCCTAAATATAAAGACTTCCCCTCATGTTTAGCAAATTACACATACCTCTCTTGTGGTATTCCTTTGGGTTACAAATGAATCTTTCCGACGAATGAATTGATGGAAAATGGTGATATCGGCATCAAAATGCCAATGTTAGCTTAGATTGACTTTTGGGCCTATAGACCAAACTTTCTAAAAAATTTGCCCTTGTATGTTTGCCATATACTAAGAGATGTAATTGTCATGTAAGTACAATTTGAAAGGAGATTTGTGCAATAACATTTAAAAATTGTAAAAGAATACATTTTAAACAATGTTGTTAAATTTTATGCAATTTGACAATTTTTTCTATAAATTCGACCTCACTGAGAATATTGCAATAGGCTTTCCTATTTAAATATAATATATACATTGCATGATACCAAAACATAACACCATAATTCAATATAAAGTCATCAAACACATGCAATCATCATGCCATAACACCACATACCATAACACAATACAAAGACATATACCAACCACCTGATCAATACAAAGTCATCAAAATGCATTATATACCAAAGCACCACATGCCATGACACAATACAAAAACATGAAACAAAATTATAACCAACCAACTGTTCGACCATTTTATTCAACAAAATGCAATTCAACATCAGCATATCTATATATACATACAAATCCAAAACAATTTTATTCAATCATCAAACAAATAATCCAAAACAAGTGGAGCCCCAAACTTGCTGCCCAACACAGGTGCAGCACTAAAGAAGTATAATTGTCCAATAGTTTAATACCAAACATGTAGTTAGACATACAAAAAACTAGCTCCCAACTACCATGTTTCAAGCATGTTTCACAAATATACTAAGTGATCCAATAATTCAATTGCGAACAAGCAACACCAAAATTCAATAACCTGCCATATGCTAGTCATTTACCATAGTCAAACACTAAGTGAATTATTGAGAACACTCAAATATACCTGCAACATCATCATTTTGAGTGGAAGGAGCTGCAACCACATCATGAGGAGATTTACCTCCGAAGTTAGGTGCAATATCAATGTTCTGTTGGCTAGGATGCCCTACATTCTATCTCACTCAATCAGCTCTTTTCCATTTCAGTCCCTTTAGCACTTGTGCTAATGGGATATCCCCATCATCATCATCATCCTCCTGTAACTAACATAAAAAAAGTTAAATAACAATTAAAATCCTACTATGCATTTAAAAGGAAAGGAAGGATATGAAATAAAGTACCATGTCATTCCCTTGCCTAGAATTCTTTGCTTTTCTTTATTGTTTCATAGGGACTATTTGACAAGTCCTTTGGTTATGCCCAATTCCATAACATATGCTGCATTTTAAGATGCTGGACCTCTTATGGATAAGGGAACTCTCTCCAATTTTCCTTCTTCTACACCTTTTTGGCCTCCCAGGAAGTCTTTGTCGTGGTGGAGGTAAGAGACTAGGGAATGCAGTCATACTTGTATCCCAAAAAGAAAAGTCAGAAATAGAGTGGATATGATTACCATAAACCCTCATATATGCACCATTTGAGAAACCATTGTGTGTGTATAATTCAATGTTCTCCCTCCTATAAGCAATGTTTAAGGTTGCATGCTTGCATGGAATGCCTGTCAACTGCTAAACCTTACAATCATATGTCCAAGTACTTAAATGAATAATGTAATGTCTATTTTTTTTATGAACTTCAAATTCCTTATCACTAGCAACCATCATCCTACAAGACATAACTACTTTTTTGATAGCATTCAATTTTTTCATTACATTTTCAATGATAGAGTAATCCCAAGTCAGCCCCTTTTCACTATTTGAGTGTACTTTGTGTAGGCATCAGCATGTAAGAGTATGTAAGAGTATGCCACAGGATAATGAGTTCATCCTTCAAATGCGCTAGCTAGGTCATCGCGCTGTAAAATGTAGAAACAATGCTATAGGACCAATTGTTGCTAGTAACAATAATGACAAAAACATTAGTGGCGGTAATTCCAAGCCCAAACAGGCAAACCCCAAGCCTTGGGAAAATACTTGAGTCTTTGCTGAAGACAAAAAATGCTGAAGGTATGGTTGCAAGTAATATGCTATCAACCAACTTAGCCTTTAAGCTTGTCTAATTAAAGTGTTTCTTATTCACATACATTGAGAAATTTAATATTCACTTAAAGCATAAGCCTAAAGTATTGGAGTGACTCTATAGAATAGTTACGCTAGGAGGAAACAAGGAATCGATACACCCACCTAATTTCAGAGTAAGCTAATGCAAGTATTGAAGACGAAACTTATTGTAAAAGGGAAGGATGTAATATCCAAATATTTGGGGATATTAAAATAACAATAGAAACATTACTTCAAACTTTCTGGAGTATTTAATTAATAAATTATCTGATTATTTATTAATTTTTAGGTACTTTTAGTTTGGTTGAGATAAACTAGTTTGGGAGAAGATATGGGCACGTCTTGGCCACCAAATCTTTCTAGATATTTTTGGCAATTAAGAAGAAGTTCATCAAGTTTTGGAGAGTTAGAAATAAGAAATTTTGAGGTAAAAATCAGTGTGAAAATTTGTTCCCACAGATACTCTCGAGGTCCCTAGGCATAGTTTGCTGAATCGTATTCATGTTAAATCCAACTAATCAAATTAACCAAGTTGTTGAACAGTTTAAAACGTTTTCTAGAAGTTTACGTATTTTATCAATACGTACTTCCTGTCACTTTCGAACTAATTACACCGTGTCCGCCCGGAATGGAAAAGTTAAGTGTTAAAGACTGCATCCATGAACCGTCAAGAACCTGGGATATTCAGCGACTATGGACTATCCTTAGAGAGGAGAATGTGCCAGGTATGGCATTATACACGTAATGGACAGTTTTCAGTACGGTTGGCATATCACTTGGGGAAAGGCTTGCGGATGCAGAAATGGAGACTTGGTGGCGCCGAGTGTAGTGAGGAGACAACGATCTCTTGGAACTACATTTCGAGATTAAGACTTCCGTGGAAAGTTATCTTCTTCTTCTGGCGATCAACGGCAACAAATCTCAAAAGGAGGGAGTAATGTGGAGGTATCCTGCAAATTTTGTGGCGTTGGGCTGGAGAATTCTAAGCATGTGTTCCTCGAGTGTGAGTGTGCTAGGCAAATCTGGGTGCTTTCCGATCTGCCGTGGGGCGTGATATCCTATTGGCAGTCATCGGCATTCGCTTGGGCAAGGCACATGTATTAGGTTCTGGAAGAGGACAATTGTCGACTACTTGTGGCTATCCTATGGGCAGTCTGGAAGCTTCGACTCCAAAATTTGAAGGGAAGAGTCACTTACTCGTTAGCAGTAGTGATGCAAGAAGCTACAAATAAGGTGGTGGACCATGACCAAGCCGAAGGCTACCGGAGAAGATGGACGCCGCAGACAAGGACACTCAGAACATTCATGTGGAGTAGAACCAAATTAAACTGAACTTCGATGGAGCATTATCCATTTTGCCAAGAGTGAGAATGCCACGGTGGGCGTTATTGCGAGGAGTACATGCGGTGGATCCATTATGGCCGAGTGCTGTGCAGCCAGGGAGGCGGTAATGTTTGCCTCACGCTCATCAACACGCTAAAGAAAGGCGAGGAGGGCCTGTCTGAGGGGGCTCCGTCAATCCGAGATGTTAGAAGGATGTGTTGCATGTTTGATTCTGTGGAGCTTCGGCACACTAGATGAATGTCAAATAGGGAAGTGGATGACTTGGCTAAAGCTGCTGGAAATCTTGCTGAATACGCGTCATCTTGCTACCATCTGTCCATGATTATTGATGAAATGAATAGCCGATTTGTTTGCTTTCAAAAAAAAAAAGAAAAAAAATACATAAATTATTAATTATAATATATAATATATATGATACTAAAAAAATTGAGATGTATTCATTTAATATAAATTACGTATGTGTGTATGTTTTTTTAAATGAAAGGTGATTATTTTAATATAAATTATAGATTTTTTTTTTGCTTTAAAATGAATTATTTTCTTATCTTCCAATTTCGTAGTTACGAACCTTTTAATTTTTATTTTTATTGTATAGTTCATTTAAATGTTGGGTCATGTATGTATTTTATTGCTTTTATCATATGACAAATAGTATTAATATCTTACTTTTAAAAATAGATTAAATAATTAAAAACATATATGTATATATATAATACTATAATTATACATTTTAACAGTAGAACTTACTGGTATTACTATATTATCAATAAGAAAAATGTTTCTAATACTTTCTTTTAATTGAGTAAAATAATTAGAAAAAGGAGTTAAAATTTTAATTTATATGAATGAATTTTGATTAAAAAAAGAGTTATATGTTTTTATATTCCATCTCAAATGTATTTTGTTAAGTTAAATGAGTAATAAAAAGGTTATTAAATTTTGATTTGTACAATTAATGAAGAAAATAAATCTACATTTATTTTATAAAGAAGGGAACTCAGTTTCTTTTTTTATATTGTGTTTTCAAAATTCACATTTAGAACATAATAACCCTCTCATGATATTTAATAAAATTACATACACACACACACACACACACACATATATCTAATTATGTTTTAACTTTTGTTTTTAGACTTTTGCATACAAAATTCATTATATATATATATATATTAAAAAATTTTAGAACCTTTGCATTCTAAATTCATAATTCATATATTTAAACAACCTTATATAGTGTTTTTGTCACATAAATTTATCGGCAAATTAATCCAAAGAAAAATGTCCTTACTACTGATATAATCGTATTTGATTTATGACATTCTATAGGCATGTTACTTATAAGGAGATTTGTAGCCATTACCCTTGACTAATAATGAAATTTTAAATACTTTATGTTTTTAAAGAATTACCGTTACCCTAATATCTAAAGAACATTACAAGGACATGCTGAAGATTGCAAAATGTCACAATTGCTCTTAAGTGTTTGGTGGAAAAAAAAAATTCAAAAAAGGTGAAAAGAGGAAATGGCAAACCTGTAATTGAAATAGATGAAAAATTATGATGGAAAGAGAGTAGGGTGAAATTGACTAGGGGCCATTTTTAGTGGTGAAAACCACCAAAAATAGTTAAAATTAAATTTGAAAATTAGACTTTCACAGTTTATAAGAAACAGTTGTTAAAAGAGATAAAAAATTATTGATGATGGAAAAAAGAGTTGGGTGAAATTGATTTGAGAAAATAAAGTCCATGAAAATTCGATCAAACAAGGTTGTTTCCAACGATGTACATTGTCAACAATAGTTAGAAATTGAAAACTTAGAGTTTTATAATTTGCAAGAAAAAGTCATTGAGATATAAGAAGAAAAATTACTAATAATCGAGAGAGGGAGAGTTGGGTAAAATTGACTTGGTGAAAGAAAACCCATAAATATCCAAACCAAATGGGGGGTTGTTGCCAGTGGTGAACATCGCCAGCAATGAAAAAAACTGAAAAAAAGATTGTTGTGCTCTTTTTGATATATTATAATAATAAAAAAAAAACAGAAGAAAAGATTGTTGTATTCTTTTTATTATATTATAATAAAATTCTTTATATATTATTTTACCCATAGGTCCTCCCAACAATGAATTGATGGCTATTATTTTTAATATTTGTGTTTTTTTTCTTACTTGAAACCTACCAGTGGACAAGGGTTGTAATTTTTTCTACAAATTAGGGAGTAACAGTAATTTTTCTAAAACGAAAAGATTTGTATTTGTAATATAAATCTCCCATTATTTATATTACGTTTAGTTGTTTTATGTTAATTTTAGGCATATTTATTTATAACAAAATAGTTTATTAGAATTTTTTATTTAATAATTTCTATATGATATATTATAGCAATGGGGTCCGTTGGCCTCAAATATAATTAGATCAAAATTCTATATTCTCTAAATATTGAAATTTTAAAATTATTTGAAAATATATCTAGTAGATATTAATATCTTGATAATTTGAGACTAATTCATGCAATTTAAAGTTAAAAAGAAAGCATTTCATAACTTAAGAAACTATGTGTTAAAGTATTTTTGGTAAAGGTAATGTATATAGTTTTATTATATAAATTTATTCCATAGATATAAGTAAAATTACTTTCAATTATATTCCAAAAAAGTATTCCATAAATGAAGGAGTATTATGAATGTATATATATTATGATATTTTGTCAAAATTATGTTTTTGAATATTTTACAAAATAATATTATGTAGTGATTCATTTTATAAATTCCTTATTTAGGTATTAGTGAATTTGAAATCATGTTTTTAATTAGTTTTGAGTAATCCTCTTTATGTATATGTAATTTCTCTTAAATTTATAAAGCATTTTCTTAATTATCTAGTGTAGTTAATTATTTCTTAAGTAAGATTTATATATCAAATTATTTCCTTTAAATTTATAAAGTTGTATAGAAGACAAGTTTAAATTAACTTTTATGTATAAAAATTAAATTTTTAATGTAATAATTTTTTAATCTATGCATTGCTAATTTTTACTTTTTATTTATTTTTAGTTTTTCTCATAGCGTCTTATAATCATGAATTTACTTTATATCTTTTATTAAATATGCATTATCTGATGCTGAATCCATATGTCACTTTTTTTTTTTATTGTATAAGTAAATTAATAAAAAATAAATTTCAAATATGCATTGGAAATTTTTACTTTTTATCTGTTCTTATGTTTTTTCGTAATATCTTCTCATCATGAATTTACTTAATATCTTTAATTAGATATGCATTATTCTTTATTCAAAATTTCATATTACCCATGTCACTTATTTAGATTTATAATATTTGTGCTGCTATTACAGCATGAATGCATTCATTTTATATTTTTTGAAAACAATTTCAGTTTGATAAAATTTATAAGAAATATAATTTCTATTTAGATATTTTAAATGAGTATTTGCAATATAGATCATTATTTTATGTTGCATAATAATAATAATAATAATAATAATATTATTATTATTATTATTATTATTATTTTTAATATTTTGATACTTTAGTTTATATCATATTTTTTCACAGGTTATATCAACAAAATTCATATGCAATAATATCATAATTTATCATCAATCTACCCATATAAACTAATCATTAAACACCATCCTTTAACATTTATCTACTATTTTTAAAATTTTTGAAACATTAATTTTATTATGTAATATTTCATTTATTTATACATTATTAAATATTTGTCTATGCTTATAATATATTATAATGAATTACTTAAATATTAAATTTGACTATTTATTACAACATTTTTTTTTGCATGTTTATGAATTTTCACATTTGTAACATTCTTTCATTAAATTATCATACTGCAAAATTACTTTGTATATTTTAAATATATTTTTAAACACTATACAGAAATGGATCTATGAATAAGTTTTTCAAACAAATATTATTTTTACCATGACAGCTAAAACCTTCATATCTTAATAATAGTTATTACGTCTCTATAATATTATATTACATATAATTAAACTTTGAAATAAAATTAATTTATAATAAATAAATATCTTATATTTAATAAAATTTATAGTCAAATTCTGCATATTTAAAATAGTTTTCAACATATTGGTAACAATAGTTTTTATAATAATTTTCTATTTATTTGAATTTTTCACTTGTTGTAATATTATTTATATTTTATTTTATTTTTGTAACCTTATTTAACTAAGATTTATTGTAATTAGTTTTAATGCATTAACTCATTTTATATTTATTAATTAAGTGGTATAGGTACGAGTTAATGCACTCGAACAAATTTATTATTATTTAATTGAAAACAATTAAGCACTTCATATATAATATAGATAATTAATATTTATTATAACTATATAAGTAGTTTAGATAATTTAGGATTCTATTAATTTCTTTGATTTTGACTAAGTTATAAATAAACACACAATAAGTTTAGATCAGCTTGAATTATATTATTATTGAACTATCAAAAATTTATATTTTAAATAGTAACTTTAGTTTGGCTTAATTAACTTTATTTTTAATAAATATGGGTATTTAATTAAGGATATTAAAGTACTTTCATAAGATATGCACTCCATTTTTGACTTGCCAACACTAGACCATATGAACTATAGCTACGATCTTAAAAGTATCCAAATCTAATACAGTAAGAACTCTCACTTCAGAGATAATCAACTCTATTGACATTCATACAATCTAACAAACGTGATCTGAAATTTTCCTTAAATATAAACTACATAAGATGGCATAAATTATATGAACACTGTCATTGGGGCTTCAAAGTCGTCACACTAGTGTCTACTTTGAGATAAACTCCATCATCACAGTAGTCAAAAAATAGGCTATCCATCATATAATCTTCTAATGCACATAAATATACTCTCTCAATTTGTACTGGTCAATCATCTCCAAATATCCAGGGATTCGACTGCACTGCAGCCTAACGCCTGCTACTGACACAAAATTTTTGTGCACATCCTATTGGTTACATGTGGCTGACGATGAAGTCACTTGATCTTTCGATGTAGAACTTCACTGGCTTTACATGGAACTCCAGCCCCTTCCTCCGTGCACCTAAAGCATGGAGATAAGAATGCACTGGCAGTCAGCTCAGTTGCCAAGAACAAGCTATTCTTTTTAGTATAATGAAAAGATAATAAAGAAAAGGCACCATGAATATGACTACAGGCCAACCCTGGGGAAGGCTTTCCTGTTTCCATAACCTTGTCAAGAGCCACGAGCTAGAATCCAGTTTACAAATCCTTCATTCATCCTTAAATGGGATGCACCAATAGTTGGTTCTGGCTGTATTGATGGAGTTGTGGCGGGAGTTCTTTCAAAATCTGCTTGTTCTAGCTAGAATAGAAGAGGAAGCTATTTGACAATGATCAACGTGCCACTTCTTGAGAATGAACTATTAGGGACTTGCGATATTTGAACATTAATTATGGTGTGCAGGATCAACGACAAATTTGACAACCTTAATCTGGATCCCGCCACGTGGTAAAAGAATGGCTTGACATGGACGATTTAGAACTATTTGATAATGAACGTTGTATGCCAAGGGAAGGGAGTTCAATCACGAAGAATTAGACAACATGGTTTTGAGAAAAGGGTGTCAAGGGGAACTCTGGAAAATATCCCTCTGATTCGCCTTCTGCTCATTTTTGTGGTTGGTGCGGAGTTGATTGGTTGAATCAGGAAGGCTGCAGTTTTTACTGAACGTGAAGCCATGAAAGTGGTGACGGACAGAAGCAAGGGCTACAAGGGTTGATTTTACGTAGGGACGAGATTGGCGTTATGGAATCAGAAGTGATTGTGGCTGCACCTGGTGCAATTTGCACTCTCGGGCTGCTGAAAAGAACCGGCTTAGACATCGGCAGGAATTTACATGTTCATCCAATGGTTTTGGCCTGGAGCTACTTCCCGGATGCCCCTCCACATGATGAATGAATGGCCTGAGGCTGAGAAGATATAAGTTATGGAGGGACAAAGACTAATGATTCAGGTCATAGCAACTTCTGGAATGTAGTATAAGATAAGTTGCCAAGAGTAGCATTCTGATTCAAGAAAAATTAAGCAGGGGAATGCAGAAAGACTCGAGGAAATTAGCACCTGCTGGAGCTGGGAATCGGGTCACATCATAGAACAGGAAGGGGTCATGAAAGTGAAGCAAGCCAGCAAGCAAGAATTCGAGAGGTTCGTGAATTAGGAAAGATCAAGGCCATTCAGAAAACCGTCACTCCATATGTTCAGTGCACCAAATGGGGTGGATTCTAAGGGATCAGTAGTGAACCCCAGGACAGGGATTTGGGAGGTGGAGGGCCATCCGGTGGCAATAGCTTATTGCACTGCACAATCAGTTCTTGGCAGGATTAGTACATGTTGCTTCCTTTTGTATAAGAAATGTGTTGTGTTAAATTTATATCAATATTTTAGCTAACTTCTGTAATTATTATCTAACTTCAATACTATAAATTGAAGTTGGGTGTTCATGAATTAAGTATCTTTCAATTCTTCCATTCATTTCAACACAATACATACCTCTCAAACCTGCGAATGACCAATATAATAGTTTTAAATGAAGAACATTACAAGAATTTGTTGCTACAGAGGAAAGACGACATTCCTTTGAATCCAAGTCAGCATATGATGCTGTGGAACCAGAAACGGTTGATCCTGGTCTGCTCCGAACCACCCCCCATAGGAAAAGACTGAACTGCTTTGGTCCCACACGTTCTCTTTCCAAACACAAGCAAAAGGTCCTCCCAAGAATATTCGTACACACTATTAAGCACCATCTTTCGTCCCTTTCCAAAGAGTCGTCAACTTCTTTGCCGCCATAACCTTATTCAATGGCCGTCTTTGATTTATGGTGTGCGTGAGTGTGACAAACGAACAGGACATGCAAACAATAATTATAGATTTTCATTCTTTTACTAGTAAATAGAGGAAATATGAACAAGACTTTGTGGATTGTAATTATGATACCCTTTTTCTTAGATAATTCCAATGATGTTTAGTTGACTTTTTAAGTGAGGTTGTTGATCAATCTATTTTAGTCAAATTTAATTATACTCTGAAATTTTTTTTACATTTTATAGAACTTTTAATTTTTTTAAAAAATTTAATCTTGTTATTTAATCCAAATTTAAATCTCAAATCTAAATTCAAACTCCGTAAAATTAAATTAAATCAAATTCAAGTACTAATCAAATTTGAATTGCTACTCAAATTTAACTGGTTTAACATCTTGACTAAAAACCCAGCCTAGATAAGTCTGTAAGTTCTGAGTTCTTTGCTTTCACTCCACCCCACCCCCAAGCCCTCACCATCAAGTGCTTAAGAGCAAACCAACTTGACATATGAGGTGTCCATCTTCAAACAAAGAATCATTCTTCTCCTTGCAAGAAAATGAAACAGTACTTGTCACTCCTACCCAACCCAAACAACATACCACCAAATTCTCCTTTCCTCCAGTGACAGAACATCTTCAACTTCCAATTCTTTCTTCCAAATAAAGCTAGCAATCTGTGATCATCAAGCCTACATGGAAATACTGAACAACCGATGCAGTTTTATACGCTTCTCCTTGTTCATCATCATCTCCGGTCTCGTCTCCTCTATATTATGCCTTGCTGCTGAATTCAAGAAATCAAAGGTAGTTCCATTCATACCACCACCACCAGTAGTAGTATCTCCTGCGACCTTCATATCCTTAACACAACTCGGTTTTTAGTTCTCTTCTTCTCTAGAAAAATGATCTCAGGTTGGATGGAAAGCAGTGTTATCTGCCCGAAAGCTCAGCCTTTGGATTGGGAGTAGGGGCCTTAATCTGTCTTTCAGTCACTCAAGTCATTGGAAATTTGTTCATCTACAGAAAGTTCCATTCCACAGGTCATATAAGAGGCTGTGGACTTAGAAAGCCTTCAGTGTCTTGCATTTTGCTGGTTTTCTCGTGGTAAGCAGACTACTGCCATTTTATTTTCCTGCAAAGTCCTTGCAGTGTAACTATCTCGTTTTTTTTTTCAAAATTAAAAAATAAGGGGAAAAAACCCTCAAAATATGATCATTCATGATAATAGTAACTCCCAGCTAAGCTGTTTATGCAGCAACAAAAAATATCCACAAAAGCCCAACAATTCCTCTTGCCTAACGCAACATGATTTACTTTTCTTTGACTTTACTTTTCTAATGGATAAATTCAGCAATTGGAGGACTATTTTAGTACGAAAAATGAACCTTCTAACGTGGACAGCTATCCATATCCACTAGTACATTATTTAATTCGAAGCCTCAGAGATTCTGCCTCTCAAACGGAGAAGCCAAACAATACACACAAGCCTTAATATTGGATGACGTTTCAGGATCTTCTTTGTGCTTGCTGTCATTTTAATCAGTACAGCCACCACCATGAATCGAAATCAACCCTTTGGAGAAGGATGGTTAGATGGAGAATGCTACCTAGTGAAGAACGGAGTCTACAGTGGTTCAGCTGTTCTGAGCTTGCTGGCTCTGAGCTCAATCCTCAGCTCAGGTGCCATCAAAGCGAGGCAAAGGCAAGCTGAAGAAAACAGGAAGGCCCGCGCACAAATTGGTGAATGACAGAAACACAAGTATGTCACAAAGGAAAGCAGATAGATAGGTAATAGGCAAAATGTGGTTTCTACTCGCTGGAAATGTAACATATGCTGCAGGAGCTACAGCCTAATAAGATGTAAGCAATGTAATGGAATAAATCTTCCCAAGGTGATGATAGATATTGCAGAGTTACCCTCTATAACCTAACATCAATGTACTTTCCCATTGCAGCATATTGAACTATTCATAGTTTAGCAAATCTATGGATCAAACATTGAAGCAGAAGTATTTTGAGGTAAGCGATGGTTACGCTAACTTATCAACAGATTACATGCCGTGGCTTGAATATTCACTATGAAATGACAACGGCAGCAACGGAAAATGGTAAAAATGGGGAACAAAAAATGTTCCAAAATGCCATAGGTAACTGGAAATACTCTGCTTTTAGGATGAAAAAGCTTTCATCAGTCATCAGAAGAAATGAATCAGAAACGCAAGCCTGACAGTTCAGGATAATAAATGTATCAACCTGATAAAGCAAACTAATCTTTTTCATTTTCTTTTCCTCCATTTTTTGGTTAAATAAGGTCAAATGTTAGATTGTGAAAGACACTAATATTATTATGACTATCTGTGGCCTGACTCTATTTAAGCATGGCTACACTGCTTACGAGCTACTTCATTGTCAAGAGGCAAATCCAAGGGCATACTAACATATGAACCAGCCATCACTTAACCTGCTATACATTACCAAAAAGACCTTGTACTGACTCCTCAAACTAATCCCGTAAAACTTCACCCGAGTTAATCATTTTAAATTAGCATGTTGTTGGAAAAATGATTTTGTAAGCAGGTAACACCAGCCACAGGATGTGCCTTTGAATCATGAAAAAATATCCTGTCATCCAGCCTGAGACCTTCGCCCGTGTTACCAGAGTTATGCCCCCTTCCCCAGTCGTATGGGCCAACATATGATTAAGAAGGGGGAATTGTGAGAAAAGAAAAATAAAATGCTCCTTGTTGCCAGTGGAACCGCAAGAGGCTGTATCAAAGAAGCCATCTTTATTCTAGGCAGGCTGCAATCAGAACACAATGCTAAAACAAAGCCAGAGGGACATCCATACATAGTCTGTTGTAGAACTGCAAACTCTTCAGTTAAACAAAGCCAAACTGCCGAAAATATACCACATTAATTTACATACGGGCTAAAGTTTCATGTTATAGTGTATATACATGTCAAATAAAAGAACATTGTAACCCCATTTTGCAATCAGAACTATATCTGATTTGCACATTGTTGTTATACATTTAAATAAATTTCATTTATTCGTACTTGTACGCTCCGTATCTATAGTTGTACCATAACTAACTCCTTCCCCAAGGTGACGTGCAGACGTAGCGAAAGAGAATTATTTAAGCCGCTAGTTTACAAAAACAAAAATGGTATTAGACCATATTCTCCTCCCTGTCTCTTCCATCTCTGTCTTTCTCTTTCTAGATCTTCAGCAGCTACCTGTCGGATTCCCCCAGATCTCCAAACCCGATCACCTTGGTATAAATTCATCAATTTCAGACTGGGATTGATCCTACTTACATTCAAATATAAACAATTTTAAAAATGGAGCACTTTAAAACAATCCACCATGGGAGAGGCCCAATCCGAAGCCGAGGAAGACTACCCGAGATTGAAACTCTGAAAGATCGATTAAGTGATCCAAATACCCCGAAATTAAAACTCAAGGAGTACTGAATCCGTAGTCTATGTCGAGATGCTTGGTCATGATGCCTCCTTTGGGTACATTCACGCCGATAAGATGACGCACAATGAGAATTTACAGTTGAAGAGGACTGGATATTTGGCTGTTACTTTTTTTTTGAATGAAAATCACGATTTGATTGTTCTAATTGTGAATACGATACAGGACTTGGAGAGCGACAACTATTTGGTGGTTTGTGCTGCTTTGAATGTGGTGTGTAGGTTGATTACCGAGGAGACCATTCCGGCAGTTTTGCCCCAAGCGGTGGAGTTATTGGGCTATCAGAAGGAGGCAGTGAGGAAAAAAGCGGTGATGGCACTTCACTGGATTTATCAGAGGGCACCTGGGCGGTTTCTCATCTCATTTCCAATTTCCGCCAGGTGCACATTCTCCATTTGTGGTTTACAATTTTATGTATGGGTTCGGGTGCACATAAGTGGGTTACTTATGTCCCTTGTTCTTTGTTTTTTTACATTCATGAGGAAACATAAAGATGGAATTTTGTGAATTTGTGGCCTTGTGCACTATAGTGGAGCAAGTGAAATAGTGTGTTTGGTGACTTAGTGTTATAATACATATGAGACAGACATGTTTTATACCAAAAGAACGGGTGAGAAGTCCTGTGCCAAAAAGTTGAGCGTGATACATATGTGATCATGTGATCAAATAGAAGGATCCTTGTTCGTGTTTCTCCTGCACAGGTTGATGTCACATGAATGAACTCCAGGAAGGGCAGAAAGGCTTATATAAGAAATTGCAGGAATATGAATGAGTACTTAGTAACCTCACGAGTGAGACATAATGCAGAACTTCAATAAGTGCTGCTTTAGAGTGCTCGTGTGTAGTCTAGTATTTTTTGCAGCTGGAATATTCGGATTGAAATTTTTGTTGTATACTTGTACTTTTTGTCTATCAAGTTATACAAGAGTTCAAGATTGCTCTATATTACATATCTAGTAATGAGAGAGAATATATTGGGCTAATTTGCAAGTCAAAATAGAAATTCTGTGACCTGAAGAACGGACTGCCCTTGTTTTGGTGTCTCATGCCAATCGTGCAGAGGATGTTTTCAAATACGACAGTTTTTTAGATGATGTGACTGATATTTGTGAGCTAATATCTGTATTCATTTCTATGCATATCCAGAAATAAATGTTCTTGGATTCTGGAAGTAGTTTCTTGCTTCTCTATGAATAACATCGGTTGCAGAGGTTTTGTGATAATGATCCTGGTGTTATGCCTATGGCACTTTGCCCTCTTCTTGATCTTATTTTGATTGATGTGGACTCATATAAGTATCTGGTGGTTAGTTTTGTAGACATTCTTAAGCAAGTAGCTGAACGCAAACTACCAAAGAGTTATGATTATCATCAAATGCCTGCTCCTTTCATTCAGATAACCTTTCTATCCATTGATATTGATTCATGTACATCAAACTGCACTTTGATTCAAGTCATTATGTTTCATGGCTGGATGAGAATTGTAATTACTAGTGTCTGTATGTTGTAAAACTAGGAGGAAAATGGTAAAGAATTGAGAAACAAGTAATGGCAGTTGACTTTGGTCGATGCATTTACTGGGGACAAACATGTTATTGAATATTTTCCTCTGTAAAGTTTGGCTTGTGTGAAACAGTTTGCGAGTTGAGTGATTAATATTTTCTGTGATCATTATTTGGAGATCTTGCCCTTCTCCTTTATCCCTTCCATTCAGTGAACGGATTTAGTTCGTGCCCTAGAATTGTTGATGCTAAATAGCCTGCTATGCTATTAATTATTTGGTGTGGGATTGCGTTGTTTAGTGCTTGCCTTTAAGTACAATCATGAGATAGCTTTGTTGCATAAGCGTATTAAGTTCCTTTTGGTTGAAAAGATGATTATTTGTTGACAACCCTTGTGTCTGGCATCCTTATCTTCTTGTTCTATATTAGCTATGCTCCTTAAAGATATGTTAGGTTAACTCTGCACAAATTCCTTAGACAAAATGCCTTCATTGGGCCTCCAGAATGTGTGTATCTCTTTCCACGGAACCAGAAAGGTTATTTAACTGCAGAGGATGAGAAAGGCTGCATTTGTTTTGGCTTTTACATGGAAGAATACTGACTTCTGTGCACCTTTGTTTTTTTTCATGTTTTCATTATTCTATCTATCCACTAATTATGCATAATTTGTCCGCCTGTTCACAAATCAAATTATTGAAAATACTTGCCCTACAGGGTAGCGGTGGCAAAAAGGCCAGTGAACAAATGCACAAAGTTGTTGTTGACATAACAAGACAATGCGATTCAAGAAGTAATATAGGGAATTCTCTTCTTTATGAGTGCATTTGCTGTATTTCCACATTACATCCCAACCCAAAGTTGCTTAAAGCTGCCGCTGATGCCATTTCACAGTTTCTGAAAGTTTGTATTTGTGCAACTTATTTCCATTTACTTTGAATTAACTCTACATTTGTGTCCTATGGACAGAGTGACGGACACAATCTAAAGTATCTTGGAACTGATTCTCTTAGTTGGCTACTAAACATAAACCCTGAAATGGCTGAGCAGCACCAATTGGCTGTCATTTATTGCTTAGAGGAGAGTACATTGTTTTATTGTAGTATGTGGAAGCATATAATTTTTAATTGAATGGCACAGATTGCAGTGTGGTAGCATTGATCCATTTCATTAGATACACAAACTTGCACTTCTCTTAGTGGTCCTAAATGTCTATGTTAGGCAACATCTGTTCTTCTGCAGGATTTCCTGCCTATTTTGCTTCTTTTCTTGTAAAGCTTTGATGTTCTAAAGATCTAGGTGCGTTTTAAACCAACACATTCTCCTCTTTCTGTTGGTTTTTTCAGATTTGCACAAGAGATTATTAAGAATTGCCAGTGTTTCTGTTCTCACATTGAACACATGCAGAAATTAAAAATACAATGTGGGACTGTGAAGCTTGAACTTTGAATGCTTCAAATGCATTAATTTTTTCGCATTTAGGAGTCATTATAATTTTTTTGATCATTAATGTCAAATAAAAATGCAAAATGGGAATGTATTGGTCTGAGATCCCACGTCTGTGACAATGTATTTCATCGTAAGAAAGTTTCATTATCATCAAATATTAGATCAGAAACTCATTTTCTGTATAAGGCCACACCTTTTTGTACCACTTGCCAGATTGATCATTTTTTAACGAGGTTGTTGTTTGACAAGGGATTCTCTTAAACATATTTCCTCAGTGGATATTTGTAGGTTTCACTTCGAAGCAATTTTTTTTCTAACTTTTGAGAGCAATCTGCCTGGAGTATCTTTGCAATCAATGTGAAGAATAAAAGCAGGAAGGTGGAGGTGTAAAGACTATGAACTATGTGATTTAGCCTTTAACCTTCATCTATAAGAAGGGTGAATATCGGAGGCTTAAAATCACATAACCAAGATACTGCGATAAACTAGGAATCATTGGATTGTACTCCTTGTCATTGGACAAGCAGTGTTACCGGGGAAAGACAGCAGCTAGCAGTTGTAGGCTGAGGCAAAAGTGTACCAGTCTTGAATCAATTTGTGGTAGGCGGAAAATGACTATTTTCCTGGTGCTAGGCCACTTGGAAAAAGGGGCACTAAGTCTTATATGAAAAGATGTGGCAATGAAGGGGGAATGGAGATGTTGAGTACAAAATTAAAGAGTTGAAGCTGGATTAGGAATTTATAGTATTCAACTTCCGACATGTTTTATGTGAAAATTTTAACTGGGTGGCTTGCGTTGCTCTTAGGTGAGTCAAACAAAATTCCCCTGCATACTAGGAAAAGAACAAAGATTGCTTTTATCATGGCATTGATGTCTGTTACAGCTTTATTATTTAATGGTCCAATAGGGATGCTCTTAAAATTAGCCTTTCATATTGAGTGACATTATTTTTTCAGAAATAACACTGTTCTTTTGTTTGAAATCAGTCTTTAAATTTTTACAAGTGAAGAAAATTGTCTATACTCTTTTTTTCTTGTAATTTTTTTTTGATGTACTAATAACAATTATATGATTTTGTCATTCATTTTTAACTTAGTCTCGTCTGGCATGCTTCATGTCACAAGACCCAGACGATACCCTTAAACGCAGAACATTTGAACTGCACTATAAATGACTACATGAAAAGGATCAACGATAGCCATTACAAAACTGCGATAGCATCCAGATGTGTTGAACTCGCTGAGCAATTTGCAGCAAGCAACCAATCGTTTTTACAGTATTTTACCGACAAGTACTCTTTATTATTCTTTTTCTCATGACAATCCTTAATAATTGAGGAATGATGACGGTCTGCTTTTGTTTCCCATGTTTTATTCAAATTCTAACCAAACAAACCAAGATGTACTCTGTTTTTTCCCACAAATTTCTTAACGGCGGCATTTGTCTTTGCACTGTTGCTTTTAGTAAACTGCTCCTCAAGAAAATCTAGAAACTTCTTGGCACCTATGTTTTCAAATATATTGTCCAAAAGTTTAGGATATTGCATTTCTTATGATGATTAAACCCACGAGTTTGGACTTTTTTCACCTTCCATATGTCATTTACTCTTGTAGGTACTTTCTTTACTAGGCATAAGTGGTTAAGGTATTCTCAATGCAAAGTCTAGATCTAAGCAACCCAAAACTATCCTTAATTTTTGAAAGTTTGTGTCACTTGATATTAGAATTCTAATACTGATGGCAAACATTATGTCCACACTTATCATGTTAACGGTATAAAGAACAACTAACTGCCGGCAAAGTTCAGCTCATAATAATATATCAAATACAATAAATTAATAGACAATTAATAACATAATTCCATCTTTAAATTAATCCATGCAACACTAAACTTAAAATTTGGACAAATATTTGACTCATTGATGATTGACTTGTCGCAATAATCGAGATCAACTGCAAGATCCAACCAAGCACTTTTAGGCCAACTGGGCACTTGCAGCAGACATCTAATTAACCCGTCAAAAATAACACAAGCATACTTACCCGAACTTGGACAAACATGCATAATGTGTGTCCCTTTCCTGTATTGCAATTGAAATCTCTGCTTGCTGCAACCAGTAAGTGTCCTGGTCAAGTATTATGGAAATTGAGCTCTCCTAATCATTTCAATTCAACAAAACACTTACCAGCAATCCGTTCCCTGTGCAAAAAATATAAAACATGCAGATACATGATCTAAGGTTCACATCCAACAAAAATATCAATATTTCGACGGTAAAGTATTTATCAGTTTTACATATATACCATTAAATAGGGGAAAAAAAGCACAGTTACTCTTTTCTATTTTGGTCAAAATATTGTTACAGACAATAGTTCTTAATTTTATGAGGGAGAAAAAAGGAAAACACAATATCAATCAGTTTGGTCGAGCTCAAAGACTATCAGTAAACACATAAATCATTTTTTTTTTCTGTTGATTTGTTTAAACTTCCAAGAAAGTAATTAACCCGTCAAAAATAACACAAGCATACTTACCAGAACTTAGACAAACATGCATAATGTATGTCCTTTTCCTGTATTGCAATTGAAATCTCTGCTTGTTGCAACTCTTCATGTTTAAGTGAAAAAAAATATGAGATGAGCAAAATTTCTCAAGAGCATAGAAGTTCACTTAAACATTAGCTTTTTAGGGATTACAATTCTTAATATTTGTTACATCATTAAATACCATTACTCATAATATATATGTGTGTGTGTGTGTGTGTGTGTGTAAATATTTATGAAGAACCAAAAAAATAAATTTAGGATTATGTGTACAGAATAAAAAGTCGTGCATGTTCTACTCATTTATCCTTATATGTTTGACTCGCACTTTATTTTCTTATTTAGCATTTGCATGTTAAACATTTTTGCCTGTAAGTATACACGAGGAAGAGACGGTTGATTAGACATAGAAACACAACATATAAACATGAACAGAAATCTTTGTGCGACATAAAAATAGGGACAAAAATTACGAACCAGAAAGGAAAACGCCATAGAGCATCAGGTTCCATCTCAGCTAGTGCAAGCTACCTGTCAAGAAATGCATTCATGCATCCCGACATGGCGCAAACCAAGAGTTGATTTTGTTAGTTTTGGAATCGTTGCATGTAAAAGTGTATTGAGCAAAGGAAAAGATTGGAAGCAAACCGACTTTATTCTCAGAATGAAAGTTGTGCCTTCTTGGCTGAGCAGAGCACTTGTATATATATATATACATCCATTAACTTATTAGTTAGTTCATACTCAAGCATACATGTAACCAAAATGAGGATCAACAACCGCTAATCATCCACCATCACTATACCAGCTGCAAGCTGACTGACAGACATAAAGCTGACTTAACTAATCCAACAGGCATCGAATTGGCCCCATGTGATCGTCCTTGGATTGATGACCTGGATCAGTGCAATTTGTGGTCCCTAGTGCAGACTCCTTGATGACTTGTCTGTCGTATGGCCACCTGGAAGCTGATTTATTTGTCAATAGATTTGTTAATGTCTTATTTGCATGTATCATCACAAACTGCACAAACCAGTAAGTGTCCTGGTCAAGTATTATGGAAATTGAGCTCTCCTAATCATTTCAATCCAACAAAACACTTACCAGCAATCCGTTCCCTGCGCAAAAAAATAGGTTATTCTTACCATGAATATTTCAAGTCTTCTCAAAAACAAATACGTCCCTAGTGTTGGCCCCCATCAACATCAAGTTCAGGAATGTTCTTGCACTAGCTCGGGCTATCTCCCCCTTAGAATGCCAATATTTTGAGGACAAATCGAATTTTATGACATTCTCAATATCAGAATCTGATCAATAAGTTAGTGTCCAAAGGATGTTCCATGCTAACGACTTAAAAAAGCGGGTTGGGCAGTGACTCAGAAAAAGAGGTCCGCGTGTACCTTGATGCTGAAGAGAAGCAAATGTTGTGGGAATTGAGTTCAAAACTATTGGGTTGTTCCCTAAGGGACAACAAGTGAGCATTTGTTTCTAAATGGCTTCAACGAAAGCAGCATAGAGATAAATCGGACATGTTATTAATCAGACAAGTTATTTTGCAAAAGCACAAATTGAAAATTAAAATTTAGGAGTAAATATTATTGCAGCAAATATGTGACCAATGACAAAGATGATATCCCCCGTCCATGTGCAACCCCCATCTACTCATTGTGGGGAATTAAATTTAAAAATAATAATAATAATACAAAAAAATAAAGGATAATAATAAAAAAAATAGTATTAAAACAACTAAAATAGTAGAGCAAAAGGATTAAAGAGTAAAAGAAAGATAAAAAAATAAACTGCGACAATTGCCATAACTTGGTTCGCTTTTCTTCCTTTGTTTAATTAAGTATGGAAAGCAGAGATTAGAGAATCCTAACAGGTGACACCACAGTGACTCTTCTCTTGATCCGAATCAGCATAATTTAGGAATCTACAAACCAACGACCAGAAAACAAGATTCAGAAATTTTATCATCAGAAAACTATTATAAGCTATTGAAAACTAACTACGCAACAAAATATCATGAATCTAAAAGAATCTAATACACAAACACGTATATAAAAGAAAATACAAATATAGGTCTAATTCTAAAAGACTAGGAAGAGAGAAATTTGAAGATGTGGTACACTCAGTAGGAATCAGACTGAAAATCCCAGCTCAATCCTCCTTGGAATTGGCTTGCTTTCAGTACAATGTGACCCATCGTTGCCATTGTCAACTCTCTCAGCTTCATTTCTCTTTGAAAGTAGCAATGCAGTTTCAACTTCAGCTTTCAGCCACTGCAATGACGACGACAATGACCTTAATGCATTTAATATAACAATTTTAGACAATTTTCATGATGTTAAATACACGTACAGCTTATGCATAGCGTAATCTGGGACTGCATTGAACGAATTGTGATTTGTGGGCAGAGGGGAGCAATAATCACCGGGGAATTGAGTAATACGGAAATGAGTAATGATTTTTATTCTAATTTTCAAGAAGTTTTCCATTATCAATGTTTGGATAACAACAAATCAAATTTCAATATTTTACGCTAAAAATGTATTACCTAAAGTAGTCCCACCTGTGTTTTATTTTGAAGAATAAAATTTAAAAAAAATAGTGACATTTGTGTCCCATACAGGGCTATTAGTAAATTAAGTAGCTCGACTCGAGTTCGGTCAATGACGAGTTCGATTTTTTTTTTAATTTTTTTTAAAAATAATTTATACTATACAGTGCATTCAGCTCGAACTCGAGTTCGGGCTTAACTCGATAAGTTCGAACTCCAAATCTAACGAGATCGAGCTCGAGCTGTAAAATTTTGCTCGAGCTCATAAAAAATTAACTCGAGTCGAGTTCGAGTAGATCGACTCGACTCGATTCCACCCCTAGTCCCATGTGGCCATACAGTAACATAATGACGATGGAGATTAATTATTTATATTATATTATATGAGATCTTAAGTAACTAATTTTGGTCGTTTAATAAATGTTTTAAAATGCCCCCTTACATAAGATCGGCGACTTTTACTTCTGATTTATTTATTTTCATGTACTTTCGGAAAATCCATTTAATGCAGATATTAAATCATATATATGTTTATTGTGATTTCATGTACAGTTACATATAATATTATCTGATAATGTAGCTCGTTATTTTATACACGGTTAATAATTAATTTCTAAAATGTAAATATAAATGAGTGTGCATATATATATATATATATATATAATTAATATTAATAATGATAATAATTAAAATTTGAACATTAATATGTATTTTAAAAAATTAAAATATTGCATATCTTTATGGTCATTTCCGGAATTTTGGGATTTAAACGGTGAACCAAACGTAGAGTTAAGTTTGCGTCTGGAAAGGCGGATTAAAATCCCTAACGGCGGCTCCTTCCAACTCCGCTCTTCGTCGATCAGCTCATCTCCAGCATTGTCGTTGCCGCCGCCGAGGCTGTTTTCTCGACCGCCGTCCTTTTCGGTTTAAAGAGCCGAACCATTGGTACCCACACTCATTACTTACCACTGGATTTTGAATTCTAAAGGAAATGTTAACAGATTAGTTCTAAGTACGGGAATTTCAATAAAATTTCTCTAAAATGTTTTCGTACCATATTTTATCATCTGTGAGTATGTTTGTTAGGCACATTATTTTTTTTCTTTGAGGAATATTTGCTGCACAACGTAGCAGATTAAGTATCCCTTGTTTTTTTTTCATTTACATGCGTGTGTGTTTCTGTGGTTGTCCCAAATTTGTGTTTTTTTCTTTAAGTTACTTGTGATTGTGCCATCTGTCACGTAATTGCTGCGTGCTTGGATCTGCACCAGAATTCCGATTAACAGACTTCCATGGCTCCCGAGAAGAAAGATGCATCTAAATCATTGGAATGGAAAAGTATGGAGGAGTCGGGAAGTAACGAATTGGGTAAAGGAGCAACCGTAAAGAAACGGCGCCCGGCGAAGTTTAGGCAAATCCCAGATTATTATTTCCTTCCTCGAAAGTCTCTACCGTCTACAATTCTCTACTACGGAGCATGGATAGCTGCTGGAATAGGCGCAGGCATGCTCACAGAAGTTTGGATAAACAAAAAGGTCAAAGGTATGAAGTTTTCTGACTTTAGTCACTTGATTGAATTACCGATGCTGTTAAGGCCAAACATACTATGCACTTCCAATGTTATTTCTCTTGAAATTCATTCAGATGCATAGTTTATAAAGATATTATAGGCACGAGTGCTTTAAAAGCCGACCAAACCGTCAGATGGATCAATAAAATGGCTTGGATAGAATTTGAATGCCGAACTATAGTAAGATCAAGTGAAATTGCTTAAATAGACAAACCAGTCTTGGTTTTCGCCTTTGATTTACTAAAACCAAATGATCCAATTCATGCTTAAAATGATTTTATGATGCTAATCTTTTCTTTTTTTATTCCTTTTTGTCTTTTTTATTACAGTTTATCCTCGTTCTGTTGTCCTTCAAATAAAAATCCGATGAATCAGACGAATCTTTCTGTTCGATGTCCAATTGTTTTAATTTTGACACATGTTGAATATATATAATCCTTATTAAAATTTGGTATATTTTGATTAAATATATATTTTAAAATTTCTATCAATTAGGTTAGTATTTATTACTTTTAGTTTTGTAGTGTTCTTATTGTATTAGTTTACAACATATAACTATTAATATGGACAAAAAATATTTAAAATAAATTCAAGCATTCGCTTAATATATATTTTTTATGATTTTTTAGTATATTAATTAATATTTATAATATAAATGTGACATTATTGGTTCAACTCTTAAATCATTAAATTTTTTAATTTGATGGCCGGTGGAATTTTTAAAATATTGATAGGATCTTAATACGACGATGTTGCTTGAAAGCTTGCTTAAACACTTTCTTGATTCGATGATTGCTTTATAGTCATTCGTCTTTCATTTGATGTGAATAATATACACATCAAATGGGATGAATTAATGGTTCTTGTCTCTATATAGAGGATGGAGGTGTCATCTGGGAGTTCGACAAATAGCAAGTTTGATCGTCGGTTTGAATCCTTAAACTGAGGAGCCATGTGATGTTGATGTGGTTATGCTTCAAGTTAAATTCGTCTAACCTTGCTATGCTGCTGCCTGAGAAGATGGTCTCCCCTTTATATCTGAATCGAAGGTTCCTCCTTCCTTTGCTCGTCAATTTAAAAATAGAGTTATGTTTTGTTGTTTGGATGTGTATTATGGTTTAAAATGTTGGGCCAATGGTAGAAATAAATATTATTGGACTAATTAATCTCAAAATTGTTTGCTTAATATTTGGCTGACTATGTTAATTATTATGTTTGTTTGCTGCCTAAGCATGTGATATATTTATGACTTGTTTGCTTTACCGTATGAGGATGTCAAAATAATATTTTGACGGATAATTTTATTTTGTGTTGGATCAGATTAGTTTAGTTGTTTTATTCAGTTTGTACCAGGTTTTTATTTAATTGACTTTTATCCTTTTAAAGAGAATATGGGGTTAAGATTGACCTATATTTAATAATTTATCTATCTTTTGGGTCATCTTTAATAGATAGGATCAGTGCTTGAAAACATTTTTTTGATGGATTGTTTATTATATCTTATAAGTTATTTAGACAAGATTTTTATCATTTAATGCGGGACTTTTATGTAATCATGAGCTTTAATGCTTAAATTAAAATAATATGTCTACTCTAATCTTCCAAGTGAACACGACATAAAAGTAAATATGTTCTTCTTGGAATTTTAATTTATTTAAAAAATTATTAATTTTATTGAAGTATATTTAAACAAAGTTTCCGATGGATTTGAAACATTTCATGCGACCTAATTTTATGGCTTGATTTTACTTGTTAAAAAAAAAAATCTGACTTTTCAGAAAATTTTAAAAATTATCTTAATGTATCACAACTGCATTTACCTTAATACGCGCGTGTTTTGTCAGGTTTATTTAGTGTTCTGTTATTTTATTACAGAACATTTCCACAAGAAAAACCCTCGAAATGTAAGTCTGTTTCTATGGAATGGAGGGCAGATGTCCTTACAACGTCCATTCTTTGGTCAACTATTTGCCAGTCCAGATACAAACTGAAAATGGACAGACAAATTGCTTTCATCCATGCTGGCCCTGCGTTAACTCCCAAGTGCTAGATATGGCAAAACAGCTTAAGAAGGCACATATCCCAAATTCCACATACGATCCCATCACAAGCTCTAGCCCAAAATTTTGTCTACAATGGGGAAATCAGGCAATACATCCACGGGAACCTGGAGAGTAGAAATAAGAGGGAACCTATCACAACTTCAAGAATCTTTTTAGGTTATATCAAACAATGCCCAGAATGGTTTCTATCATATTATTTGAAGGAATGTATGGAGTTCAAAATCGTGTCCTCATGTTCGAAATTCTTTAAGATTTTCTGTTGTCCCATGGACATACATATTAACATTACATCTTCACTATTAATTGGTTGAAAATACCTTACTATAGGGGAACGAACTGAAAAATCAAAATGACAAGACCTGCTGCTAAATAATTTATACCAATGAGGTAAACTGAATGTAACATAGAGCCTACTACAGTACAGGCATTTTAATACGAGCCTAATATAGTGCAAGCATTTTAATATGAAACATGGAGCCTACCATATTCTTGAGGACAAGGCCATAATGAATTTCTTTACGTTTTCCCGAGACCAACAGAAAAATTTATTCCTTAATACTTACCAAAAGATTGAAGCCCAAATAATAGATAAAGACCATACCTTGATCTCTTCCAGTTTTTCAAGTGCATGTTTCAGAGGTGGTGTCATCGTACAATGCTTCAAAAGAAGAGTTTCTGCAGCACCTTTGTCACCTCTTCCTTGAATTGTGAGAATTTCCCTACTTAAGCTCTCAACAGCATCTTCAACCTTCAGTGAGAGAAGATAAAATGCCCCACATCAGTTCATCTAAAAGGAAGTCCGTGTGGAGTCCTAATGTCAATCTTACCTTGTCGAAGTTGACAGAAAACATTCCATCAGGGTGTAAAACAAAGGAGCCTTTCTCGAATAAATAATTAAACTGCAATGCTTGCCCTTTGCTGCACATATTTGTCACAGTACTAATATCAGAATTTCTGTGATTCCCTGGTGTAAAATTGTAGTAGAAAAATGAAAGGCATACCCATGAGATTCCTCTAAGCCAAAACGTACAGAGCGGAAGCAACCAGCAAGGAAAGAAACATACATGGATTTGAGCAAGGTTTTGGGGAGTAAATTCTGTCCACATACAAGAATTAGTCCTTAAAAGCCTAGAATAATCAAACTTGAGAGAATTACACACCGTATTGCTAATCCAAAACTGAAGCTGTGGAAGATTGCTAAGGAAGTTAAGATGACTTGACAAGACGACCAATCATAGATTGCTAAGGAAGTCAACATATCAAACCCACGTGTGCATATAGGCACATCTCCCCCCCCAACCGCCAAGTGTTTCGTGAGCAGTCAGACATGGCACTAAGATCCTAAAGTAGGAAATGCAGCAAACTCGTTTCCAAGTCTTAAATCCAACCTCGACTATCAAATATTATTGACTTGAGCTACTAAGCAGTTGGATATACATGGAAACAAGTTAATGTCATAGGCTTCAGGAAAGAGTCGAACTTGTAAGGTAAAACAAAAGGTGCACTAGAAAACCAAGTTTATTAGCATCCGGAACCAAGGGGTTATTGGACGCTGGATGTTTCAAATATTATAGAAAAATTTTATACCAAAAGTGAAATAATCAAAATATTAGGATCCAAGTCACAGATATTCAATACCATGAGCACGGTTGATAAAAAAAACCACAATTCTCGAATGGCATTAGCACAAGTTCCCAACAGAAATGGAATTTTAGAGGCATAGGTGAGACAAATGATAATATTAAAGTCAAAAGAAAAAGGATATTACTCAGTACCTTGTTAACTAGAAATCTTAGGGCCCAAAGGCCAACGATGTCTGCTTTAGCTTCTTCCAGAGCTGAGTGAAGTTCTTGCAACTCCTGTGTTGTACAATAAAATCCATGAACTCAACTGTCAGCAAAAGGAATAGATAAAATTCATTTTTACAATGAAAATACTGATACTTGAATATCATTACTTTTATATGACCCACTATAATTCTGCTGATATACATACCTACATAATATTCTTATGCATGTTCACTTTAAAGAACTGAAATGGACAAATTAATATATAGACTAATTATATATTCTT
Source organism: Avicennia marina (assembly GCA_019155195.1). Classification (NCBI taxonomy): domain Eukaryota; kingdom Viridiplantae; phylum Streptophyta; class Magnoliopsida; order Lamiales; family Acanthaceae; genus Avicennia; species Avicennia marina. The sequence goes on along the minus strand of CM032762.1, from coordinate 12,813,434 downwards.
TTTAAAGGATAAAAGCCTATGACTAAACAAAAATTCCAGTAAATGATTAAATACTTAATAAATAACCGATAAAATAATCCATTAAAACAATCATTTCAGACCCTATCCTATCCATTAAAGTGAAAATAACATTAGAAATGATTTATCCAGTTACTATCTGAGAGCTGTGGAATAAGGATGATGGAATATTTCTACAGTGAATATAATTAATTTATTCTTTTGTCACTAGAAGGAAAACATCGATCAAAATCACAAAAAATGTACAAAGCTCACTATAAATGGATGCGAGAAATATTTACATTTTGTATTCATATTAATGGAAAAGAGAAATAAAGATAAAGTGTAATCCATCATCATAAATGAGGGTGAAAACGATATGAAAATTTTCCATTCAGTTGGAGCTATATACATTAGGAAAAGAACAAATTCGAAATTGAATGTCTACTTGATTTTTTGATTGCAAAGAACAGAAGAGCATTTGTAAGGTTTGACTCTGGCCTTATGGAATATGGAACGTATTCTCACTTTATCATCAGTCATTTTTGAAAATGACACAAACTAGAGATGAATTTTTGCAGGTAGGGAGAATCAGTCTTTACTGCTCAACCTAAGATTAATGGTAACATGTTTATCATCTGAAAATTGTACCAGCACCATACAATAAATACATCCAGTAACTGGAAAAAGTGCTCGCTATAAATAATAGCAAGCGGACAGATTGAAATTTAGCATTTTCTCTAATCATGCTTCACAACATCCTCAGAGAGATAGATGTACTCCCTTATTGTGCCAAATTGACATCTTCAAGAAAAAAACCAATCAGATGAAATAGAACAGCCAACTGCACCAGTATAATAATCAAACATACCAATCTCACAGTAGATTTTTTCCCATTAGGAAGCGTTATTGTATGTGGTCCAATACCATGACAGCACTCATGACAAATTGTGTGAGTGAAGAAAGAATCAAAGTCCACATATTTATGTTGCTCCTCTGCTATGCATACATTGGCAATAGGCTGAAGAATAAGCTTGAACCTGGCCAAAAGAAAAAGATCCGATACATCAACAGCTCACCAAAAGCGTCAACAAAGACATCAGTGCATGAATATTTATCCCCTGGGCCAACGCTGAAATATCTAGTCAAAGTTTTACATAAAAAAAGATCTTGACTATAGAAATGTACTTTGCTTCCGAGACATTCTTGAGCATGACCATGGAGGTTCCTCTGTCTTTTACAATTCGTTCATCATTTGGAAGGTTAAATGCAACAGTTTGTGGACCCTTCACATCCTGCCGAGAAGTTGATTCAACAGCTACTCAGTGCTACCAGATATCAGGCAAACTTCAACTATGCCACAAAACATGTGTAATTTCTATGCAATCAACACATTATCAAAACAAAATCAAAAAGTTCAAGGTTGTAAGGTGCATAAAGTGAACTAAAATAACAAATGAGAATTCCAGTTCTAGAAACATCTGATCAGTTCAAAAACCTGCTGTGTTCACGCTCAAACCCATCTGAGCAAAGGTGGGGGCACAACAAGGAGACCAAGCAAAGATGTTACAAGAGCAGTGATGAAAAAACTCATTAAGCTTGGTAGAGGGCAGCAAATGCTGAGTTACATCCACAGAATGAAATGACAATGTCAGATACATGATAACATGGAGAAAATGCCCCCAAAGTGGAATATGAGAACATTGGAAGTTTGATCTCAGTGATTCTAAATATGAGTGATGGCAGTGGATGCAAGATGGACATCTTCAGCAAGCTCTATTTCCAACTGGCTGTCAAATTAACCGAAATTCAAATTCTAGAAAATGAGTGGTCATTTGAGTTCCACTTTGGATTCATACACACAGCACAATGACTGTTTTTATTCCTCTTGTTTTTACGTTTTTTTTCCTTCCTTTCTTTCTTTGTTTCATTCTTCTTCTTTGAGGGAGGAGAGGAAGGATTGTGTGAAGCAAGAGAAATAACTAGAATTTTGGGTCAAAATGATGTATGTCAAACAAAAACATCCGTTTGGGATTGGAACAATTTGATCATGCCATAATTTCAGAACTAAAGTCTACTTGAATTCAATTGTATGCGACCTGGTAGATGTATTATGAACTAGAAAGCCACAAACACAAAACAATTAATTCATGTACTTCATCTAGAGTTGAGTATAAGCTCATTTGATCTAAAACTTAGCAAAAGCAGATTTTACCATTCAATGCCCCTATAAACGAACGCTCACCCCAGAATTATAAATAAGCTGGACAACTCGAATTGGGGCTGCAATCACATCTTCCGACTTGTAAGCATTGTCCATTGGAAGATTCTTCTCCAAAACCTAGGAAGGCCACTTGATAAGAAAGAATCAAATAACGAAATGATTGACAAAGATTTCATTATTGCACCTGTAAATGATTGCCAAATAATTTAACTTGAGAAGTTGCCTCATCATCCCGAACCCCAATGAATGCCTCGAAAGTGGCCTAGGTTGCAGTGGAAACAATGAAATAATTAAACAAGGTATATACCACTTAAAAGGAGAAAACAATTATATAAGTATATACTTTGGTATCCAATCAATCCTCTATAATCTATCATATGCACGTGCTATTTCCAACATTCACAAATGGCATTATTTGCCCATCAACTTGCTATAGGAGATCTTTTTAACAGTGCTCTTCTTTTCCTTGCTTCTCAATGAGTTCTTACATGCAAAAACTAGAAGGCTGATTTTGCTATATCATAAATTGAAGCAAAAAGGGGCAGGAATACCTTGTATCCAAATATTGTGTCTTCATATGTCTCGTATGGGCCAATAGTAATATCCAGCTTTGAATCCTAGAAGATTATCATTAAAGCAAAAAGAATTATAAAGTGACCAAATTTTTAAATGTCACTTTAGACTTCAATAAAAGAACACACAACATAACGCAGTCATGGCATAACATCAACAGGATACTGTAAAAAGTGAACAAGAACTTTACAATTAAGAGAGTAAATTAGTTCCAACTCTTGCTTTCTCAGCGCAAAAGTTGTGATTCTCACTTTTACAGTAGAGGAGATAAGTAGTGCCTTCTCAATCGCATTTGTAAGTATCTAGTTCACAAATATAAAAAGTTTTCAAATAGGATGGAAAAGCCAAAATAACATGTAAGTTTGCCTCATTGTGCTAAAAAGTAGTGGTCAGATATTGGCACTGTCACATAATCACTTTAAAATGGGAGTTTTTTAAGGAATAAAATCAATATTAGGAACAGAGTCGTCTTCTCTGGAAATTCCAAAAAGAAAATAGACATGAGAAATCAGGAGATAACAAGAATATATGACAAGGAAACAAATGCTACTCCACTACATACAACAGTCACCTTTTTCTAAACTGACACATCATTTGAAATTCTAATTCAAAAGCCACAAATAATAAAAAATTCAAATGAAAATGTCAAACTATAGATTCCAGAACAACTTGTAGCCGGTATTAACCATAAAATCCTAAATCATAAGCCGTAGTCCTCGTGTTCATTCTACAGGAATTGGTCATTCCACAATGGAAGGCAATTGGTTGCCTTCATGTCGCAGAATTATTGCAAGAGCAGCCATTATGTAATTAGTCATTAGTAACAGGCAGACAGAAGAGAGAAGCCGAAAATGCCATGTCTGAATGCTCAATAGGAAACCAACTACAAACTATAAATTTAACTATAATGTTGCAAAAAAAGAGTTGGAACTAACCAATTCCATCCAGGCAATATCTGAATCATAGTATTCATTTGACAAGAATGCATCAGCCTTGCTGTGCAAGAGCCTCTTCAAGCTGCACCAAAAAAATTCACCTATTGAAGCTGAGTTTCCTCTGCCTGCTTCTTTCAATAACTTTCATGAACAAGCAACATTGTACCTTGATGAGCTGGTTAACTCCCCAGCTTTGTGCAGCAGATCAGAAGCTTTTGAAAGATAAGCATTGTATTCTTCAGAGTAAGGGACAGTGTATAGATCATGCACATCATCACAGCTGCTAGGTGTGGATAACAGTGGCTCATCCAATGTTCTTTCACTTTTTCTTTTAATAACACTGAAAAAGCTTGTTGCTTCTTTCTTCTTATCTTCTGGGAGACTATTTTTCCATAATTCAAATTCCTATAAAGGAAAATATTCAAATGTGCATGACATGCACCAAAAAATGGTTGTTGCATGAAAACAGGGTATAATAAATACAATTTAGAAGATGCCAGGCACGTTTATATTATTTTCCACATGAATGCAACATATTTGGTACCATTTTGTCCATATCTGGAGGATAAAAATTTGCACCAGGCGGTTTAGCAACGGGAAATGCTGTCTTATATTCAACTCCCTTCCACCCAGCAACTGGTTTAGTAGCATTACGAAGCAGCTTCACAGCCGAGTCTGCAGTTGTCAAAAATGCCTCATTTTCATCCAAACAGGACCTTCCAAGGAAAAAAAAAAGTGAAACTTAGAGAAACTAGATTAAGTGAAACTTAGAGAAACTAGATTAAGTGAAACTTAGAGAAGCTAAATATGCATACAAAAAGCATAGAAATTAAACTGAAAACATCCTCAAAAGTTCAGAATCTCAATAGAAGTGTCTGATACGAAGTTTCAACAAGCAGTAGGAACAACACAAAAATCATCTTAGAACAAATTGAAAATTTTTTTGCCACCTTAGAATAATAAGATTAGGTGGCAAACAAATAGGCAAAAGCCACAGCATTAAGTTGCGTAATACCTGTGCCTTTAGCATGCCTGTAGAGCCAAGATAAAATATGTTGAAAGAAAATGCTTTAGAAGTCTACTAAGACATCATATGTAAAAAGACAGACGGACAAATACCAAGTCAGAAAGAGCAAAAGAAGAACAGGAATTCTGCTGAGCAAATATACCATGGACTTTTGTTGACTAGATAATACATCCATTTTGATTTGTTCAGTTGAGACTCATCAGCATGCAGCTCTAGCCAATCTTTTAAAGATGGATTGCTGTACCAAACCTATATATATATGAGTAGATATGAGAAAACACAAAAAGAAACTTATGAATCATCAAACTTCAAAAATTCTGAAAAGCTCAGGCAGGCGGTATTTAAGTGAGTAGTCTGAATTAAGAAGACTAATCTGGAAATCAGCTAAGCTAAAACAGAAAGCTAAAGAGATTTCTGTCCTGAACTAAACCAAAAATATCACAAAGTAACATAAAAGCACTGTGATCACAAGCTCCATAGTGGAAGTATAGGAAATGCTAAGGTTAAAAAAAAAAAAAAAGGAAAAGTATACGTTCCATTCCCATTTTAAATAAATCAACACAAAAAAAGCATCTTTTAAGGATATTCTGCACAACAATGGACAGGAATACGACCTGCAGGATGAAAATCTGGTCCATCATTCTTGCAGCTTTAACAAGCAAAGTCAGAGCTTCCTTGTCTGCATTGCTAAGCCCTGTTAACTGTTAGGCACGAGAGAGGGGAAGAAATATCAAAACAACAAGGGAACTGCATCAGTGAATTTGATACTTTCTCCATGAAAATAAATTCTAATTACAGTTTTCTAAAGAATAGATGTCAATGTAAACTGTGCTGGGATGCATGAAGGCAGGTACGGGTGTTCGCGTGTGCACAAAGAGAGAACTACCTGTCAACTTAACATGTTATGTTGTCTCACACTCTAAAACTACCAGCATGAACATTAGCAAAATCCCATTAAGGAAATATGATCTCCTCCAAAATCATGCAGGATATTCATAAAGTATAGATACTTCAGTAAAACAATGATTAAAATGTTAAAATGATATGCATTATATATTTGATTCATCAATTTCAGCGCAATCATTTAAGCAAAAACCACTGAAAGATAATTAGGGATGTTACAATAGATGTGTGCATCGTGTTGTGTTATCTAGAAAATATGATATTTCAGCAAAAGTATGATGCAACCAAGTACAAATGCACCACGTGTCAAATAGAAATAATCCTGGATGCATAAAATAAAAGAAGAATTATAAGCATCTTTCACCACTCAGAATGTAAGCAAAGACTGAACAAGTGCAGGGAGTTAATACCATCAACAAATTATTCGGCGTATTTCTGTGTCCAGTCATTAGGTTTAAGAAGCAAACAATACACAATTTTCCTGCTGTCATAGTTAAGGAATTGATGTAATCGGGGCATTAGGATCAGATGCCATGAGCAAAATTTGAAGAATGAGCCATCAGATTAAGAAACATGCATTATGAGACATCAAGAGGTTCCATAAACTCTAATCTTTAGGTGACAAAAAATTTAACCCTAGGTTTTCAGTCTTCCATGGGTTTCCTGCACAAACAAAATGTGACAACGGCATGTCTATACCCTACTTGGGCAATTTATTAATTTAAAAGGTTGTTCAAATTAATTATCAAGAAAGTTCAAACTAAAAAAAATAATAATAAATAATAATAGTTCACTAAGTTTTTCTCCCCAGAAACTACAACTGCTGCGTCATGCAAGACTTTCCTTCTCTTCATGCATAATGTCTAGCAAGTGGCAAATAGTTCTATTGATTCAATGCACGTATAACTAGTACACAATATACTCATCATGGCCCCCTAATGTGGAAAGGTGCTGTAACGTCACTTGAGGAGTGCTGTTTTTCTCATAATTAGTACACAAGGAAAGTCAAATATACAAAAAGGAACAAAGGATTGGGTGGATTACATGGTTCCTTTCAAGGTTCATTGCACCAATAAAGTCTTTACCAAGTAAAATACAAAGTGGAGATTTAAAGAAGAAAGTAAGCATTATTCAAGATTGGACACCTTGACGATTTTGGTGCTAAACACACAGAATGTTGTAGACAGCATTTTGTGCATTAGGTTTCAGAACATCAATTCTTCAGCAATGCTGTCATATTAAAAGGAAAAAAAATAAGGTTATTAAGTAAAAACCTCCGCATCAAGGCAAACACGAGCATAACGGTTCAGCTGCTTTTGTAGATTCAAAGCACGTTCTTCAGCATTTTGTTTATACCTAGAGAAATACAAGCCTAGCTCATCAGCAAGAACTTGTACCAAAAAAACCCAAAAAGAAATGTGTAACACATGGTAATTGCAGGTATTAGCCAAGTTCAGCTTGGGGTGTAAAAATGAGCAACGGCTTCCAAGAGACCAACATAATGGAAAAGGAAAACAAGCCTAGCAAATTCAGAATTTGTTCCAAAACTTCTCTTCATACTTTCATTTGTCATAAAATATGCAAACATAAAGACTGTGGGTTCCTAAACATATCTTATGACAATCTTCTCAGTAGAGATATAAGATAACACAAAAACAAACATGTGGAAAGTATCCAAAGCACTTCATGGTATACCTTCTTGCCAAAATTTCAAAGAGCTGACCATATTGATCGTTTACATCATAAGGTACGTATTGAGGATCTCCTTTCTCAAGCAAGCTTCTATACTCCTCTAACGAAACATATTTAACAGCTGAAACTTCAGATTCCTTCAAACAACAGATACCCAATCTGAGGTCGCAGCAACTTGTGCCAGCAAAGTAGCATACAACAAATTATCAGGGATGAAACTCAAAACAGAATGATGAAAAAAATAATATTCAATGATAACCGGTTTCTCAATTAAATGATCACAAAATTTATTTCTAATAACCAATTTTTGGCTAGTGAAAAAACATCTTCTGAGATTTTCTTAGAAAATTGTTCAGCAACCATTCAGAAAGTTATAATGCTTGATTGAAAATTAACAATATTTAAAGACACAAGTTGGACAGGATAAATGATAATATGAAGGTGCTCAAGATGTTACCATACTTTATTCAGCAGATGGCCCAGTACAGGGGAACAATTATTTAGCAGCTCATGGAATTGATAAGTAAAATATGTGTAATTTAAGATCAGGTATGCTTATTTATAAGTAGCATAAGAGTAGGTGTCAAACCACTCATGTTGGGATAACAATGCTGTAATTAGAGTGAAATGAAGTATATAAGAGGAAATAGGGATAAGTTTAGAAGAAGATAGCATGATGGAGGTCGATGCCAAATTGTCTACAGAAGTCTGCCTTTTAATCTGCAATTTCTAAAAAATGAACTTCCTCCAGTATGACATAGTATAGAAGAGGGGCGAGGATTAAATTTTATGAAAGGAGTAATCTGAGACATGAGATGGCCAAGAGTAACTTGTGCAAAAACCTACCGAGATACTTATTCGATCATATTACAAATTCAGGTTCACAGGTGAGCAGTGGCACTTCTCTTTCAGTTTCATTAAAATATATATATATTAAAAATTACTATGTCACAACATTGAAGTAACAAGCATCAAAATTTGATAGAAATGGGACCGATCTGTTAACTCAATGAGTAAAAGCAACATTTGAAAATATTTTAACAATAAATATAGAATTGCGAACCTGAAGAGTAAAGGCTTCCAACGGGATCGGATCTATTGTCGTGACAAGGTAGACATCATTGTATTCGTTGTTAATATATTTTCCATCATTTATGACACTGCAAGAAGATATATAATTTATCATAGATAAACCCAAAGCTCTGGTAGAAAAATGAGTCAAATTAACTATCTGACTAGCTCAACAGGATAAAAACCATTTGTTGGGATTTGCTTTAAAAAAATTCAAGAAGACAACTGTGGCATGAAATTGGAAAGAATTATGCAACAGGAGACATTAAGTAATTAGCACCATGACCTGCACGGGTGAACATCCACGACCAATTTCTTTCTTCCAAGAACGATATCTTAGCCATTCTAAACAGTTAAAATATGAAAATTGAACACAATCAATCATGTTCAAAAAACAATAAGAAATCAAAGTTCTAAAATCCTACAGGAAGTACTTAAATTAATTGCAAGATCATCCCAACTAAGAATAAAGCATCAGAGTAGAAACCTGTACTTCAAACCACAAGACAAACAATTCCTGTGTCTTTAGTAATCTAGTTAGCTTGTCAAAAGACTAGCTGCCACAAAAGATAAGTTTTACCCTTTTCTTCTACTCATATTCTCTTAGCTGGCTACCCTTCTATCCTCCTACCACCATGTAGGTAGCTTTATAACCCATAATCATTTCGATAGACATAGTACATCCAAATTTACTAGTTTACTCCAGGGTTTCCCACCCAAATCTGACAACACCACCTTCTACCAGTCGTCAGTCAGCCTTTTCCTGCTCACTTCCTCAATATTCCATACAGCCCATACTCATTTCTATAGGCATAGTACGTACAAATTTACTAGTACAATTTGCAGTTTCAGACCTCAAATCTAATGACATAAACTTGTACCAGTCCTCAATCTGCCTTTTTCTGCTCGCTTCCCGCAGAAAGTACTCCTTGGACCATAGGAATGTCCAACAACAAAAATGACCATCATCTTCATGACTGAAAATTCCTTACCCAATGCCCAGTATACCCATAACATGTAAGTTTTATCCCCCCCCTTCTTTGGACTCTCAAATGCCCTCTGTTTCTTCCCATCTTCTACATTTATGCGGGTGATTAAATCCAACAATTCTTATGTGCCATTAAATTTTTGCAGTCATTGTGCAAGCTCTCTGGTTGATTGATAGAAATATTTCTACAGCAATTTCATCATGCAAATACTTCTGTTCACAGATTTTAGTACCAGCATCTACAGACACATTTCAAGACAAAGCTCACTCACTTTAAATTACCTGTATAATTTTGATATTTGACTAGAAAAAAAAAATTACCTGTATAATTTCAATACTGGTATTACATTGCTTCCATGAGCCCCTTGTTACCCAAAACATTAAAGATTTCCCACCACAAATTAGGTGTCACTTTCTCAAGCCTTGCGTCTTCCTCAGAACAAACAAAACCTGATATTTGCATGACTACAAAATGCCTTGTGAATGAAGATTGCTGAGCTAATTCCCATTTTAGGTCATGGAGGGCCCAAATCCAAGGAGAGAAACTTCCATGAGCCACTGCATGAGTAGTTGTCAGTGGGCTCCCACTACGCGTAACCAAAAAATTTAGGCCATATTCACTTTCAAAGATAGGATAAAGGCCCTTTGGGATTTTTTTAAAAGATTATTTTATCACACTTCTCATATGGAATTATTTATCCATCATTTTAGTCATTTTATACCGAACTAGCCTTTTATCACAAGTTTTTATCCATTGTAAAAAACATATCATTAGCATAGATAAAATAATTTATCCTACTTAATCAGAAAAAAGTATACATAGCCTTAAGGTATTGGATTTATGAGTCATTGCCACTAGTACATAGCTCATTAGTCTCACTCATCTGCAATTTGAGATAAATTTATACTTGATATCTCAACACTCCCCCTCAAATACAAGTTGCTTTAAAGTTGGGCATTGCTCCTCTCGATCAGAACTCATCCCAGTGAGTACTTCATCATGATGTTAGGCTCATTCACCAAACACTCTTTCCTTGGACCTTATGTCTCCTCCATTTGCACACCTAACAAACAATGCTATTACCAAGGCCTTACACCTCCTCCATCAACTTTATGGGCTCATTGTAGCAAATACTTTTCTTTTGTTCTTGTAGTTGAACCATCAAATAGTACTTGCTAGGTCATGGAGGGGGGGCACAAAACCAAGAAAAGCAACCTCCACAAGCCTACACCAGAGTTGCACATTAGTGGGCTCATCAGGCCCAAAATCCTATGACATTAAGTGTATAAATCATTCTGACTTACATACAACTCATTAATCCAATTCATTTTTTATGTGGGATAAACTCATACTTAATAACTCAATATTTGATACAATTTTGTGGAATAAAGTTTATTTAGCAGATTGAGGTATTTCTTGTTATCAAACTTGCCAGAGAGAAGTCCTACACATATTTGGTCAAACATCTATGAGGATTGGAAGAAATGTTGTGTGATGTGCTGGGTGACAGCATTCGCACAACAGTTGCAGCTGCGCACGGAGATAATTAGGGTTGGGTGGGTAAAATTGATTTGGGAATTTGGAGATTAGGGCCACAGCAGAATGTTGGTTGTATTTTCAATTTTTTCAAGTGCTGCCACCGCACAAGGGCCCTAGCAGCACTAAGAATGGCTTAACCTATTGGAAGTTTTGAAAAAGAAACATGTTGAGAGGATTGAACTGTACATTATAACTAAAGAGAATTCCCAATTATAGTTCGAGTGATTACAATCATTACAAAAATAAAAAATAACTAAACATAAATCTAACCCTATAAAGCAGAAAAGAAGATTTTCAAAACCTATTAGAGGTAATAAAACATACTTAACATTAAACCACATATTCTAAAATTATTTTCTAACAAGATCAACAGTTCTCAAGTATGTAGGAAGGAAAAATACATCCATGCACAATGCAACTAATTTGAATTTCTGGAGAATTTTCAACTTGGAATGAACATAACATCTTTCATAATTTTCTTTTAATGTCCTTTCAGCTCTCCATGCTTTAGAACAGCTAGATCACATTTTAACTATTTGATGAGTCACTTGACATATCAACTATGCCACAAGTACAAAATATGATAAATCAGCAAGTACTCAAAATTAAACTTATTCCCCTTTTTTAGTACATGCGCACCACCATAAACTCAATTATATTCAAGTACTTTTGTAATTCATTTATCCACTATCATTCATTTCTTTATCAAATATAGACTGAACCAAGTTTAATTTTCCGACACACACGCTTATACTTGATTTCACTATGCCAAGTAGCAGCTGTAACTTGTTCTTCATTCCTTTGCTAAGGATCAGCTCGTCCATACACTTAGTGGTTGCGGTGTCAATAAACATTTCTCTACCACAAGTACAATCTATACTAATCCAGCAGGTAATTAAAATGAAACTAACATGTGGGAGTTCAGGTTCTACGTTGTAGTAGCTAGGGCTAGGAGGAAAAATAAGGTTTTGAGTAAAAGAAAAAGTTCATGCATGTAGGCGCTACCATTCATCAAAGAGTGCTAATAATTGGTGACTGTAAACAGGATGGAAAGTATAACAGAGAACTCAAATTGTAATTTTTCGACTAACCACTCTTGAAGAAAAACAAATAGCAGTTCAAATGCATCCTTTGGAAGTATAACACCAAGCTCTTCCTGAAGCTCCCTCCTGTAAGCATGAAAAAGTATTTTCTTCAGATATAAGCAATCATAACTGTTGGAAACAACCAAATCATCTTAAGTTCTTGAGCAAGATTAAAGACATTAAAAACAGACAAGAACTACTAACTATTATGTTAATTTAAAACGTAAACTATAACATTAAGTGTGTTAGAATATTGAAAGAATTATATCATAAGTGAAGAGAGACACAATAAGAGCACAACCAAAGCATTATGCGGTTCGGCCATTTTGGCCTACATCCACGGACAAATGCCTAAAGGACAAAAACTATATCACTTTCTCTCTTGATTCTCTCTTACAAATGTGTTACAATGATCACCAATTTATAGGTGAGGCTTACAATGTAATAATAGAAAGAGATCAACATAATTCCACCATACCAAATATTCCTTGAATCAAATATATGATATGATATCATATAATCAAATCAAATCCAATTAAATCTCTTACCATTTTCTTTCCAATGCTCCTCTGCAAATTGAACATGGAATGTTCAACTTGAACAATGAGCTCTTCATATCTTCAACTCACAAGAGATCAACAAAAGTGAAGAAGAACACCTAAATAGGTCTAAAACTTACCAAAACTCTACTTACACAAGCAAAAGCCAAATTCCATGCAATGAACCAAAACTGAAAACTGAGAGCCCCATCTACCAAAAATTTACCACCAAATCCAGCAATGGCGTTTGGAGGGGCAGCTGATTTGAGGCAACAAACTAGGTCCAACTAGCAGTAACAACAAACTCTGCCTCCAAGGCGTGGAAACAAACCTCCAAACCAACAACTCTCTTGGACGTAAGGAATAAAGTACCCACTGTAAACAGCCCAACAAATCAATTGAGCCCAAAAAAAAAACCAAGCCTACACACCCATCATTTTACTCTAGAAAGCTAGCCCAAAACATAAATTAACCTTCTAGGCTAAACAATTAAAAGAGACAACCCACAACCTCATTTGGCCCATGCAGATAAGCCCATACAGGAACTAAAGGTCTGAATTGCACTTTTCGACCGCAACACTAGCAGCACTCAATCTAGACAGCCACCCATAGGTGTCAAGCTGAGGAAATGAGCTGGTGTGAAGCAATTATCGAGGAACATCTTTTGGAGGTGGCTTTTAGCAGTGGCGCACAAGGTGATAGGCGCTACAGATGGGGGACATCGTGGTTCGAGAAGAAGCAACAGGTGATTGCAAGGGCTAGAAGGTAGAGACAGCACAACAAGGAGAGGTGGCTTGTGGTCTGAACAGTCACCGACAGCACTAGATGGGGAACACAAAATCGTGCTCGGCAGTATGGCAGCTTGACAAAGTGTGCATTGAGTTGGAGGAGCAGGCAAAAATTCTATGAATTAGGCTTTGATGGAATAAGAGCACATTTGGATGAGTAACTGAGTTTAGGAAAAAACAAAACCAAAATTTGGGCTTTGGTTGGGCAACTTCCAAATTTTCAAAACAGATTCAAGAACCTAGTCTGATACCATGTTAGAATTATACCTACATCCACAGGCAAATGCCTGGATGGCATAAATTATATTCCTTTCTCTCTTGATTTTCTCTTACAAATGTGTTACAATGATCACCTACTTAGAGGTGAGACTTACAATGTAATAACGGAAAGAGATCAACATAATCCCCTCATACCAAATATTCTTTGTATCAAATATATGATATGATATCATAAAATCAAATCAAACCTAATTAAATCTCTTACAATTTTCTTTCCGATAAAGTGTTTAAACAATGAAACACCGATATATATGCGCACTTCATCTAAATAATATTAGCTTTATCCAAGTACAAACCAAATGACAGTTATGCAACTTTATTATGGAATAGCATATATTCTTGGTTGAAGAATGTAGGACATTTTAACATTATTGAGATTGGGTTTTTCTTCAAAGACCAAAAAGAACGGGCAAATGTGAAGAAAAAATAAAGAAAAAAAATAAAAAACGAACGTTCAAACATATTTTGATCCAATTGCCATCTATTATAAACACGCCAACACAAGAAAAGAGGATGCTAAAGGAAAAATATATGAAAATAATTCAATTTTAACTTGCAATGTCATCCAGTCATGCATTGGATAACCAATATTATCATTCAATTTGGGAATTTACTAGAACATTGGAATACATACATCACATGCACTCCATTGTTCGAGTTCCAACATGGCATTTCCATCCAAGATTCATGGCTATAACAATATGCAACAAGTTTTTTCACTCCATTTTTATGTCTGGTATCACACTATTTTTTTTTCCATAAACATCAATCAGAATATTAGCAGAATACATGTCACTTCTGAATGAATAGGAGGTTACTAAGAGGAAAGAGAATACAAAGTATAGAAGATCTCCACAAAATATTTCTCATTTTGAAAGAAGTATAATATTCATGTGCCATTGCAGAGGTGTCTGTCAACTTTCAGATAAAACATTCACGTATTACAATCTAATCTAATGCATTAATAATACCTTGCTGTGACAAGAGAAGAATCTCCAGCAGAGACATGACCAGCACTGGAGATGTCCCAAAGCCCAGGCCAGGAATCTTTGCAATCAGCACGTCGTTGAAGCAGGAGCTCTTGTGTGCTCTCAGCAAATATCCACACATGAACAGCTCGATGGTAATCACCATCTCTATGGACATCCTCCCTATAAAAGTCAGTGGCATATATAACTACTACCAAAACAAGTTAATTGTTGTTCCTTAATGCCCCCATAAAACAAGGGTATAATAAAAAACAGACACGGATAAAGGTTCATGCATCACAATTAATGGTGTTTACAAAAACACACACATAATACATTTATAAAATCTTAACTAATAAATTTCTATGTGCCATCTGATCAAAACACCAGGCTAGCATTTGGTGATGTACCCTATACCCTACATAAACAGATTCAACTAACTCCAAACTAAAGAGAAAAATGAGTTTTACTTCAGCGTCACTCAAGAAATCTTTCCAAGCATTTTAAGTGTGGTTCTGACATGAGCTTAGATAAAACTCACTCATGATGCATTTCAAAGCTCACTAACAGAAATTCACTATGTCTATAAACAAAACAGCATACAGACTACATGCAGCTTTTCAAGAGAATAGAAGCGAATCAAATATGGCTTCAGGCATATCAAATAAGTAGGCCAAATGGCATGCAGTAAGCACTCCATTCTGTTGAAATTCTCAGACATAACAATGCATGTTGTTATCGAACAACTACCGCTCTTAAAAGAGTATAACTTGGAACTATTCGATTCCACATCTGAGGACAAAAAACAAATAGAGGAAGTACTTCCAATAACTCACTCCCAAACTTCCAGGAAAATCAAAATCAACGTTTCTATTTCAAGAATGATATAGACCTTTATGTCACCGAATGATTAATCCAAGTTACCCACGAACAGTAAAAACCATTGGTTTCATAATTCAGCTCACCCAACCCTCCAAAAGAAACAAGTAAACATTGAATGCCACAAATCATTAATCCCAACAACGCACACAGTAAAAAACGGGTTTTTTTTATTATTCTGCTCAACTTCCAGGAAAGCTCAAAAAGAAACATGTAAAACAAAACTGCTCCACTCAAAGTAACCATCGCCGAAAAACAGAAGAAAACCACACACAAAAGTATATCAATGAATTCACAATTAAGATGATAAAAATCAGTACATCTCATTCATTTTCCTTTTTTTCTCTTGGTCTTTTTTATTCCTTCCAGTTCAAGAACGAAAGTCATACCTGGGCTTAGAGACAACAGTTTTCTCTCCAGTTTTGGTGAGAACATCAAGATATTCTTCTTCGATTACTTGCTCATTCGCATGACCACCCATTGCTCTGCGTGCAACCGAAAAACTGCTGTAAAAATTGTACTCACCGTTAGATAACAGGGGGAGACAGAAGGTAGTGAATGGGGTTAAAGAATCAGGTGGGGAAGGTGGATCAACGCAAGAAACAACGATAATCAGAGAAAAAATTACTTTTTGTGGAATAATGGGAAAAACGACCCAAGAGGAACAAATTCTTGAGAGACTGCTGGCTCTCTTTGCGATATCCTTAATTGCAGATGATATTCTTGCCTGTATGAATCGAACATCATTCGAGTCCTACGATATAAATAATACCAATTAAATAAATAACACGAAAAAAAATTATAATATAAAATATAAATTAAATAATTTTATTTCAAAATTTTCAAGTAAATACAATTTTTATAATAAAAATTTTATCAATTAAAGTTTTAAATTAATCAAATAAGATGATGACAAATGATACAATTTAGTGAAAAGACAATAAATGATCAATTAGACCAATCAGAAGGCAACAAATGGCGCAGTTTAGCAAGAGGCCAACAATTGCAGCAACCAATGAAAATGCTCCACGTCAGCAGGTTAGGTGGCTACACTTTCTCTCTTATAATTATAAATAGAAGTCAAAATCTCACAAAGAATGGATAACAACAAGACAAGGGAAGAAGGAAGAAACACAAATTCCTTCAAGGACATTCAAGAACATTCAAGGCGTTCTTCGTCAAGTTCAAAGAGTTCATATCTAAACCTGAGGCGTTCTTCATCAAAAGTTTTCAAGTTTGGCGTTCGATCCGAAAGCAGGACACCAAGCTCGAAGATCAACGTTAATTGAAGAAATCAACAAGATTCAAATAAGATCAAGTATAAACCCTTTCCTTAAAGAAACTTTAAATTGAAATTACATCTTTGGAGGAAGAATCAGAGGACTAACTTAGAGAATAGAGTCCGCACAAAATTCATTTGATTCAAGTTATAATCAATTCGTACAAATTTCTTATTAGTGAAAATTCAACAACAATATTTTGTCCTACAAATTTCTGGCACACCTAGTGGGACTTCTCTACCTCTCATCTCTTCCTTCCTCAAATTTCGAGTGAACTGCAAATTCCGAGCAAGTCATCATGGCCAACAACAAGGGAAAAGTTGTCAAGGCTACTACCTCGGCCGCTAGTGAAACCGCCAAAAAGAACGTTGAAATCATCACTAGAAGTCTGACAAGGAGGGCAGCCCGTTCAGAGCCAACCCCCTTCCATGAAGATGTCGACAACCCGCTCCTCACGAACGAAAACGACAAGGACGACTCAACACCTTCAAGCCCTCACTCTAATGCCTCATCCGCCTCCAATGATACCCCAGTCATGACGACTAACACTTCGAGTTTGGAAGATCAAATTGCCGCACTGACTAAGATCATTGAAGGGTTGGCCAAGTATGTCCAAGAGCAAGATTCTTGGATCTCAAGGGTAATGGACAAGATAGACAATGCTAAAACCAGTCGAACGGCGAAAAAGGCACTTGAAGTCCCTAGTGGGGCTGAGACATCCACCAAACAACCAACTCATGACCAAGGGGAGTCGGCAGCCAAAGGGCTTCAAATATCCTCAGACAGTTTGATCCCTATTGACCAACTCAAAGACTTCATCGAATGCACCATTAAGAACAGGCTCGAAGGAGGCACTAAGTCGACTCTAATGTATGCCAAGCCTTACTCGGCAAGGATCAACAGCCTGAAATGCCAACAGGCTATCAGCCTTTCAAATTCCAGCAGTTTGATGGCAAAGAAAACCCAAAACAGCATGTGGCACACTTCGTAGAAACATGCAACGACGCCGGGACATATGAAGATCTTCTGGTCAAGCAATTCGTCCATTCATTAAAAAGAAACGGGCTCGATTAGTACACCGACCTTGAACCTAGGGCCATCGATAGCTAGGGAGAATTGGAGTATGAGTTCCTCAATTGCTTCTACAGTACAAGGCGGACTGTCAACATGATCGAACTCACCAACACTCGCCAATGGAAAGAGGAGTCGGTCATCGACTACATCAATTGATGGAGAAACTTAAGCCTAAACTGCAAAGACCAACTTTTCGAGGCTTTAGGTATTGAAATGTGCATACAATGTATACACTGGAGACTGCGATACATCCTTCAAGGGATCCGGCCCAAAACTTTTGAAGAATTGGCCACACGAGTCCACGATACGGAACTAAGTATTGTTGTAAGTGGTATCGGCGCACCACCTGTTTCAGAATTCTGTAAAGCCAAAGACAAACAAGAAATAAGGAAAGGGGGCAAGCCTTCTCCCAAAGCTCCAACAAGAGAATCCATGGCAATACGCGCCAAGCCAATTTCAATTAAAGGGAAGGAAAAGGTTGACGAAAAGACAGAAGCCCCACCAAAGCCGAGAAGGCCAACGCTAAAAGAGATGCAAGCTAAATCTTATCCCTTTCTTGACTCAAAAGTTCCCGGGATCTTCGACGACTTGCTGAAGGCCAACCTTATCGAACTCCCCAAAATGAAAAGACCCGTAGAAGCCGAGAAGACTGACGATCCCAAATATTGCAAGTACCACCGCCTAGTCGGCCACCCCATCCATAACTGCTTCATATTCAAAACGAAGATCATAAAGCTTGCCCACCAAGGGAAGATCACATTAGAAGACGATAGTGCAAACGTTAACACTATCGCCTCCAATGACCAAATGAAGGAAGTCTACAAAATCGACCCCTTTCTGGATAAAGCCGGTTGCTCCCACGAGAGAGGTCGACACTCTAAAGATTACATGACCACAGTAGTCTTCACAGATGAAGATCTGATATTGGGGTCCCAACCCCACAACAAACCGTTGTTCGTAACTGGCTACATTCACGAGCGAAGAATCAACAGGATGTTAATTGACTATGGCTCAGCGGTTAACATCTTGCCACTACGAATGGTAAGAGAGCTAGGGATCCCGACTGCTCGGTCGGTTGTGGCTTCACGAAAATGGGGTAGTTCCTTCCACTTGGCACTAGTGCTTCAAATATTGCCGCAACAGTGTCGTCAAAAATGTGCTTGGTGACTGCAAGCCATTTAACGAAGTTGAATTCTATTTTGCTGATGCAAAATATTACTTGGATAAAGCCAAGAACCCAGAAACTGGCAACTCTCAACAAAATGAGAAAATAGGGGGTTCTCCGGCAAAAAAGACGAAGCCGACAACATGCGCCCTAAGAACCGTCTAAGGAACCAGCAATTCACGATGCTTTGAGGGGCCTGACGCTGCCTGTGACTCAAATTGATGGTAGAACACCTGCCCAATCGCCTCAAAAGACCGTGAAAGAACGTCAAGAGGCTCGAGAGCTAAGGACTGCAAAAGGCTTCAGTCCCAAGGCATACAAACTCCTCATCAAGGCCGGATACAATCCTCAAGAAAAGTCACCATTGGGAAAACTCCCACAAAAGCCTACAAACCAAAACTCGTGAGTAGGACTTGGGTACAAACAGTCAAAGGATCCTGTACATATCACAATAAGAAGAGCTTCTGCCAACAACATCACAGCAGAAGACTACTCTTCAAGAGTTGAAAAGGAGCCAGCACGAGTGTCAGTTTTCAAAAGACTTGGCCCGCCCCAGGAACAAAAGTATTGTGGAACGGAGGGTAGAATTACCAAGCTGCCAAAACGAGAAGAAAAGCTCCGTAGCTGAATCCCTTCCCGCATGAAAAGGAAGACGAACTTGGTTGTATCACGCGACAGGGTCCTCAAAGCTAAATTTCAAACTGTCATCTTCACCAAAGCCCAGGTTGAGGAAGATGGCGATAGAGAAAGCGTGGGCTCATCCAATTACATAACCGTGAACAAAAGGGGAGAACCCATTGAGGAGGATGCCGAGGTTGCACCACCTCAAATAGAGGCAGGCACCAAGTCCACAATGGATAAACTAAGAGAAATAAATTTGGGGGACGACGATGACCCTCGCCCCATCTACATCAGTGCCTTATTAAAAAGTGAAGAGGACAGTGCATATGTGGGGCTGTTAAAAGAGTTCGAGGATGTCTTTGCCTAGTCATACAAGGAAATACCCTATTTGGACCTAAAAGTAGCAGTGCATCGCTTGGCCGTAAAAAAAGCGGCCTGCCCCTTCAAGCAGTCGCAACGTCAATTCCGACCAGTGCTTCTCCCACAAATTGAAGCCGAAGTCAACAAATTAATTGAAGCTAGATTCATTCGAGAGGTTAAGTATTCCATATGGATCTCTAGCATCGTCTTGATAAGAAAGAAGAACGGGCAAATCCGAGTCTACGTTGACTTCAGAGATCTCAACGAAGTGTGTCCCAAAGACGATTTCCCTCTACCCATCACAGAGCTCATGATCGATGCTACCACGGGGCATGAGGCACTTTCTTTCGTGGACGGATCATCCGGGTACTATTAAATACGTATGGCGCCCGAAGATTAAGAACTAACAGCTTTTCGCACCCCCAAAGGCATATACTACTATAAGGTTTTGCCATTCGACCTCAAAAATGCCAAGGCAACATACCAAAGAGCTATGCAAGAAATCTTCGACGACATGCTACACAAGAATGTTGAATGCTGAATGCTACATCGATGACCTCGTGGTGAAATCAAAGAAACAAGGAGACCATTTGCATGACTTGAAAAAGGTTTTTGAACGTCTAAGAAGATACCAATTGAGAATGAGCCCATTGAAATGTGCATTTGGAATCGCCTCCGACAAATTTCTAGGCTTTGTTGTTCACCATCGAGGCATTGAAATTGAACAAGCAAAGATCGATGTCATCCTAAAGATGCCGGAACCCCAAAACATCCACGAGCTCAAAAGCTTGTAAGAAAGATTGGCTTATTTTCAGAGATTCATCTCCAACCTCACAAGGCGTTGCCAACCCTTTAGCCGCCTCATGAAGAAAGCTGTCCCCTTTGAATGGGACGAGTCCTGTAGGAATGCCCTCCAAAGCATCAAGTCTTATCTGACGAGACCTCCGGTAT
This sequence comes from Avicennia marina, assembly GCA_019155195.1. Lineage (NCBI taxonomy): Eukaryota > Viridiplantae > Streptophyta > Magnoliopsida > Lamiales > Acanthaceae > Avicennia > Avicennia marina. The sequence goes on along the minus strand of CM032762.1, from coordinate 12,792,495 downwards.
TGGCAGTCTCGGTGCTTGGCCGTCCATTGATCCTGTACATCGCCGTACAAAAACGCTCAGTGGGAGCCCTGTTAGTGCAAGAAAATGATGAAAAGAAAGAAAATACCCTGTATTACCTCAGCAAAATGATGACATCGAACGAACTAAAGTACTCACTAATAGAAAAGATATGTCTGGCACTCGTCTTTGGCATCCAAAAGTTAAGGCACTACTTCCAAGCTCACACGATTCATCTGGTGTCTAAAGCAAACCCACTAAAGTACGTTATGTTAAAGCCTGTCCTCTTCGATAGGCTCACAAGACGGTACCTTCAGTTCCAATAGTTTGAGATCACATACATACCACAAAAAGCGGTGAAGGGACAAGCTCTAGCAAACTTCTTGGCAGACCACCCTATCCCAATTGAGTGGGATCTCTCTGACGACCTACCTAATAAGGACGCTTTGCTGGTTGAAGTCACCCTTCCATGGAAGATGTAATTTGATAGAGCCTCCCACAGAGAAGGAGCTGGCACTAGGATAGTATTCGTGACATCCGAAGGTGAAGTCCTGCCCACTCGTTTACCCTTGCGGAAAAGTGCTCAAACAATGTGGTTGAGTATCAAGCCTTAATTCTCGGACTTGAGATCGCCATGGATATCAAACAGCTACACCTTGAAGTTTTCGGGGATTCTCGACTGGTGGTCAACCAGCTACTGTGGGAATATGCAGTCAAAAAGCCCGAGTTGCTTCCATACCATCACTATGCCTACAAGATCATGGGTTGGCTTGGAGACGTTACAATCAAATACGTGCCGAGAAACAAAAACAAACAAGTTGATACATTAGCCAAACTTGCCTCCATTTTATCATTGCCTGACGCAAAATACTAGGTGCTCATATGCAAAAAATGAGTGGCACCACCTCTTGAGGATAAAGAGGGAGAAGAAAGTTGCCCCATAGAAGTCCTTGACACAGAAATTGAGGATTGGCGCCATCCATTTGTGGACTATCTAAAATATGAGAAATTACCAGATTATCCACATCAAAAGGTCGACATCCAACGCTGGGCAGCTCGCATTATCTACTTTAAGGGTGTCCTGTACAGACACTCATTCGATGGAGTGTTCCTACGTTGCTTAGGAAATGACGAAATTATTCAAGCTATGGAAGAGGCGCACTTTGGGATCTGCGGCGCCCACTAGTCCAGGCCAAAGCTCCATTTTCAGATTAAGAGAATGGGATACTATTGGTCAGCAACGGTAAAAGATTGCATGGAGTTCGCGTGAAGGTGCCAAGCATGTCAGTACCACGCTAACTTCATTTATCAACCACCCAAGCCGTTACACTCGATGACAATTTCATGGCCTTTCGACGCCTGGGGATTGGATGTCGTCGAACCCATGATAAAGTCATCCGCCGGCCACCTCTACATCTTGGCAGCCACTAATTATTTCTCCAAATGGGCGGAGGCAATCCCTTTAAAGGAAGTAAAAAAGGAGAATGTCGCTAACTTCATCCGTGCTAACATTATCTATAGGTATAAGATCCCTTGGTACATCACCACGGACAACAGGAAGCCATTTGTCAATAGTGCCATCACAAGTTATGCCAAAAGTTTGGCTTCAAGTAAAGGAAATCCTCAATGTACCACGCCCTGGCCAACGGTCTCGCAAAAGCTTTTAATAAGACCTTGTGCAACCTGTTGAAAAAGGTGGTGTCAAAGTCAGAAAGAGATTGGCACGAGAGGATTGGGGAGGCTCTGTGGGCCTACCGGACCACTTTCAGGACACACACACAAGCAACCCCTTATGCGCTAGTATACGGAGTTGAAGCTGTCATCCCGCTTGAACGGAAAATTCCATCGCTACGAGTTGCTATACATGAGGGATTGACCGAAGAAGACAATGCTCGTTTGCATCTTGAAGAATTAGAGGCACTAGACGAGAAGAGGCTCAACGCGCAGTAAAGGCTCAAATGCTATCAAGCTCGCCTATCCAAAGCCTTTAACAAAAAGGTGCGTGCGCTGTCTTTTCAAATTGGGGACTTGGTGCTTGTAATAAAAAGGCCCATCGTCATCACTCATCGCACTAGAAAGAAATTTACCCCTAAATGGGATGGGCCATATGTATTCCGAGAAGTCTACACAAATGGTGCCTATAAATTGGTCGATTAAGATGGCGTGAAGATTGGCTCGATCAACGGCAAATTCCTAAAGAGGTATCATGCTTGAAGGTAAGGCATGAAATGTTAAAACAAAACACGCAAGTCTAAACTGTACCTCACTCCTGGCCCGCAAGAGTATAAACTGTGAATGGCGTTTACCTTTTGCAAATTTAAGAAGATTTGAACTACGTTATGACTTGATCCCATTTTCGGGTACGTAGGCAGCCTAGACATCCTCTAAGTTCAATCACAAATTTTTAATAGGTTATGTCCTAGTAATCACCACTGGGGGCGTTTGCAAAAAGAAAACGTAACAAACAATAAAGCGAAAGATCACATTTTATTGACGAAACCAGGTGTTAACAGAAGGAATAGTGTCAATGTGCCAAAAAAAAAAATCCTAACAAAAGGCTAAGTGAAAGGTTCAAGCCCTCCAATTCATCCTTGGCGATCACCAACTCTTCCTCAACAACACGCAAGGCCTCTGTAGCTCCCTCGTCTAAAGGCTTCATGAATCGTATGGTAACTATCTCCCATTGAACCTCTCTAACCTTGGCCGCGGCCTCTCGTAGGAACTCCCTCTGCTGCACAAAGGATGAAGACATCTCCTGTTGACATTTTGTCAGAAGCTCAAATTGTTCATCCACACCCTTTAGTTCAGCCTTAGAGCGCTCAACTTCTTTAGCCTCCTTAGCTTCCTCGTCTAAGGCCTTCTTGAGCCGACTATCAGCATCCCTCAACTGACAGGCAAGGACCTCCTTAGTATGCGCCTCAGCCGTAGTAGATCTTGCCTCATCGTACGCCGCGGCTCTAGCGAACAAGGTCTCTAAGAACTCCTCTATGCATGAAACGTTAGCGTGTTCAAAACGCTTCATAGACTCGAGAACTAACATGACCTCATCCTTGAGGGAAGAAACAGAGTCAAGTGAGGTGCCCGCTAACCTCTCACGAAAGCTCATCCACAGCTTATAAAGGAACTCCCTCTCGTAACTCTGAAGGAATTTCTCTACCTCAAACACTGAAACTGCCACGGGAGGAGATGCTTCCTTACACCCCTTCGGAGAGTGAGCTCCATCCGACACGACATCACCAAGCACAACAGCAGATACTATGCCGGATCCTGCAATAGACTTATGGCTACCGTTGAAATCCCTGTCGTCACTTCCAAACACTTACTTCTCTATCTGAAAATGTGTGTACACATACAAATATATTAAAATTAGGCAAGTCAAAAAAGAGGATCGCCGGTAAGAAAATGTGGCTAATTACTTCTTTGGCAAGGTCTTTAACCGACTCAGGATGGCTGGAAGCATCGCCTTCTTTTGGGCCACAGGGGTAGGATCTCTCCTAACCCTTTTCTAATGGCAATCCCCGCTGTTGCTGACACAGTCATCCAAAATTTGCAAATCCGACCGCTTCCCTCCAAGAGCAACTGAAGCAATACGGTTGTGAAGCTGACCACAGACATCGAGAGATGGACCCCTGACGTCAGGCACCTCATTTTGAGATGAAGCGGTCCACAACTTTGCTGCATGCTCTTCAAGGTAATTCCCATGAACCTCGGTCCACCATTCTTTGTAACTCTTAGAATGAAACTTCCTTACGACCATTGGAATGCGAGGGAAACATGCCTTAGCATTTGAACCAGATAAAGTCGACTACTGCCAAAAGTATAGACCCTCCTCCAAAGAAGCTTCACACACATCACGTGTAAGAATATTGTGGGAATCTCTTGCTAAAAACCAAACTGGCGGCTGAACCAATGCGGGCTATAGGGTTCAACGATGAACCAATCGCCCTGTCTTAATGAAAGGTAGCTAGAGCGGATCGCAGCAAAATAGTCATCCTCATGTCGTTTATGGCTACCGTCATCAAGGTATGAAACATCCTGCTCCTTAGTAATCATGGTGTCGGTCCAGCTAAAAAGGTCACCTTTGTGAACCCTTTGACACGCCTCCCATGGGTTGTAATACCTCGCCCCACCTTCACCCGAATACATGGTCATCTTCGAACTGTCGATACCCTTGTGGATTAAATAATGGGTCTTGAAAAAATGCGCGAACCACGCTTAAACATAGTGGAGCGGGAACGGAGAAAGTATCCGTGAAGGCCTCCTTGACTGTGCAACCCTACCCAGCCTTGATAAAGGCTTGCAAGGACAGGGACAACTAAACTCACTGCCTTCCCAGTTGCTATAATACACGCCATCTTGAACGTGCCCGGACGCACTGAACCAGCATCTTCAACAAGAAGAACAAAGACACTGAGCCAGCTAGTCAGGAACACCGCCAAATAGGTCTCTACTCTCAAATTATCATAGACATTAAGGCATATGAAAGGCTCCTCATCCACAGTAGACCACTGCTTGTACATGCCAATCTTGCCAGATGGATTACAGGAGGACTTAGGACAAGCCGCCTTCTTCTCTTTTCGGGCTGGAGGCATGGCATACTTCGCCCTGCTCTTGCACTAGAAGTTAATCCAATCTCCCATGGAAACTGAAAAAGCTCAAGCATCATCTGAGCTGCTGCGCAAGAGGCGGTAGGCATGGAACAAATATTGACAAGATCAGGGAAGCTGCCTCTTGCATTGTGCATTGACACCCATGAGCTCCTTCGTGCTTAGGACTACCTCATCGTAGATCTCCCATAAATCGGGAGTCCAGCCATACTCCGTAAATCATAAAGAGATATGGATATTTCGCCGTAGGAGGTAAAAAGTGTGTTGGTGGAAGGACACCATGCCTCGTAGATCGCCTGCAGAATGTTGGAACACCGGTCATAAGTAAACATTGAGGCATACACCACGTCATAAATTTGGGCTACCTTCAAGTCGCGCTCACAACAACTGAGTACATCCTCGGCCCACTCTCAATAACCCTCAGTAAACTGGAATTCGCCGGCGCATGGAAGTACATCACCCCACTCGGCCTTCCCTTCTACAATCCGGTGCCCTAGAGTTGGAAGAAGGGCCAGTCTGACAGCAGCATGACGGTGGGATGACTGCAGAGTATACGCCTTGGAGCTCTTACTGAAAGGAACCTCGCGGGTCCAATTGTCCACTCGATCAGCAGCCTCCAGCCTAGGCCAGGGACGATGGAGAAAGGGAGAGTAAACCACCAAAATTGTACCCTTCTCAATAGGGTGACCTTCCTTGTCCAGGATGACCAAATGCTCCACCCCCGAGGAAGAAACGCTTCTCTTGAAATGCACCATAATGACAATTGCAAAGGGATGCAAGAAAAGGTCAGTTAGATTCTCACGAATAGGGAGGGGTGCAACAAAAATATATATATAATAAATAAATAAATAAAATCAAGTTCAATCCTAGCCAGTACACGTGGGTTAAGATCAAGCTTGGTATTCGTAGGCCCAAAAGTTCAAGCCTAGTTGGTATACGTGGGCTAAGATCAAGCCTAGTACTCAATGGCCCAAAAGTTCAAGCCTAGTCGGTACGAGTGGCCCAGAATCAAGCCTGGTACTCGTAGGCCCAAAAGTTCAAGCCAAGTTGGTACACGTGGGCTAAGATCAAGCCTAGTACTCAAATGCCCAAAAATTCAAGCTAGTCAGTATGCGTGGGCCAAAATTAAGCCTGGTACTCAAAAACCTGAATATTCAAGCTTAGTTGGTACACGTGAGCTAAAATTAAGCCTAGTACTCGAAGGCCCAAAAATTCAAGCATAGTCGGTGCGCGTTGGCTAAAATTAAGCCTGGTACTCGAAGGCCCAAAAGTTCAAACCTAGCCAGTACACGTGGACTAAAATCAAGCTGATACTCGAAGGTCCAAAAGTTCAAGCCTAGCCAGTACGAGTGGACTAAGATCAAGCCTGGTACTCGAAGGTCCAAAAGTTCAAGCCTAGTCGATACGCGTGGGCCAAAATCAAGCCTGGTACTCAAAGGCCCAAATATTTAAGCTTAGTTGGTACACGTGGGCTAAAATTAAGCCTAATACTCGAATGCCCAAAAGTTCAAACCTAGCCAGTATGCGTGGGCCAAAATCAAATCTGATTCTCAAAGGTCCAAAAGTTTAAGCCTAGCTGGTACGTGTAGACTGAAATCAAACCTGGTACGCAAAGTCTTAAAGAAAAAAGAAAAAAAAGAACCACACTCGAACACAGCCTTCCCTAGAATCAGCATTAAGTATAGCCTCATTCTTTCAAACACAAGACCTGCATCAAACCAAGCCTTGTCCTTAATAAAAAAAAAAAAAAAAAGGGTGCCCGTGCCCGCCAAATAGGGCCTTAGCCCCAGAAGCGGACCCGTGCCCAAACATGGCCTCCCTAGACTCGGGAATCCGCAGGAATCCGCACCAAGCCCAGCCCATTTCCTGAACGTGAAAATCTGCACCGCGGTGGCCTAATTTTTTGAGTCAAGATTTAACACCAAACAAAGCCTTAATTCCCAAAAAAAAAGAAAGTGAAAATCAGGAGCAAACACAGCTCGAACCAGACCCGTCTTCTTCTCCTTCACCACCACCAGCCCAACCGCTGCTCCAGCCATCAGCCCAACGGAGCGTCGCGCGGCCGAGCGGAGCCAGCCGAGGCGTGACCCAGCGAAAAGCGGCGCTCGCAGCGCCGCGCCGCGCGGCCGAGTGGAGCAAGGCGACGTGCGACCCAGCAGAGCGCGGTGCCCGCAGCACCGCGCGGCCGAGCAACACCCGGCACCGCCCAACGCGACCAGACCACACGCGCATACGCCCGCAAAACCACGCCCGTGCCACCGGAGGCCATAGGCACCGCGCTGCAGCTACCACCCGAGACTGCCAGCACCGTCTCCAGACGGATGCCACAACCGCCTACTGTCGTCGCTCCACACCTCAACCCCATGATCGCCGTTTGTTGCGTTCTCCCTACCGTCGCCAGAAGTCACGGACGCCGGCCACCCACCATTAGAACAATCGACGTCTCCGAAAATCTGCATCTCCTCCGCCATCTTGCAGGCGCTGTCACGACACTGCACGCCCATCTCACCACCCGCCTCCGTGCCGCCTAGGGTGCAGCGGGTAACGCCGCTGGCACGACCGAACACGCCATGACGCGGCAGCAACTGTCTTGGCGCACGGCTTCAACACGAAAAAAAAAAAAGGAAAAAGCAGAAATGGGAAGGGAAGAAACCATCGACTTACCCCTCCAGCAAGCCTTCAGACGGGCAGTTGATTTACGGACCCGGCTATATGAAAAGGTGGCGGAGACGTTGGAATCAACCTATACAAACAGTAATAAATGCTATTAAAATGTTAATAAATGTGAACAAATAGTAATGATAAAGTATCAAAAGGGTACGTATCCGCACATGTATATACACACACACACACAAATATATATATCAAAAAAAAATCGCTAAAAAAATAATACAAAAATAAAAATAAATAAATATATATATAAATATAAATAAATAAAATAACAAAAAAATGATAATAGATAAATAAAATCAAGATTCGTTTCGTTCGAAAAGCAACTCACTCATAATCAAGTCTCGAGAGGTCATTTTATAAACACATAAATAATACCAATTAAATAAATACCACTTAAAGAAATTACAATATAAAATACAAATTAAATAATTTTATTTCAGAATTTTCAAGCAAATACAATTTCTATAATAAAAATTTTATCAATTAAAGTTTTAAATTAACCAAATAAGATGATAACAAATAACACAATTCAGTAAAAAGACAATAAATGATCAACTAAGCCAATTAGAAGGTAACAAGTGGCGCAGTCCAGTGAAGGGCCAACAACCCCAGCGGCCAATGACAACGCTCTACGTCAGCAGGTTGGGTTGCTATATTATCTCTCTTATAACTATAAATAGGAGCTAAAACCCACAAAAAGGGGACAACAACAAGATAAGGGAAGAAGGAGTAAACACAAATTCTCTCAAAGACACTCAAGAACATTCAAGGTATTCTTCGTCAAGTTCAAAAAGTTTATTTCCAAACCGAGGTGTTCTTTGTCAAAAGTCTTTAAGTTTGGCGTTTGATCCGAAATCAGGGCACCAAGTTCGAAAATCAGCGTTAATCGAAGAAATCAACAAAATTCAAAGAATATCAAGCACAAGCTCTTTTCTAAAAGATATTTCAAATTGAAACCACATCTTTAGAGGAAGAATCAGAGAACTGACTTAAAGAATAGAGCCTGCACAAAATTCATTTGATTCAAATTATAATCAATTTGTACAAAATTTTTGTTAGTAGAAATTCAACAGCAAGATTTTGTTTTACAATATTATTTATACAGATGGCGATGTACTTAGAGAGGGTGCCAAAGATGATGTAAGCTACTAAAACCCTAAAACATCTTATAATATTTTATTAAAATTTACGATTATAATTTTTTACCATCTGCCACTTGTACTCTTTTCTTTTCCCTCGTTTTAAATTTGGAAAATAAAAATCTGTTGAGTGGATCACACCCGAGCAAGGATATTTTTATGTATATATGGAACTACCTCCAGTCATAGATCCAACACCTCAAATGGACGCCCTTTCTTGCTCTTTCCTTCCAAGACACTCGAAATTACTCTCATCGTCCAGCATTCTTCATATTGTGACGAGGCGTCAACCAATGATCAGAGCTAACTTGTTCACCTTTCATCCCGCGAAAAAACTCATTGACCACCCTGCTCAAACAATAGGAACCCTCAACAATAACACTACAACTTCGCCTTCCAAACATCGGGGGCTGCCGAAGAAAAACGAGAAGATATCTTCCCCACTCGCAGATATCTTCAACAGATTAGATGATTTTATATGCACCTCCCTCGACTTGCCTCTTCCCCCATGGTTCGATCCAACTCATGTGCTTGCCGGTAACTTTGCACCGGTGGACGAGCTTCCCCCCACCGCCTGCGAGGTGGTGGAGGGCTCCCTTCCCTGTTGCCTCGACGGAGCTTACATCCGCAACGGCCCAAACCCTCAGTTCATCCCAAAGGGTCCATACCATTTCTTGGATGGTGATGGGATGCTTCACATGATCAAAATCTCCCAAGGCAAAGCCACCTTTTGCAGTCGCTATGTCAAGACTCACAAGTATCAGGTGGAGCATAAGATTGGCTATCCCTTCGTTCCTAGCATTTTCGCCTCCTTCAACGGCCACGCGGCGACCATAGCTCGGTGCATTCTAAGTGTGGCTAGAGTGCTTACGGGCCAGTTCGATCCTGTAACCCACGGCTTTGGCGTGGCAAACACCAGCCTGACTCTGTTTCGTGGCCACCTTTTCGCTCTATGTGAGTCAGATCTTCCCTACGAACTAAAACTGACCTCCGAAGGAGATATAGTGACGCTTGGCCGCAACAATTTTCATAGCAGCGAGCCATTCTTCAGGATGACAGCGCATCCGAAGATTGATCAAGAAACCGGAGAAGCCTTTGCTTATGGGTACCACTCTATTCCACCGTTCTTGACATTTTTTAGGATCAACGCTGATGGAAGAAAACAGAAGGACTTGCCCATAAATTCCATGAAGGAAAATGCAGTTATTCATGACTTTGCTGTCACGAAGAACTATGCCATATTCCCCGACGTTCAGATCGTGGTGAAACCTGGTCGAATTTTGGGAGGAAAATTACCCGTGGAAGTTGATCCTGTTAAGGCGCCTCGACTCGGAATTATCCCCAGATACGCAGAGGATGAGAGTGGAATGTGGTGGATCGATGTGCCGGGATTCAATATGTTCCACTGCATTAATGCTTGGGAAGAAGACGAAGGAAACTCCATAACAATAGTTGCCACAAATACTACATCAGTGGAGCACGTAATTGAGAGGATTGAGTTGTCACAGGTAGCGTTGGAGATGATAACAATAAATGTGAAGGAAAAGACGTTGGAGAGGCATCCGTTGTCCGCCAGATTTCTCGAGTTTGCAGTCATCAATCCAGCTTACGCGACAATGAAGAACAGGCAAGTGATGTGGTTTCATGATTCTGATTGAATTATGCTAGGACTTTCAATTCTAACGAACGTTCTTTCCTCCGCGTTTTCTGGGCAGGTATGTATACGCCGCAGTCATAGAGGAGAAGACGACGGTAGGAGTGGCGAAACTAGACCTGTCGTTGACCAGTGCGGATGGCCAGGATTGCACGGTGGCTTGCCGCCTATACGGTCGAGGCTGGTGCGGAGGCGAACCATTTTTCGTGGCGAGGGAGCCTAATAATCCGGCAGCGGAGGAGGACGATGGTTATCTAGTAACATATGTACTCGATGAGATTAATGGTGAAGAATCCAAGTTCTTGGTAATGGATGCCAAGTCGCCGACTCTTGACATTGTTGCCGCCGTCAAGCTGCCGCGCTGGACTCCCACCGGCTTGCACGGCATCTTCTTGCCCCAAGCTGACATCAATGCAATGCATTCGTAGGTTGCCTGCTGCAACAATAAGATGTGCGCCCTTTCCGCAGAAAAATAGTTTATGATGTACGCGCGTATAAGTTTCCGGGAGTGAACCTACTCATACTAAATTATTCGTGGGCTTTTCTGCTAATGGTCATGGAGCAATATTATTAAATCTGTGGGTGATTGTACTTTCTATTTAAGTGAATAAATATTTTATTGTCATTTGTGATTCACGGGTCCTTGGAAGATGAATTCCATAATTTTAGGGGTATCATCGATCCTAACGTACAATTATTATAGAGACATCCCTGCAAATTAGTATAATTATCAAATATACCCGTCTTTCTTTTAAAATTGCATAAACACTCCTTTTAATTTTGTAGTATTTGTATATTTTTTAGTGCTAAGTATCTGCTTTAAATATGTATTTTAATCACATATTTCAATTCTCAAAAGCTTTGCATTTGTGTTGTATGCACCTGAAGATTATATACATAAAAGAAAACAAAATTTAAAAGAAAATATTTCGTTCAAATCTACTGTAATGTTTAAAAATTTCTTGTAATGCTAATATTTTGACTTTCATATTTATAATGATGTAATAAATATTTTATTTCTAATTTTATGAGAGAGGCGTAGGCAATTTTGAAAGAAAGAAGAGCACAATTCGTAATTGCATTCATTCATATGGAAGGTAGATGTAATTAACTCTTTATTTTATTGTTCTTTCACTGATTTTTAGATAGAACGTATTATTTTGTAACATTGAACTTTTGAGGCATTGCTTGTTATTTCTTTGCATGGGAAGCTCTAAGAATCTGTTTTCGTTTAGATTTTTGTTTTTTTAATTTTCATCTTGTGTCTAATTAAAAAAACATGTATGAACAAAATTACCTAATTGCTGAGAAAATTCGTTGCTTTAAACACACACACACACACACACACACACATATATCTCTTCTATACTACTATACATATATGCTACAAGAATAATTTAATAAGGTTTTTTTTTTTGTTTATTTTCACTTTCCTTTTAACTTACTATTTTGTTTGCGATTTCACTCAATTTTTTTCACTTTTCAAGTTCTTTTGAACTTTCTTTATTTTCTTATTTTAAATATTTTAAATCTTTTAATTTCAAATATTTTTAGTTTTATTTAATATATATATATATATATACAGACACATATATTTATAGTTTACAAATAAATTTACAAACACATAGAGTGTGCAACTTTTACTAGTATATATTACGAGGGACACTCCTTGTGTAACTACGTGGTTATTTAATACATTTGCTAAATTACCCTTTTAATAATTCTACATTGTAATAATAACTAAATCCTTTATAACAACTACATTTTGGTACTGCAAGTAGAACAACTAAAATGCATCTCTTTTAATTTTTAAATAATTTTTATATTTCTTTTTTTATCGTTTCTAATTTAATTTTATTTATGTTATTTGTTCTTATCAATTTTTTTAGTTTATTTCTCTCGTTCTAATACATGTTAAAGCATAATAAGTTGTATTAATTATCATTAATAAAATTATATAATTTATTATATTTAAAGTAAATCGTTTTTATAATAAATTATAAAATAAAAAGACTCCTGTACATAATTCAAAAACATTTATGTAATAGATAAATACCTTTATATGTTTACATAGTAAATTATATTTTAAATTTTACCTCCACGCACATTGAGTGTGTATGAATTGCCTACATATATTCTAAAAGTGTTCACAATTTAATAAACCAACCACACCAAATCGAAATTGAGACGAACCAAAATTTTGGTATATATAGAGCAATGAACTAAAATTTTGATTAAGTATTTAATATGACAAATTTTAAAACTTCTTTTCAATTTGGTTTCAATATTAAGGTTTGATATACTGCATAAAACCAAATATCAAATTTTATTTTAAATTTTTAATATTTATCATATTTTTACTTATTTTTCCTTAAATTTATTTATATCTGTGAATTAATATTCTGATTTTTATATTTCATTTTTAAAACTTTTATACTATTATCTTTTATTTTTAATTACAAATATTTTATTATAATAGATACATTTTTTATCTTTTGAAAAAATCTAAAATAAATCAATGAAATATTAAAATAAAAATATTTAATATTTATTTCTAAGATATTAAATTAAAAGCCTGGCTGCTATGGTGGCGAACCATTTTTCATGGCGAGGGAGGCTGATAATGCGGCGATAGAGGAGGACAACGGATGTCTGATGACCTACGTACACGATGAGACCACCAAAGAATCGAAGTTTATACTAATGGATGCAAAATCCCCCAATCTTGAAATTATTGCTGCTGTTAAGTTACCCAAAGGGTGCCCTATGGAATCTTTGTGCGTGAAAATGACCTCAATAAACTCTAATATGGTTATAATTTTTTATCTTAAAAATTGTGGTAAATTAAAATACACACGCATATATATATATATATATTTATATATACTGCTGTCACACATTTTATGTAATATTAAGTTAAATTAGGACATAAATAAGATAATACAATTAATAGATCAACTCTACTCCATAACATTTGTACATTTACGACATTCATGTAACCGTCGATCGTTTGCTTATTCATAAAAAAATTTATTAAATTAAATGTAATCTGCCGACACCGTCTTGGTTAGAAAAGTAATTAGGCAGGTGGAGTTGATTAATTTAGTGTTTTTTTGCTTGGCCTTGTGCGGCCACTACTTGTAATAGAAGATCAAGAATAAAAATGTCAGATGGACGAAATTTGAAATTAAAAAAAAATGCTATACAAAATTAGCGAAATTGGGTCTAGTCTAATCTTTGTAGGTTCAAGTAGAAATTGAGTCGAACCTACAAATTCAACAAAATAAATAAAGTCAATTTCAAATTACACAATTAATTGACTTTCAAATCTACAAATCCATGAATATATTTTAAATAATTTAATAAATATTTATATAAATATAAAAAAACTAATTAAATGGTAAAATTTGTTCTATTAAAAGTTTCCTAAGCGAAAGGGCAGAGCAAGGATATTGGTATGCTTGGAGATAGAAAGTAGACCACGCGTAACAGGACAAACTCACAAACAGCCTCTGTGCAGACGAAGGGGATACGACTTGGTAGGATAATTGTCCAACGTGTGTGGATCCCATCCTGCAAAAGAAAGGACGATAGTTTGCTTCAAGATCCAAATCAGCAAGGAGATTCTTCCTTCCACGTGAAATTGGGCCCACCCCCACATGGTCTGTACCGTCTACCCTGCTCAAACCTCATCCATTTTTTGTCGACACTTCCATATTCTAGGCCCACAAAGTGCACGTACCTAGTCTATCCTTCACATACCAGCAAACCGACATGGTGCAGTTATCATCTGAATAAAAAGCAGACTCATTCATTACCGAATTGATTGAGATGGGCACCCACCGTGTTACCATGTTCAACTCCAATTGTGCATGTTCAAACATTTGCATCATGTAGGTTACTACAGTCATTTTAGATAAAAATACATACGCATCTCACACAGTACCACTAAATTGGCCTTTCTTCCATTTTCATTTCATTTCTGAAAATGATCGGACGACAAAGATTACTCTGGATAAAAACTCCAGGATCACGAAGTGGACCAAAAACCCAGATTTGTCATTACAAAATTGCTCCAAGTTTGTACCTACTTCGATATCTCGAGGTTTGAACCAGGATAACAGAACATGGATCTCAATGGAAATATTTACACAAGTCCGAGACAAGAAAAGGCTACAGGTGATGTCTTATAGAAGTTGTCATTATACCGACTACACCAAGATATAAGAGAGACAACGGAGTAAAGCAGATGAAGTCAAGGAACAGTTAGTTGGCCTTTGTGTCCCGATGATTTCCATGATGTTTCAAGCCGCATCAGGTGTAACTTCTCGACAAATGGTTCTAAAACTTCAGCCTCCTCTTCCGGTGCAACGGCCATGCAGATGCTAAGCTCTAGGACTGCAGCTTTGTATTCTCTGTAACGTGGTTTAACGCGGATAGAGTGGAGCTAAGTGGCTGCTAAAATGAATTCAAATTTTACTCCTTACCTGCTGTAGTACAACATCATGCCATGGTCTCGTCTCAAAGCCCAATTATGTGGCTGAAGGATCAGCAATCTCTCTGAAGCCATGATAGCAAGCCTGAAAAGTAGTGTAGCATCCAACATACAGTAACACATTAAATATGTATATTGTTAACCTGATGAAAGGTCTGGCACTTTAGATTTGAAAAGCAGTATTTACTGATGCTTTGTTTCCTCAAGAAACAATTTTCTTCCCCAAAAGTCATATGAGTCAGAAAATATCTACTTCAGCAATGCTCAAATCACACGCATAAACAAAGCTTTCTACTGAGATGGTCCAGCAATATCTACTAAATATTCACTTTCACCAGCCAGACAAGTAAATGTTAGCCGGCAACATGCAATCTTATGAATGCTTGAAACATTGACCACATATTCAAGTTTTGTTTGTTAAGATTGGTGGTCCTGTCTGACAATGAAGAAAAAAATTATGTGAATGACTTTTACTCAGATTATTGTTAACACAGTATTATGCCAATGATGAGTAGTGTGGTAATGACTAGGCAAAATCAAATTGACCACTGTATTTATCACCAAAATGAATTGATTGTCTACACTTGCTGAACCTTTCAAGGAATAGAAAATATCGTTCAACAACATAGTTGTGCTCGCTAAAAAAGATTGTCCCCACATCCCCAAAAAAGTGGAAAAAATAGAACAATGAAACCGTTGAGTATGCAATAGAAGAGTCATGAAACAAAAGGATGAGAAGAATGCAAGAGGCACATCATCCACCATGTTCAGACTCTTAAGTAGTCATAAAAGATAGTTCCAATGGTTTTAACAAAAAAACTTAGATATTAGTCGAGTTTGTTGGTAAGTTATGCAAATCAAATATAAAACAACATCTAGACATTTTATTATGGAAAAAAATAATGAATACACCCTACTAAGATATACTAAATATAGGTGAAATTATTCCTGCACAACCATGGGATGATCTTCACTACCTGAAGGCATTCTACCACACATTAATCTCAGGTAGAGAATTTATATACTGCAATTTATAAAGTAAGAATTCCCCAACACAACTCATCAAATAATTTCGGATTATAATATCTAAAAATAAGCCTTTTGGCTAGATTTGGGATGTATGTTTAGAGATATTTATGAGTCTGAATTCAAAATTTCCTCAGTCATGCCAATCTTGGAATATAAGCATCTCAAACCTGTAGGGCAAGACAAATAGGCACCTAAAAAATCAAGAAAAAGCAGCACCAACAATAATCAATCAACAAAGAGAGCACAAGATAACTACCTCAGCTCCTGAGGCCTCAACAAAGGAATGTTTGAACCACCGCTCTTGTTGAACTTCTGATCATTATGAATGGACCTAAGTGGAGAAGCCAGCATCAACCCGTAATTATTTCTCGAGGAGAGTTTCCAGTAAAGCCTCTGCAAAATATGCTACCTTCATTATTCCAATTCTGAAGTGGAAAAATCTTCAAAAGGCGAAGTACACTCTGGAAGAGAAATTGTCAATGAGTAACATCAAATTCCAGCTGGGATAGCATAAACTTAGGTAGAATTTAGCTCACAACTAAATTGGCCAAAGCAATTCCAATAATATCTCGGTTTGATGCAATATCTAGCCCTACAAGTGAGTTGCTGGTTATGTCCGAGGCCCTAGATCGGGGATCGTCAACACACTTTCCATTGACAACCCCAAACAAGCTACGTCCAGAAGTTACCTTGAACAACTCCTAAAATATAGAAAAAAGGTAAACATCAGGATCCAGACAGTTCAAGAGAAGATAACAGTACACCGCAACTAACACAATACAAGTCAGAAGTGGAAAAGACCATAAGTTAGCTTGCATAAATTGGCACAGAAATCAAGAGTTTGAAGATCAACATACCTCGAGATTCCCTGTTGGGGGCCATATCAAAAAATCTTCCCCAACTCGAGATCCCACGATGGTCAGATTAAGTCTTTTGCAAACCTCAATATAAATTACGCTAACCAATATTCCTGTTTAAGGTAGAATTATGGAGTCAGCTGACATCTTACCAAATTGACTTCAAACATATTAAAAATAAAAATCTAAGGAAATGTAATAATGTGTTCAAATGGAGACTGATGGACAAATACCACTTGCACATCCAGAGCTTAATGCAGAGTGCAAGTATGAACACTTCGAATCTACGAGTACAGGCAACCTTTTAAAACCTCTAAACTCAAAAAGGACTTTGTTCACAGCCTCCAGAACTTCAACCAAATGACATCCTATCTCTCTGGCAACTAACTCAGCTTCAACTTCCCTTGCCAGGGCATCCAACTCAGCCAACCACGCATTTATATTCTTTCCACCCATTGGCATATCCTCCACACAGTCCCACCCTTGGGCATCTGGCAGTGTTGATGTATCTTTCCTTTCAGTACGTATTGAATGGGCATCCATCTGGCAATTAAAAGCCAAAAATGCCTCATCTTCAGCAGCAACATAAAGTAAAGCCTACAAACAGAATACAAACAAAATGATCAAAGCAATGGTGACAAAAGCAATAGCATACCGACAAACTCATAGCTTCTAGTTTATGGTGTCTTAAACATGCTGACAACTGGTAGGCACCGAAGTGGGCAGCTGGCCATAATATATAGCAAATTGGGAAAGTAAGAAATTATCATAGACCTCGTATGCAGTTGAGGACTCAAGGATCAAGAAAGGAAATCTCAGCCATTCATTGAGCACAATAGCCTCAGCAAAGGGAGGAGTAAAAAAATATTACCTTTGCAAGTGAGATATCTTTGTCCTTAGACTGGAAAGATATCTCCCTAGCAAATTTATCTCTAGCAGCTTCAATAACCTGACGGATCATGCAATAATAAAGATCATGCCTTCACATAACTGGACAAATTGTTTGCATTCGCACTAAAGTTTTCATATCAATGTCACAAATGGCTTATTTAAAATGTATATAATAAATTGAATTTCAACAAAGGTAGGCTATCAGAAATCAATTCGAACCTCCTTATAGATGTTGCTGCTAGCAGAAGTAGGGGATCGTGCCAAAGCAAAAGAAGCCAGAGGCGAAACGCCCAGCCTCCTCTTCTTGACTGCAGTTGTTGCGGGAGTCAAATAGTTCCTTTTCCCTTTTCCACGATCACTCCAAAATCCACCAAGACCATCAAAATCATACCTGATGATCGTAAAGAAGAAAGGGATATTGGAGATTGCCATGATGTGGTAGTAGCAGCACGTATGCTTCACCAATCCACTTACCACTATAACTTTACGTAAACAGGTAAATTAAATTCATTCCGTCAAATCTCTCATCCACAAGAGCTATCAAATGCATGTAACTGCAGAGCAAATTCAATTAAACCCATTGAAAAATTACCTGCCACGAGTTCCAAAAGAGTTCGTGGTCACAGGAATAGATATGGACGATGCACAAATTCCAGCAGTCATCGTCGTCGTCGTCGGGTCATTGATTACTAAATCCAGGCAATGAAACACAAATCACTCTCTCAAAACAGACAGAAAAATGACCCTTTCAACCCTCGAAGCGGTATCGCAAAATGGTCGTTGAAATTGAATAAAAACATCCCATTTTTTTTCCTTGAAAATTGAATAAAAATCTCCCAGCTTTTCGAGAACGAAACGGTTGCTGAAATGGGATCAAGACTCAATACGTGGTGTTAATATATCCTCCAAAGCAGCGAAAGAACAACAACAAGAACAATGAAAAACCACACATACACACACAAAAGAGGAATAATCTAGAAATTCAAGAATCAATCTTTCTCTTGTTCAGAAACGGGTGACCAGAAAAGCTATGGGATTAAATAGAGACCGGGGGGTGTATTAATAGGCAGTCCAGAAGTCACCATCCAAACAGTGAACAGGAAATCCCAAAAGACAAGAAAGAGAAATAGAATGTCGGTGCTGCTGAAGAATAGGAGTAGCCGCAGGTGCAACAAGTACAAGAATTATAGAGGAAGCTGCCATTACTGATATCTCCAAGAACCAGGCTTCAATTCTAGAATCAGCGGCTACTTCTGCCTCTTCCTCCGACCCATGTCTGTAGTCCAAATCTTTGGCGGAGTCAAGTGATAGGGCATTATCTTTTGATGGGACAATTTAAACACGTTACTTAACAAAATTTAAATTTAAATTATTCTTTTTTGGCTATGTTTGGAGCCCACTTCCAAACTTTCGCAACATTTCTTTTCTTTTATATTATCAAAAAATATAAACCAACAGAAACTCTATTTAAATTCAATTTCTAATTTTTTTTTCTTTTAAATATTTATCTAACTAATTATTTTTCAATCATTATATTTATTTATAATAAAATTAATATTTATATATACATACATATATATA
Organism: Avicennia marina; assembly: GCA_019155195.1. Lineage (NCBI taxonomy): Eukaryota > Viridiplantae > Streptophyta > Magnoliopsida > Lamiales > Acanthaceae > Avicennia > Avicennia marina. The sequence continues at coordinate 12,773,572 of CM032762.1, read as the reverse complement.
TAAACACACTTATATATGCATATATTTTATCTTAAAAATTAATTATTATCTCTATATAATATCACATCATTCAATCATTATTATATATTTTATAAATATATAAATTCAAATAAAAATACTATTTATCCCTTTAAAATTTTTCTAAATATATTATATATTTTAAATATTTAAAGCCCAATTAGTATATTTATTCACAAGCATATTTATACAAGTGTGTATATATACATAAATTTAAATAAATAAAAACTCGCTCATCAAATTTTTACAATTAAATATATTTTTAATCCTTCACAAAAGCTCCCGTCGTTTAATTGTCTAACAAAATTTCCAACAAAAGAAGTACGTTCTGGAAAAGATATTGTTGTTATTTTTAAGTTCACCTATATCACGGTCCCCCTTTTTTAAATGGGATTAATTTCCTAAAACTAATTATTAATTAAAAACTACTGTCATTCTTGTAACAAGTCTTATAAAAAAAAACAAAAATAAAGAAAATTCTTAAATGGGCTGTCTTTAATCTTCATTTTATGAAGTCCCACAGACTTTATGATTAATAGTATCTTAAACATAATGTCATCTAAATGGTTACGTTTGTTTTTGATTTTTCAGTGTATGATTTTAAATATATTTTTTTAAAAAAGTACGTGATAGTTATAAAGGAAAACATAGCCTATGAATGTTACATCTCATTCTGACTTTTTTGGTCCAAAAAATTTTCAAAGTGAATATGCTGAGTATAAAGCTAAGATGCATAGATAGAGATGCCACGAATGCTTAAAAAATAAACAATGAGCCATTAGACAATTGGGGAATGAAGACTAATGGCATGTGTCAACAAACTACAATGTAAGAGGATTATTAGCAGCTTGAAATTAAATAATAGATGTTGTCTTGGGTTGGGTCATTGAATATTAAGATGACCAGGTAAGAATAAGGTCAATGCCAAGAGATAGAGATCAATGGATAAGAGAGTGATGACATGTAAAGACGTGTTCCTCTTGCACCAAGATTGGGTACGACAATGGGGAATTGAAGTCGTGAAATATTATTATTGTTATTGTTGTTTTTATTAAATATGAAATCATGAAAGAAATTATTTTTTGTAATTTAATCTACTTTGAAATACGTCATAAATAATTCATTCTAGTCATTTTCAAGTTCTTTTTTCTAAATTTTTATTTCGATTTAATGAATATACATAAGTTTTTTAAAAAGTTTATTTCTATCAAATAACTGTATTTTTTATAATTTGATTTTTATGCATTACCATTTCCTTTTTTAAGATATATTTCTCACACCCGCATGATGATTCGCTATATGTAAAAATAATATCATAATAAAAGCATTATAATACTTAAATTGTATTTAAATATAAAACATCATGGTATATATATTTTGTATTATTATTAAAACTAGAGAAAAAATAAATTTGATATTTATGCAGTCTCTACAATTAAATTTTTATAAATTGAATTATATTTAAAGAATAATGTTATCTAATCTTTACACGCAAATAGAAAACTATTGGATTGCTCGTTATAATTAAGAGCAGCCTTAATTTATGGCATTAAACACAAATCATCATTTAGCTCCTGCAGATAACTATTAATAACACTGACACTTGAAAGATAATTTACTTTCTTTGATGGATGGAAATCACTTGCATGATTAATGAGCTGGCTAATAAATAGGACGAGGAAATTAATACAATGCCGATTGACATCCCAGGTGTTAGCACATTGATTCATCGTCTGACCAAAGAACTCCAGGTTGACTTATTTTATTAATAATTCAATAAATGTCTCGAAACTTATACATTTTATGAAATCAGCTATGCCATATGACAGGTTACATTTTTTTTAAAAAAAAATTCATATGTAACAATTGGGTGTGTGAAAATTTTCCAGCCACATTCAATTGACCTTGACTTGAGGAGAAGCAGTGAATAAATCGCAAAAAAAAAAAAAAAAAATAGGTACAGTGTCGCATGATCATACTGACGTGTGTGCAAAATGATGTGTTATTTGTCTTTCAATTTTTATATATGCTTGACACATGTAATTTCTAGTAAAGATGAGGGATTTAATTTTGTGTTAAGGGTTAACATGACGTGTGTAATTAGTTGCAAAAAAGGATCATTTTTAAATATTGTGTTTTTGCAATTGTTTGTTTTTGTTGGGGTCAATTTGATACATACGACTTTATGGATAACAATAAAAATCAATGCATCGATATAACGACTGTGAAGACATACCTAAAATTGAAGACATTGAGGGCCGATGAATCAGTGTAAATTCGGCATCTTCAGTAGTTTTTGTCGTTTTCCTAAAGTGAAGAACATAAAATCCAGCTAATATCACCCCAACACTCACGATTTCTTCATTGATCCACCTAATTCGATGTGACAAATATTTTCTAATTATGCTGTCAATTTTATGATATAGATATATATATATATATATAAGGGGATTTTCTATTACTAAATATATAATTAATAAAGTATTTTAGTTCTTTATATGTTGACTTTTCTCCCTTAATTGCCATTTATTTCTATAAATTTTAACTTATTTTATTTCCTTCTTTCAATAAATAATAGATGTATGTATATATAGGCATTACTTTGTTTGTAAATAAATATAATGATTAAATTTTAAATATTTTTATGTCTATAAAAGATGATATTATTTGAATTTAAAATTGAAATGAAATTTTTTTGTTGATTAATATGGTAAAATTATGTAAATTTTGCTTAAAAATGGGTAAAATAGAGTAGTTTATTTTTTCTTAAAATAAGTGATGTACTCAAGCATAGGGCCATTTAGATCACATGGCCTGATTATTTTATTTTGATTTACAAGACTACACTTTCAACAGCACTGTTCACATAGATAAGAAGGGCATCAATAACAAGAGAATGAAGCATATTCTCTCTTCCTCCAACTCTCGTAGGATTGGGAGCTATCAAACTAGTTTTGAACTCTTTATCATTATTGGCATCTATCAATAATGTTTTCTTTTTTAGTGTGCCTCTGTGCATGAAATTAGAGTCATTAAAATGATACAAATAGGACTACTAGATTTTAAATTATGGGTGATATTGAGTTAAGTCAAAATAAACATCTTACTAATTTAGCTTGACTTGAGAAAAAAATTCATGCTTGACTTGAGGTTGAATTGAGCACATGATCTCTAACTCGAGCACTTTGAAAAATATTGAGTGTTGTGTGTTAAATTAGAATCAAACTCAAGACAAATTTGAATAATACTTATACGGTTGGTCTGGATGCTCATTTTAAGTAAGTCACAAAAATTTTAATAAGATTGTGTGAATTTACCAAAGTACATTGCACAAAGTTCTTTTTTCCAAATTAGTTGATGTTTATGATATTTCATAATTTTTGTACTGTAGGAAGAAAGAATAACTAGAAACAATTGCATTAATTGATTTCATTTACTCAAGGGAGAACCCCCACAGTTTGCTTGGTAGAATAGATGTTAAACTAATTCTTATTCAAAGAGTTCAAGTATCATACATTGTTCACATCATCGAGACAAAAGTTAACATGGATCTCAATGCATTACTAGTTTCATCCATTCACAATAATCCACTAAAGTGATCAAAGTGAAGAAATCAATATTGAGAGAAGAAACTTGTCGATCAACGCTAAGAGTTAGAGTTAAGAGAGAGTTTTGGTAAAACGAAGGCAAGAAGACTTGTTGTCTAAAGGAGTTACGTTGAAAATGCGTTAACGAATTGATACCAAAGGAGCTTTAGATAAAGTGAGTATTTATGTACTGGTGTTCACTAGTGAGTCACTGTGTATTAGTTTTGATCATTTGCCTTAACAAGTATTGTGTTATTACTAGTGGAACTTTTTAGATAAGACCCAGCAGATAAAGAGAGTTGTCTCCAAACTATGTAAACAAATTTTTGGTATTTATTTTACATTTTTCTGTGTGTGTGAGTTTGTAGTAACACGTGATATGCTACAACTTACAATATTCACATTCAATCATGTAGAATAACTGTGATAATGTCGCAAACATAATAAATGATGGCCCATTTATTAGAATGCATGTCAAACATTCATATTGTTTTATGATGTCTTAGTACCTATTATTTGAAATTAAATCTTACAATTCTACATTGAAAAATTATGCATGAACATGAGATTCCTCAAACATTGTTTATTATAGTGTGCATATATATATAAATATACTTACTAGATTCACTTTTAAAACATCAATTGGCTCACTTGTACAATCATCTAGTATAAATTGGTCTAGAAGCTTTCCACTGCACTATCTATTCAAGAATGAACACTTCTAAATATGCTTTATTAACTAAAAGCCAATCTTTTCGTTAAGTCAAAATCATAGGATTTTAGATGAAAATGTAAATGTATCGAATACAATTACTCCAACTATAGATATTCTTCCCTCCATACCAACAAGCGGCCAACCTATAGAAACCAACAAAATCATTCATTTCTATGCTCATTAGTTTAGACCTTCTTAGGAGACTTAGAGGTTTTGAATGAAAATTTGATTGATTTTTCATTAAACCAACTATAGAGACTATCTTGTTTTTCTTGTTATCTCTGGCAATATTTTTAGCTAATTTCTAAATCTGAACACAATTTCTATACATTAGCAATTTCTTCAATTCATAACCAAAGAAATGTACAAGTGCATTTGCTACAATTTTGCATATGAATATCACGGTCTTTTATACGAATATACAATGTAGAAATAAATTCTAATTGACCCAAATATAAATTAAGACTAATCAATCTAATCTTGCAATCATTACACATAATTATACTCTAATCAATTCTACCTCTCAAAACTCAAAATTCTCCGTAAATCCTATGAAGTATATGAATAATGAAAGAGTTTGAGCCAAATGGCATATGTCAAATCAAACAAAATCAAAAACTAGTTGACAATGGTTTTGATCCTCACTTTAGCATATAAAAAAAATTCAAATAATTATGTTATCCACATAATCCAAACATTAAAGTTGATATCACAAATAGAAACATATTAAATTGCCAATAATAAATCACATTAACTATCAAAGAGCAACAATGTTACTTCAAAAGGCAAAACATAAACTTTTAGCCGAGCAAAATTTTCATAATTTAATAAGTCATGCATGCACGAAGAAATTTTAATCATTGGGTTAGAAAGTTCATTCTTTGAGAGCTTTTGACTTCTACATAGACAAACAAATAAATTACTGAACAATTAATATTAAATAGAATCTAAAATGACAATATATTAATTCATAATAAAATTAGAAAGATAAAACTTACTTTAATTTTGTTTCTTCACTTCATGTAAATGCCTTAACAATTGTCTGCAGAAAATAGCACCTAAACAATTTTGGAAATTGACGAAGTTCAATAAGAATCAATCACTCTCATTTAGACACTAAAGGTGACCTTAGATGTTACAATAATGATCAGAATGACTAATATATCTACAATCATCTTAGACAACACCAAGTATGAGGTTTAATTTTTCTTCCATAAATCAAAACAATCAAATTTTTCTATATCAAATGTTAGTAAGCAGTGAGTTTTGTCCAAATATTTTATCAATTCAAACTTCTAGAGTTCACTAGTGTTGCCTTCACTAGGATAGCCCCAGTCATAGAGTTTACCCCATATTCAAGTTGTTGAGTTCACACTCTATTATCATAACTTTGTCTAAAAGTTGGACTACACTAAAGTTTCACCACCTCCAGATATTTTCACATACTTTTCATGAATGTTAAAGATAACATTTTGTACTCTTACTAAGTTCATTTGTGCCTCAAAATTAAATTGTATATTGAAAAATGCAAACATTTTCATTTCACTTTCTATCTCAAGTTGATAATGGCATTAATATACATCAACAACTTGCAATCCCTTTAATACTTATCAAATTTGAATTTTATTTAGCCATCATTCATCAAACAGACTCATCCACATCATTGATTTGAGAACTCCATTTGCACATTCAGAACATTTGGGGCATAAATTACTAGTAGGACACATACTCCATGAATTTACATGTGTGATAGTCCAAAATGTAATTAGAATGGCAAAAAACTTTTCCACATCTTCCCAATCTTATTTGGTTGGACAAATTTCATAATTGAAATCTTGTTACACCTATTGTGCAAAGACATCCCAAAACATTAACACAAAACTCAATATCTTATAAGTAGAATTTTACCTTGTTTGACCATCATGCATCAATTTTTTCTTAAAACATGGCATTGTTAAGCAAGCTTAGCCAAAATTAAAGACCTTCCATAAATGTGACTAATGCATTCAACTCTATCTCTAATATTATCAAAAATTTCAACGAACTCACTTAACCCGTTAGCAAACACAAAACAATTGGTCATGAACCAATAGCATTTTCACTTCTCCCAAATCAACTTTTAAAAGATTCATAACATCATCATTGTTCAAGTCATCATCAACAAAAATATAGTAAATTTTCTATTGAATGCTCCGTTCCTTCACACACTTGAAGATGGTAGAAGATATGTTAATGCCACGTTAGGGTGGTGGCTATTAATAAAGTTGAGTCATTTTTTTGAAACTTCCATTCCACTTCAATCTAGTGTTCGACCACAACTATATACTTAATTTCGACCACAACCATATACTTAATTTTTTTCATTCTTTGATCTCTACATGTTTTTTGTGATACTTTGTTGACATTTTTCTACAAATTCTTCAATTTTTCCTTTTCTATCTCAGAGACATGGTCACAATTAGCTTTTACCGCGAATCGAAAAATCTATCTCAATTTAGATGCAACTCCCTTCATAATAATCTTAAGCCCTCCTCTTCTAATATATAAAATGGATGTTTGTGCATTAAGATCAAATGGGCAGCCAACTCCTTCACTTGCTCCATGTCAAAATTTCCCTTGTGTGGTGTCAGTATGGTAGGAGAATTACCACTTTCTAGTTAAAAGTTGTTTGTTTCTTGTTTGATATGCTTTCCAACTAACTTTTACATTTTCTGTTTGCACAAGTTTTGCGATGCCTTAATATGCTCCTTGTTTACTTTGTTTAACCTCGAGATAGTTTCTTTTGACAACATAAACATACTGCATAGTAGACTCTATTCACTACACCGTCCTTGAAGTCTTCACACACACAAGATTTTTTATCTCTTTTGGAAACTAAAATTCAGGTTTAAGATCTATAACCACATCTTTCTTTTCTTACTATCAATCAATACTTATATCTCCAAATTCAGTTACTAATAAATCTATATCTTTAAATTCATGTCTATTTTTAGAACCATTGACATTCAACTTTGGACATTAGAGCTCACAAGTGTGGGAATGGATAAATTTACAGTAGATACACATGATTCATTGTACAACTTCAACAGCTTAGAATACATACCTATGATATAATAAAACAACAATTTTTGTTAATTTCATTTCTCAACTTTAGAATGCAAACAAAATGGCTAAATGAAGGAATATAATGCATAATATGACGTGAGAGCATAGGCACAAAAGAGAAAAAAAAAATAAACTCATGGGCACAACATTTGATTTTGTTTTCCGTCCTCAAATTTATGTAGATGACCCACTAAGGCAAATTACACAAAAAAAAAAAAAAAAAAAAACAAAACATAAGGTTATAAACAAAACACTGAGAGAAAAAGAGCACTAGTGACTAAGAAAGAAAGAGGAAATCAAGGATGTTACTTTGCTACCCTTATTGAAAAATCAGTGACAGGGCCATGCGAGGGATTGAAAGTGTGCCGAGTTGAGCTTAGATAGGCCTCCGCCTCTGCTACTTGAGCTCAATTTCTTTGCACATGCTAGCATGAATTTCTTCTTACTAGGCTAATTTATTAATCATGCCAGGCTTGAAATAGATTTTAATGTAGTGATTTCACGACACTAACTTATTTTATACATAGTATCAAGCTTAACTAACAGTCTATGGGTCAAGTTTAGAAAAAAAAAAAATTTTTCGAGTTACGCACAATCTAGGCTAGTTAACCTCCGATGTTTCCATTTATCAGAGCCTATATGGTGTGTTAGAAGTCTGACTGCTTGCCAGTTCATGCCCAAAAGCCCATAGTTGGCCCAAATGACTCCTTTTAATCTTACACAATTATTTGCTCCCATCTCCGTCGTCAATTTCTTTACCCTCGTGGCGTGATTGGATTTAGTTCTATATTGAATGATATTGTTATAGATCAATGAAAATCATCATTTGAGAGATTACCGATTTTTACTCCATATTATAAATCACATAACAAGTCGACAAAGTGTTCAATCAACACTCCGAGGAGCATCAAACAACCTAATATAATATAATTTTCATGCCCCAAAATAATACTTAATCTGTCCATAGCCTCAGTAGTTTGAGCCAGCTGAGGCAGAATCACAACCACCTTCCATAGGTGAAGGCAGAACGAATGGCTTTTGAGTCCTGACCCATAAAATCGTTCGGCACGAAGGATAAAGTAAAAAAAATCTCATTAACTTTGCAAGAAAACATCAAAGCTCAGAAGTTCGAATTTAGCTGGGGAATTGAGATTCCAAGATTTACCCATTGGGGTGATGCATAAACGGGAGAGGGGAGAGAATACTCACTAGAGGAGGAAAGGGAGAGAAGACTCACGAACACAGGTGGAAAAGGCCAAGGGTGGTGGCCTGCTCCCTATTCGTGATGCTGTTGACAAGTGAGAAAGGCTTGACTTTTACTAGGGCCCTTAACTTAGAGCAGGGGATGGAATTAAATCAAGCAAAATTACTAAATTACCCTCAAGCTCGATATATGCAATATTTGTCAAGTAGCAAAAATGGGTACTCAAGCTCAACTCATTTTTTGTGTTGAGTAGCTCAAGCCGTTGAATAGTTCGACTCAAACCATACTTTAAACTCGTACCATCAATGAATTAATTAATAGCGGGTGGTAGAGGTGAAAATAAAATGAAACATAGCCCATTAATGCCCAATGTCTATTTAATTTCGTCGGCAGTCCATTGGATCCAATTCTAACATCAGAACATGAGTTGTTTTAATTGAGGTTTGTATGCAAACACTACACATGCAAGTCCTTTTTGTTGACCCTTCGGCAGATTTAAAGCGAATTACCTTACGCGTTCCATGTTTTTTTAAAATAAATTATTTCGGATCTGCGAATATGCAGATTATTTAATGAAAAAATGTCGGCTGAATAAACGCTAGGTTAAGAAAATATGGACTTGTTCTTTTACTCCCTTAGGTGGTCATGTAGTATCTTTTTTTTTTTATGTAAGTATCCTCGACACTGCTTAACATAACGTGGCCATTAATGTGTGTCCAAACCAATGGAAGAATATCAAATTGACAAGAAGCAAGACGAGACTTCCGTGTTGAAATTAGATTTAGTAATCATGCAAACAACGAAAAGTACGTCCTCGTACATATTATTGCTACAAAACTATGTAAGTGGGTCGTATATTGGACTCTTCATGAATTTTGTGTTGCCCATATTTGAGTTAAAAAAATATTGGGCATTTTAAATTTTTTAACCCTTTATATATCTGTCCTTTCAGGGGTTATTTAAAAGTTGCAAAGTTCAAGGAGATTGCTGCCGGCGAGTTTACCAGTATCAATGCGAATTCCCCAATACTAAGAGGCCAAAGCTGCAACTAGCCCAAAAGGGCAACAGTCGCCATTCACGGAAACCAAAAAGAAAAGAAAAACGAAAAGGGGTATAAGCTCAGAAAGGGGCCAAGAAGACGCCTAAGAATCCACACAGTACACACAAGACACAACCAGTAAAAGTTCCGAACATCCACCTAGAACCCACGACCCCACGAAAGGGCATCCCTTAGAAAATTTCGGAGTTATGGCTGCCCAAGAACGACAAGAAAACCATGACCGAAGACTCTATGATCATGAGCATTATGCTAAACTGTTCTCCTCATATCTGGGCCTTGGTTTCGCAATCTTTCTTGGGTTTTTACCCCAAAACTCGATTCCATTACTGTCAACACTCCAAAAGGAGAACAAAGCTCTCTCCTTTAAGCTTATGCAAGCAGAGGAGCAGCTAAAGCAGCTTCACTCGAGAAGGAAAGAGGACTCAAAGGCAAATGCAAGAGTTGTTGAAATTTTTGCAAGCCACAGGCATGCTTGGCAGCAGGAAGAGCAGAGACTGCTTCAGCAGATCGATGAGTGCAACCAGGAAATAGCATATTTAAAAGGTAAGGTTGAAGACTTTGAAAGGGTCGAGGCTGAGCTGAAGGCTAGTGTTGAAGATTTGAAGAGGGAAATTAGTGAAAGAGACGAAATGCTGAACTTTATGAGTAGAAGTAGCTGTGAGACGGAGGGTGGTGGTCGGGAGTGTTATAGTGACATGGGGTTGAGGTATGGGAAGGCTGGGGTTTCAGAAGTGGATTGGGGGGTTGAACAGTGTTTGACTGGAGGAGGGGTGCATGATATGGGGTCTGTTTGTGGACAGAGTCACTGTGGGTTTAGCTCAGATTTCTTGAAGTCTGCTGCTTCAAAATTCTGGTCTGAGAAAGCAAGCCTCTGGCAGGTAAAATTGTAGTAATTCCATTTCCATTTTTCTGGTTTGTGTTCACATGTTCATGGAGTTGTGGCTGGAAAGGTGTTATTGTGTTCCTCTTAAGTTTATAGTATATAAGCAGATTCAGGGAGAAGGCTGTGCAGAAATGAGGCCTAAGTTGCTGACAGAACGATTCTTACACTTTCAGACAAGATGATCTAGCTCACAGTTGAATTCAAATTTAATTTTTGTGTATCTTGCAGTGAATCCTATGAATTAAGTTTGCTGAGGAGTCCAAAGATTTGTCTTCTTGTCTGTTTTTCTTGTTGTCGGTCAGAAATTCTTGTCCTTACTCAATTCTGCGTATTATGGTAAGGAGTCTACAGAAGATTTTTCTATCCTCTTTGAATGCAGTTGAACTGCAGTGTTTTTATGTTTCTTTTGCTATGTTTCTTGGACCACCTTTGATAACTTGAGGCATTGGGCATCCTTTGCTAGTCCTACTGGAATCTGGTGTTTGGAGACTAATATCTTATTCTGTTTAATAAAGTTCTTGTGAAGGAAAATGTGACAAAGGTTTGATAATTACCAGACTATTGAGTCCCGTCGTGTTGCCTCTTAAAGTTTGCAACACAGTCCTTGCCTGTAAGGGCTCCCCTTGACGAATTCCTTGATGTGGAACAGTCACAATTGATCTATTTGCATGATGACTTGTTAAAGGTTCCATTCATTTAGGCCTTTTTCTGCCAAACCATCACCCACCGATGGAACGCCCCATGGATCTTGCATGTAACTTTGTCCGCTTCTGTTTATGGATGTTCTATTGTATGTACTTATCTTCTTCTGATGGTTCTTTCATCTTTACTGTATTCATTCATATTCTTTTCATGATTAGATGGTTGTTTTTCATTTGGCTCTCTCTGAAAGCATGTGCACTCTGTATTCATCTGTTATATCTCTTTGTATTTAGGTATTAGACAGCCTATTTTACTAGAATTAACACTGATGTGCTTGTTGGAACCATGTGCAGGATATGCAGCAAGAATCCCTTGAACCGTTATACCATGAGACGCATTTTGTGTCAAGGCAAGTAAAATATTCCTACCTATTATAACTTCACCTAGAAATCTGATATTACACACACCATGTGTAACACTTGTTCCACAACTGTTTCTTTTTCAGAAGGGAGTCCCCTTGGAAGGTAGATGGTGACTCTACTGGAATTTCTTCTAAATTAAAGTTGCTTGAGCAAGAACTACTGAATTTAGAAAGAATTGGTAAGGCAGATCTGTCAAAGGTGCCATCACAAATGCAAAAGCAGGCGAAGAGGTATCAAGCATTAGCTGGAAAAATTGATGATCTCTGCAGAAGAATGGTAAAAACTTTATTCTCATCCTGTGGTGTTATGTTTGATAAAAACTTGCTAGCATTGCTATTGAGATATTTGGTGCACATGTTATAACCAAATAGACAATAATTGGTTTGATTAGCTTATTCTATTGTCTTTTTTCACTGTATTTTCTGAGGTCTTACTTTATGTCATGCTTAGAATCACTGAACTCTTATTTTTGTCATTCACTTGATTGTACTTTCTCAAAGACTTTTCTGATGCCACTCCTTTATTCTAAAGCAAGCTAGTGATCCCTGCGAATCCAATCTCAGTTCAGAGTTCCGAACACGAAGGCAATCTGAGTTTTTGCTTGAAGCATTTCGACTACAGCAGCGTGCATCTGAAACTAACCAGAAACTGATGTCTTTACAAGCTGAGACTGGAAAGAGTTGCCAGGGAGTGCAACTTGAAGGCCATGACAAACTAGCCGCAAGACGATCAATGGACTCTATCAGAAACAATTTCAGAGAAATCCAAAGGAACTTGGAGATATGGCTGGCAAGAATAATAGGAGATCTTGAAGGAATACTGGAGAGAGACCGTGCTTCCCGTGCCAAGGAATATTACGTGTCTAGGTATCCATTTGTTCGGTAATAACCAAGTCCGATTACGTGATGTAGTGATCCAGAAAATGGACCGTCACTCGGCAGCTGTTTTTGTGTTCATTCCAAAGAAGTCGTCGAAGGTTTTCCAAGGAGATAGTAATTTGCAAATGCTAAAGTTTCTGAATCATCTATTACTTATCAGAAAGTATTGTCTGTGACTTCCTGGTCCCTAAACTACCTTGGCTTGGAGACCATGAGGGAAAACTCAGATTTCACCACCTCAGGAAGCTGTGGAAATATAACAAATGACTGTCGGCCTTTGGATGCTGATATTACAAGACTAATAAATTTTGAGGTAAAAAGAGAGGGCTGTAGGAGTATTGTAAACATGAGACCCGAGGATCGATGACAAAAGTATAGGCATCCTCATTTACTGGTCATCTGCGTTGGAAACTTTCATGGGTTTTCTTGATTGTGACAGAGCTCTCAAGGCTGGTGGTCCTAAGTTCAGTAGGTAAGTATTCCTTTCGGAAATCTGGCTCTTCTTTATGACTTTTGGGGACCAGAAAATGATTTTTGTCCCCCTGGACTTCAATTATCTTAGTGGAATGGATGACCCCTACCAAGGCTCCTATCATGTTCAATGTTTCAGTGTCCCTTAAATGATGCTTTATGAGTTCACTCTCTATGGAATTTTCAACAGAGATTCTAAGTCATATTTGTTTAGGTAGTTGAGAGCACCAAATTTGATTAAAAAAAAGAAAAAAAGAAACCTTTATCTGTGCAATTAAAAACAGATAAAAGGTTGGCTTTTCAGCATATCCTCAAATCTTCCTGAATCCTTATGCAGGTTAATGGATGGAGAATTTTCCAGAGCTCAGTCTATGTTTCTTTGCCAAAGCAATTAAATTGACAAACAAGATCCAGAGCAATTTAGCAGGAAGTTAATTTTCTTACTGTAACTGGGATTCTTGTTTGCTTCTTAGGCATTGACATCAGACTTGGGTGTCACACCAAGGTCGATAAACACTAACCCAAGACTCCCTTTTGGCATAGTCTGCAGTACAAACGAATGAAAAAGCCCATTCTGCACGAAAGTGTTGAAAGATGATTTTATATTATATTCACGAATATAAATTAAATTATATGATAATTTAATCATGTGTTTTGATTGTTTAATGTGATTATTTTTATTTTTTCAAAATATTTTTAAAAAAGTCTTTGGAACCTATTTATTACTTACACTCCATCAAACGAATTAATGTCTTAATATCTATAATAAAAAATTAATTTGATATTCACACTACAAAACTAAATTATTCTAATTTATATTTACTTCTTTTCCACACTTACTAACGTCACAAAACTATATTTAAGAAATAGAAAAATAAGTAATTATGATTAATAGTTAAGGATAAAATGGTCTTTCAAAGTAAGAAATAAAGAAGCCCGCAAATTTAAGCTGGTTTATCTCTTGTTATAGATGGAATTGTCATCCAAGTTTTGGCAGGGCCTGTTTCAATCCTGGCCCTTTGTTCTTGTAAAAAAAAAAAAAAAAAAGATTTCATAAGTTTGGATAGAAAATTAATTCTACCAATCAAGCGAAGTAAAAATGACCTAAATGACAAAGCATTAAAAGACCTGATTTCTGTTGCATTTTCAATCAAAAAGAAGTACTTTATCTCCATAAAATAATTGGTTTTTAGTAGGCCACATTAAAAACCAGTCTTTAGTTTCTGGTTGTCAGTGAGATACTTGATGTGAACTGATACGCTTTGCAGTATGTTAGTCGTAGCAACAGGTGTCTATAAATAGCCATTACTGTGTCCATTAATTAATTAACTAAAGAGATCAAGTATAGTTAAATAAAATTAATAATATAGGACTTTTTATTATATCCTATGAAACTAAATCCTTACCCTTATTTTAGATTTTTTTTTTAAATTTTTTTTATTATTTTCTTTTTCACTTTATTTTTACCTTCTTATCTTTATATATATTATCTCTAATTTTTTTTCTATTCAAATTTGACCATTATTTATTTTTTATTTAACTATTATTGTTATCTTTAATACTAAATAATTGTATTTTTCATTATTTTAAATATAATAATTCTATGATGTATAAACAAATTCGCATAGAGTGTAATTTTACTAGTATAGGATTAAAGAGCAGAGAACTCTTGTTGGATAAAGATAACCCTTCTCATGCAAGTCTTCAATTTCGCACACATATAAATGATCGTCGTTATGTAGATTTAGGATAGTGAAACCAGACACATAATCTACTCTTATTGTGTTAACCAAACATAAAGCAGTAAGGTAAGTGTAACAGTTCCTTGTTAATTAAAACATTATATTTCATCGAAGTTTCTCCTTCGCAGTATAAGAAATATCATATCCATTGATACTCCTAAAAATTTTTCCTCAATACTACTAGTGAGGCCTGCTTTTACACTACCTCTCTGTTGTGCTTGGACTAGCTTTCCATCTTCCAAGCTTTACCTTTTGTTTGATTGATATGTATAGATTATTGAATATGCTTAAGTCTCTAGACATATATGGCTAGTAAAACCACTGTCAATGAATCTTGTCTGATCTCAGCAATCATCGAGGTTGTTTGGCTAAGTTTATAAGTTCATTCGAAATATTTTATAAGATGTCTTGTTGGGGTTTATATACGCTTTATAAATGTTTAGTAAATTTTTTTGATAAAAGGGTTTATAAATTTTTTAAAACTAAGTTGAGAATAATCAATTTATTTTCAAATATTTAATAAGTTACTTTATTTTATATATTAAAAATAACATAAATATCTTTAAATTAAATTTTATTAATAGTATTTAAGTTATTTGCATGATTATTACGTTAAAAAATTATAATCAATTATGATTATAAATTTTAATAAAATCTTATAACATGATTTTACTAAACACTTTTTAACTTTTTTAAAAACTAAAATTTATAAATTTATAGATTTTAAAAACATCTTATAAGCTATATCATGGTATAAGCTCTTAAAAATAAATTTAACCAAACACTCACTTTGTCTAATTTAGATTAGAGGCCTTAAATAATATGTCATCAACATGCCCCCTGTTCATCTATGAAATTAGCTTCTTGTTGGGGGGGTTCTTGATTTTGTCTTTATTTTATTTTGCAACATTGTTCAATGTGACCCATCTTCTTGCAGAGTGTACATCGAATGGGCCTTTTTCATTTGCACCACCAAGACTCCTTCACAAGGTGATTGTCCCTTTGGCACAACAGACAAGTAGGAAACTTTTCCTGTTTATTTGATTCTTTGGAATTTATGACAGCTTTTCCTTTTCCTGTCTTATCTCCACTTGGGTTCTTTCTTTCACATGCAAGCCTGGCCCGAAACGCTCTCTTTGCTGCACATTTGCCTATGCATCTTTTAAATGACTCTTGTTCTTGATTCTGTAACTTGGTAATGAGCCATGGAAGAGTGTTCAAGTTACATACATGATTCTCCAGCTGTAGACATTTTAGCTTCAAATCTTGCCTGAAACTAGCTAATGAGGATTTTCTTCACCACTTTCATATCACTAAAATCTTGTCCGGGGTGCCTGATCTTGTTTATAGTATCTACGAGTCTTGAGAAATACTCTTTCTACTGTCTCTCCTTCTTTCATCTTAAACATTTCAAAGATCAGCTTCACTGTATCCACCCTTTCATTTCCTTCAAATTCAACCTTCCAATTGCTCATGCTCCCTTTGGTGTCTCAGCCATTATCTCGCGAAAGTTACCTCAAACAGTGCTAAAAGAAAAACAAGTGCTCTCGGCTTCTTAGCCAAATCATTTTCACATTTCCTTGGGCCAAGGTAGGATTGGTTGCGGATCAATGTCATTCTCCACTACATCACTTTGGGCTTTCAAGTATGCCTTCGTCTTAATTGCCCAAACAGGACATTTCTCTACTGTAAGAATTGGAGGAGTCAGGCCTAGTGAATACAAATTGGAGGAAGGAATTTCTCCCATTCTCTACACTGTTTTGATCTCTCATCTTACATGACGCTCAAGCAGAAAATTCACCACTGCCTCACCATCTCACAAACCCTTCGTAATTTATGGCTTCAATATCATTTGTTGATTTTGCTGACATAGAATTAAAAAACAGTACTCTATTTGGATGAAGGTACCTTCTCATACATAAGAGTTCTTTATTTCACACAAATATAAGTGAATTGCATGACTTTAGGAAACTCAAACCTAAGACATATTCCTAGCTTATTGCTTTAACTTGACATTTAGCAATAAGGTAAGTACAGGGTCTATTTTCTAATCACCCCTTCAGCAAGATATTTAATTTTAATTAATAAGGATCTTATCCATTTGAATTGTTTATATTTTTTTAATATGTATTTTTAGGTTTATATTTTTTAAATGTATCCAAAAATAAGAAAAAGAGAAAAAAAAATAAAAAAAAATGTGTTTGTTAAAGTGTATATTATTTTGTGAAGAACGATACCAAACAAATCTGTAGCTTTTGATGGTCTTTGTCATGGGCCTAATAATATGTGGACAGTGATGAGAGTAGCACTGAAAGTAGGTCCCACTTATCAGCGGCGCTCAGACTATAAGTAGAGTCCACTCGGATGTGTGTGGTGGGAACAATGCACCCGGGCCAGCCAAGTATTGCTCGGCGTGCACTGAAGGCCCAACTCAGTTTCAGCAATGAAGGAGAAGTTGTTAGGCCACTTTAGGCTGCTGTCCAATTCAAAAACCTTGCTTGCTGATATCTATTGAGTCCTACAAGATTGTAGAGCAATTGTACTGATCCAACATTAAGATACATGCCTCATTAGTGCGCTTTTATGCATATAATTGCATTTTATTGGGAAACAGTTTTCATTTTCATACATTCTGTTTTCGAGTGAACACCTCACTCAGTTCAGAAACCAAAATTTTCGACAACTAAAATAAAGAAAAAGATCATGAATAACACTGACCCACACTACACTAGCCAGCTAGTGTGGTTGATCATGAAAGTGAAGCAATGTTGAAATTGTGGAACTAATAATAATATATAATCACACTGTCATTTTCTATCTTTTTTTTCTTCCTTTTTTCCCTCTTGTGATTCGCGGCTATAATGAAATTCAACACGCCCGTGCTTACCTTCTTCTTCTTTGAAAAAACAAGATTCATTGCAGCAAGCTTTTAATCAAACACTTCCACTACCTTTAGGCAGGCTTTCATTCAATTGTACGTATGCTTTCTTGGAGGCCCATAATCTCAATCTTGCACAATTAACCTCATCTTACAAATTCTTGGCAAGAAAGATCACAATCTTAGAGCTCTAAAGAGCAATTTAAAATCTAATTTTTATTATAAAGCAAGCAAACTTTAACTTACTATAATTAAGCAAAAAAGTAGACCATCACTTCCACATGCAGTCATTCATCATAATATCTTACTTAATTCCAATGTCCCCTCCATGGCCATTCCCTTATCTGCTCACCTATTTTGCACCATTGTATTTCCTTTATTTTACAATTAACCAAATTCAATGCTTTGTGTACAACTTCTAGGGTTTTGTGTATATATAAATCTAGATTCTTGAGTATGGTTTTATGACCCCCTTTACTCCTCTCCCTCTCATCCTCTCATGCTCAGTAGTCCTTGTCCTTGTTGGTTGCTCTGATACATCTGAACACAGATTCTTGGTTTCGATTGCTTGTAATAACAATGGTGGCAACGGCAGAGAAAACAAACAGCAGTTCAGGCACTGATCAAATACACGTGACCTCCATGGAGATTTCTTCCACAGCCCCAAATCCAGATACTGATCATGGAGATGCAACAGTAGAAGCTGCTGCAGTTGCGGATGCAAATCCGCAGACCACCTCTCACTCTCGGAATGGCCTCCACGAGGTACACATATCTTACACACACCCACGCACAGAGCTTAATAATTATCCACATATCTTACACACACCCACGCACATTTTTCTTTCCTTGAATTTTGTCATGTGCACCATGTAAAAATGTGTAGATAGGGTCTTGAATCTTCATGTCCGTCACTGAGAGGGGTTTGATAGCGCAGCCCATTGTTTCAGTAAAGCCTAGGTGTGGTGCCCACATCTTGTATCACGCATGGAAAACAAATATATACCTATAATATAGCGGGTCGGTTTGTTTGGGTTCTCATGCATGGAAATTTTTAATGTGAACTAAATCTTTTGAAGGGATGGGTCCGTTTGCCCATTAAACAAAATTACTCTGTATGAAATGAGGATCCTGTTGGAATATGTTCAAGCTAGAAGCAGGACACGCATTTCTTAGCTGTTCTGTGACCTAAAAGTTGGGACATCCCCACCAACTTGCATGCATTGTTTAATTGATGTATGAAAACTATGAGAGTGAAATGATGTTTGCAACAAAATGTGAACTTTGTTACTGATTTGGAATCATTAATTCTCATTCTTATTAATTGGTGCAGTAAAAACGAATTAGTGAATATTATACAACCTGCTGGTAGTCACAATTAGTTGCTTAATTATTTCTTAATGCTAGATTAAAAGATCAAATTTCAGTTGTTTTTAGTTGTTGTCGTATTATAGTCTAAAATAAGGGTGAGGAAATACGAAAAAAGGGGATGATGTTTTTCTTAAGTTCACAAAAACACGTCCATATCTGTAATTAATTAGCCAGTAATAAAACATCCCATTATATTTGTTTTCAAACAATGTGTGTGTGTGTGTGTGTGTGTCCCTTTACATTATCATAATAATCAGAAGCTTCCACTATTGCAACTTGTGGGTTTTCATTACTTTGCAATCAAAAGATTAAATAACTAGATGATTATGTTTCCAACACATTTATACACATTCAGCGACAGGTCTACTTATTAGCATCCACACCAGGAGGACCATTCTCTATTATCTCTGCTTCTTCTTTTTTTTTTCTTTTCCCTTTTATTATTATTGTAATAATTATTATAATAATAATCATTAACGCTAGTAGCGCGGTGGCATGTGTAAATTTTTTAACAAGATATATATATTCATTATAACAAATTACAATATAAAATTAATTTTAAATTAAAGCATGTGAAAATTTTCGAAAAAAAATAGAGATAAAAAGCTTGAATTGAAATATATATATATATATAATAAATATCACAAGAAGGTAAAAATATGTTCAAAGAAAAATAAAAAATAAAAAAAATAATAAATTAAAATTAGGAAGCAAATAAAATAAATGAAAATAAAAAGAATATAGTGAAAGATAATATATTAATAATAAAGAGTATTTAAATAAGTATGAAATGTACAACTAAATTCTTTTATTACCTTAATATGTGGCCTAGATTAGCAATATAACACGGAAATATTCAAGCAATAGAGGGGCACGTCATGTTTAAAACGCATACGCGACTACGGGCGTGCGCACACGCGCGCGTCACCCACATACGCATGTACATATATTTGTACTCTCTCTGATAAAGTATTTGCTTCTTAAAATAATTATTATTGATAATAGGCCATTATTGGCCTGCATTAACTTATTCTACTTGCAACAATAGATTCTCTCTCACTCTCTTATTTTTTAATCAATATTTTATTTCTCTTTTCTCTAACTTTCTTTCCATTTCCTTCTTATTTTTTTTATAATTTTTAAAATATATTCAATCATTTAATAATTTGATTTTTACTATTAATATATTAAGTTTTTACAACTCATGACTAATTTTTATATGTATAAATTATATTAATTATGAGTTGTAATTATTTGGAGATATTTACATACTATATTATTAATTCCACAAATTCAAAATTACACTGTTATTTTTATTAATTTAATTTTCATTTTTATATTTTTCATTTCTCATTTTTTTTATAGCTTATTATTTTATTTGTGTTTCCGCTTAAGTTTTTTTCTTTTTCCAAATTCCTTTGACCTTTCTTTTTCCCTTAGTTTAAATATTTTTTATATCTCTAATTTTAAATATTTTTATTTTGTATTATTTAAAATAAAATAATTTTATAATTTATAAATAAATTTGGATACAATGCACGACTTTTAGTATTTGTTCATTATTTTTTGTATCACGTGGACATGGCACAAATGATTCACGCACACATAGACGTATGTATGCTGTATGCAACATGATTAGATGTTCTCTCCTGCTTAGATCAGAGATGGCCTGCATGCCCATTGATTGTTGCTCGACTCATAAGCTTGACCACTCATAATCTGGCCATTCCCATCATTTCCTAAGGCAATCCTCTTGTGATTTGCGAAAGACTCGTTTACGTCACTTTGATTTATATTTTTTTCACGTTTAAAAGAAAATTAGTTTAAATAAATGATAGATATGCTTTTATCTGAATTACAGTGGGCAGTGGCAAAAAATCAAAACAAAAGATATGAACTTGAATGACAAAAATACGTTTCTGGATTACGATCTCAGTTCTCCACCCCGTTTTGGTTTTCCCGCGCGATGTGTGGGTTTCGCTTTTCTTGTAAAAAATTGCTTGAGCCCATTATAGCTGCAGATAGAATCACTCCTTTTTGCACTTTCTTTTTATTGTTTCTCCAATGTCCTCCTACTTGGGAGTTTCCGTGGAGTCTGATGACCTTTCACACGGTGGTTATTCAGTGATTAAATTTGAGTCTGCATTTTCATTCCTTACATATTAATAGTTGGTAGTAAATGCTTCTTTGTGCAGGTTAAGCTTATTAAGCTTTCTTATGTTTTCTCATATTTGATTCAGTTTTTAGTTAGAATAGACTTTAATCATGGCATATTTTTCTGTTCACGGAATCTGGAATTGATCAATGTTGGGCTTATTCACCGTCTGGTGTTAAATTTTATTTTGATTGCGAGGAATGCAGAAACTGAGGGGAGCAGGAACTAATCAAACCTCAATCTCAATGGGGATTGATGAAGTCGCCACTCCTAGTGGAAATCACGGCAGGAAGGTCTCGGTTTTACCGCTTATTTTCCTCATATTTTATGAGGTGTCGGGAGGACCGTTTGGTGTCGAGGATAGTGTCAAGGCTGCTGGTCCGCTTCTTGCTCTTACTGGATTTCTGATATTCCCATTCATATGGAGTGTTCCAGAAGCCCTAATAACTGCAGAGATGGGCACAATGTTTCCTGAGAATGGTGGTTATGTAATTTGGGTCTCTTCGGCTTTGGGGCCATTCTGGGGCTTTCAGCAAGGGTGGATGAAATGGCTGAGTGGAGTCATTGACAACGCCCTTTACCCTGTGTTGTTTCTAGATTATCTAAAATCAGGTATTCCTGCATTGGGTGGTGGTCTGCCCAGGGTTATGGCTGTGCTGGCCTTGACGATGGTCCTGACTTACATGAACTATAGGGGCTTAACCATTGTGGGATGGGTTGCTGTGCTGCTTGGGATTTTCTCCATTCTCCCTTTTGTGGTCATGGGATTCATCTCAATCCCTAAGTTGAGGCCTCAAAGATGGTTGGTAGCAGACATTCACAATGTGAATTGGAACTTGTATCTGAACACTCTCTTTTGGAACCTGAATTATTGGGACTCAATTAGTACTCTGGCAGGAGAAGTAGAGAACCCGAAGAAAACTCTTCCAAAAGCTCTGTTTTACGCATTGATCCTTGTCGTTCTTGGGTATTTCTTTCCTCTGCTGACCGGCACTGGAGCCGTTGCCCTGCAACGCGACTTGTGGACCGACGGGTACTTATCAGATGTGGCGAAAGTACTTGGTGGAGTGTGGCTGAGATGGTGGATTCAGGGGGCTGCAGCCATGTCAAACATGGGGATGTTCGTGGCTGAAATGAGCAGCGATTCGTTTCAGCTTCTTGGCATGGCCGAAAGAGGGATGCTTCCTGAGTTCTTTGCAAGGAGATCGCGGTATGGAACTCCTCTCGTGGGAATCTTATTCTCAGCTTCTGGCATTCTTCTTCTGTCGTGGCTGAGCTTTCAAGAGATTGTAGCTGCTGAAAACTTCCTGTATTGCTTTGGAATGATGCTAGAGTTTGTAGCATTCGTGCGCCTCAGAATCACAGCCCCTGCTGCCCCTCGACCTTACAGGATACCGGTTGGGACAGTTGGTGCCATCCTAATGTGTATTCCTCCTACCATATTAATATGTGTTGTCTTGGCCTTCTCATCTCTCAAGGTCATGATTGTTAGCCTTGTCGCGGTCATGCTGGGGCTGATATTGCACCCGTGCCTCACGCACTGTGAGAAGAAAAGATGGCTTAGGTTTTCCATAAGTTCTGATCTTCCAGATATCACTCCTGCTGCTTAAGATGACGACTCATGAAAGTCATCCAGTGGCTTGATTCTCATCTTATTGGACGTTGGAAGTGTGTTCAGTGGAGGAAATTGCCGGTTTCTTCCAATTTACAAGCTTCCTCAGTTGCTCTGTGCTTGTTCATTCATTCCAAGGAGTAGCAGCCCCGTTAAGAGTAACAGCATCTGGAGAGACAGTTGATGTGTGGTCATTCCATCTGCTCACATACTTCTGTAGATGTTGTAACAAACTATGTTGCTTAAATGGGTTGTGTTCGATGACAGTTTGTAAAATATTTATTCTAATTACAAGTCCTGAACTGCTTCAGAACTCTTAGCCGTAGCTTTAAGTGATGAACAATGTTTGACCAGTGGAATGGGGTGTGGAGTTTTGTTGGCTATAGTTGTTGAAGGATCCGATCCACAAGCTCCAATTCCTGATAGAAGTTACCTTGCAAGTGAAGATTCAATCAATGAGCATTAGTTAATCTCTTTTGTGCTGCCTGCAGATACAGCAAGACAGCATTGTGAAGCCATGTAACTCCCGAAAACCACCCTATCCTAGCTGTCAAAAACATACCCATCGAAGTGACTGTATGCACAATATGTGATCTCAGATCTCACCTGACTTAAAACGGAGGAAGAAACTTATAGGAGTACGTGCTGCGCAACGACACCGAAAAGCGTCACCAAGGCCACACAAAATACCTATTGATATATCTAAATCTATATCATATTAAATTATATTATTGAGTTAATAAAATTATTCAGTTACCTCTAATTATTATATTTTTTAAATTTTATTTATATATTATATTTGAAATAAAAATACTTTAAAAGGTACATAAATATAATGAAAACTGCCAGAACGGCTGCCTTGACTGTTTGGGAGAAGACAGTTCTCCACGTGTAAAGACAAAGATTGAAGATTGAGTTGCCATTGCTTGTTATTTATTGATTGATATGTGAGAGGGCTTTGGGCATATGATTCATCTTTATGTCCTAAGTCGGATTCCCTGGCAAAATATTTGAATGAACTGCACTTTAGCACCAACTGGTGAGTGGAGAAGTACGTGGAGTAGGATGGAAAGGCATGCTAAGCCAAAGCCAGATCCCTCCTTAAATATATCTTTGTTTATTATTGGGTAATACTTACTCGTAAATAATTGGTGCCAGAATTTTCATTTTTCACATTGATTTTTATAAATTTTTAATCTTATTAACGGTATAAGAATTAAGAATTTTTATGGAGAAATTTTAAATTATATATATATTTTATATGTAATAATGATTGAATAATATGATAATATATTTGTTATATTTGTTTATAAAATATTTAAATATATGAACATGACTAACAAAATTATAGAGATAGATATTTATTTAATTGTGAATATGTATAATAACTAAAAAATAATTAATTAATTATAAGAAGAGAGAGGGAAATTTAAGTTAAAAATTTTAAAATAAGATGTTAGGTTTATAAAATTTTTGAGTGGAGATGAATTGTAGAAAATGAAAAATCAGATAGAGCCTAAACATGTAGGATAAATAATAAGAAGTTATGATACCAAATATTTTAACTTTATATAATCGTTTGAATTTTTTTATACCATATGTGTTTGAAAAATAAATATAATAACTTTAAATAATCATATTTATTAAATATATTTATTAAAAATTCATTAATTTAAAATAATTATATTTATTTTTTATTATAATTTTACTATAACTATTATTTAATTAATAAAATTAAAATTAAAATAATAATTTAAATGACGTCTATTACTACATATATAGTATGAGACTGGAACCACTTTGGTCTCAAAATCTAATTACTAAAATAATCTCAATATTTATTTAAATCCATTATTCTTTGATAATTTTGATTTTTATTTATTACGTTTTCTTTTGACACTTTCACCTGTCTAATTTAATTTATATATTTTTATTCAAATTTTGTTATTTTCATTGAAAATTTAATTCATTTTTTTTAAAATTATATAACTATTAATGCACTAAACATAATCTTAAAATTATTATATATATATAATTTTTATGAACAGTTTATTTTAAATATTTATACACACACATCAAGAATGCAATAGTACTAATATATATAATTTCTAATATTTTAATTATTTAATATAAATTTATTGGTTCTATAATTTTATAATTTAATAACAAATATTCACTTAATTAAAATTTTTTATATAAATATTTTATTAAATCAAATAAATTAATCTTATAAAGATGCCTTTAGTTTACCCTACAATCTTAACGTGAAAAGAGGGTATGTTCAGAAATAATATATTAAAAATTCAAAATTTAATATCATTATTTTGTTGAATGATTATCATAAAAAATATTTAAAAAAAAAAGATAAAATGCATACTTTTGATTGTTCATGAAAACAATATGAAGATATATGAAATAATAAAAAAATTAATGTTTCGACATATAAGAGACTTAAAATCATTTTACACTTTTTAAATAAAATATTTGAAAAAATAAATTTAATTTATTTAAACTATATTTTCTTTCAAATTTTCATTTTTACTAAACAACTAAAATTATTTTTCTTTACCATCCTCAGTAATTTCAAAAATCAAAGCACTAAAATGTAAACGGCGTTTAACAGAGGAAAGAATTTGTCCACCGTCATCGCCATCAGATTTCACGTTTTGCAACAAGTCAGTTCTCTCTCACTGGATTCAGATTGTAGCACTGAAGCAAACGAATTTGTTGAGAAGATCTGAAGACATGTGAGATGGAATTAGTAGAGAAGCACCAGGAGCCGTGGCGACCGTGCTTGTCTGTGGATCCATCTCAGCGGTTGTCTGGCCGCCGCTGATTGTAACTCAGCTTTCCATTTCTGCACTCGCGCTCAAAGGCTACTCCATTTTTTTTCTTCAAGAAGATTGAGGAGGCCTTCGATGCATGTGCAATTTCCTACCACAGATAAACACAAGAAAGTGACTTATGAAACGCTTGTAGATGAATGAATGAAAGAATCAGAAGAGACGAAACGAAAACCCTAAGCTGGAGGCGTACTGTTGGGGATGAACTCTGCAGGGATGGTATATATAGAAGTCTGGAGTGGACTTGTGGGTCCTCAAACCCAACTTTTGTTCAAATTTGGGCTCGGTGGAAATCTGGGCCTTTAAGCCAATTCTGTCCATTTCTCGCCCACCCACAGAATTTTGTGTTCGCTGGCAATAGAGGCTCTTACCTTCTCGACACCGCTCGCTCAACACTCTATTCCCGCCTTCCGTCGCCCCTCCATACTCCAGACTCTACCCACCCCCCCCCCCAACCCCCCGCGCCTTCTTCCTCTGCACTCTGAAACCCCTCTTTTCGTCCCTCAAATGCTCCGTGACTTCCGTACACCACCATACTCTTACCTTGGCCCCTACGCCGGAATTCCTCCCACTCCACGTCTCCGCTTCTTCGCCACAGACTCCTGCAACCGCCATGCGTGGCACGGAGACCTATGCCATGGGGTTGTTGCTCAAGGAGAGGATTGTGTTCTTGGGGAACAACATCGATGATTTTGTTGCTGACTCCATTATCAGTCAGCTGCTTTTGTTGGATGCCCAGGATCCCACTAAGTATATTCGACTATTCATCATTTCCCCTGGTGGCTTACTCAGGTGTGTTTATTTCACATGAATTTATTTAAAATAATTGGGTTTAGGGTTTTGAATTTTAGTTTGATCCTCTGCAAATTTTATTTATTGATTGGTAGGCGTTGGCATATGGTAAATTAGTCGAAATAATTTTAGCTTTATACTAAGACGGTCAAATATTTAGTAGTAATTTTCTGTTGGATTGCGTAAATCTTGGTAACTAAACTATCGATTTTGGATTTAACTTTTTGATTGGATTTTTCCTCTCGAACAATTGCAGAAGTTATTTAAGAATATGAAGTTTGTGGCTTAGGTTTTGACTTTTGACAGAATATTTTCACTATTTGCTGCCCGTAACATCTTGGCTGCAAAGATATTATTGCTAAATGGTCATATGATGCCAGTACACAAGCTTTTTAGCTCCCAAAAGCCAGAATTTGAGATACTACACAATGGGCCGTCTTGGTGAAATCCTTTGACTTTCTGTCTCATTTATCTGTGGTTGCATAGGCAAATGAAACACTGGGGGACATGTGAGCGATGTTCTTGAGAAACTTCACAATTATTCTTTTCCTTCTTGATAAGAGAATGGTTATATTTGTTTTAGTTTTTAGATTTGTGGTTTTAGGGGTGTGTGTGTGTGTTTCTGAAAATTGTGCAAATAAGAAAAGAAGATAAAATTTAAAAAGTATAATATTTTAGTGAGGTTGAAAAGATGAGAACAAGCATTATGTTATTTATGCCTATATTATGCATGCAAATTCCTGCATTGAATTGGTACCATGGTTCTAACACATTATGAGCAAGTTTCATAATCCAAGTGTTTAAACTTTTTCTCCTTCATTTTTCTGATGTACTGAATATTACTAGTCTTTCCATACATCAGTGCTACAATGGCCATTTTCGATATTGTGCAACTAGTGAGGGCTGATCGACAGTTGCACTGGGCATTTCAGCATCAACAGCTTCTGTCATTCTTGTTGGCGGCACCAATGGCAAGCACTTTGGAATGCCTAATACACAAACCAACCACTAGGGGGTGTGAGTGGGCAGGCAATAGACGGTTGGAAATTCAAGCACGAGAAGTCATGCATAACAAAATGAATGTCACAAGAATAATATCTGATTTCCCCTGGTCAATCATTTGAACAGGTTGAGAAAGATGTTGATAGAGATTGTTACATGTCCCCAATAGAAGTAGTTGAACATGGCATATTTGATGGAATCATTGATAGAGAGAGGATTCTCCCCCTTGTCCCTGTTCCTGAAAGGGTTAATTCCTCAACCTTCAATTACGAGGAGATCAGCAAGATCCTAAAATGTTTTTGACTCTAGACATCCATGATGATGAGATATATTAGTTATGGAATTTATCACAGGTATACTGTCTTTCCCAGTGCTTACCTTGTGTGTTGTCTGCATTTTGTTGAGCATTTTTGAGTGCTGTGAAGTGAGAATGTTTCAGACGTCAGATAAGACCCCAGCTTTCTAGTTTAAATTACCACTATGAACTGAGGAATGAACATAAGAGTATCCCTCTCCTACATTATCAACTCCCGTTCATTAGCAAAATGCAAATGCAATAATAGGACCTGCTTTGATAAATCTACGTTTAGCATTAAAAAGCACGTAGTGAAGCAAATACATTATTTGTTGCATTTTATGCCCCTTTCGCTCCTTTTGGAAGGAATAGTTCATGGAGTGTGTGCTCCATAGGGTAGTGTGTTTTGAAAGTGAGAACTCTGGGGAAGTTGTGCAATAATGGCAAGATACTAAAAAATGTGAATGCCAGCAGCAATTTGTTGGATTTGGGTTAGAGGAAATATCACAATCAACCTCCAGCTGATCTGTTTGATGCACGCAAACACGAGTTACAGTTAAGTCCAGGAAGCACTCATTTAAGTAAACTGATTAAACTCATCTTAAATGGCTGCTCGATTATTGTAACAGTTAAATATAGCCTACCCGTATCATGGCACCTGAAGATTCATTATGCTCCTATCTCACTTCATGTCTCTATCTGGGCCGTAACAGAAACTACAAGGATTGCACCTAGTTCTCCAAGTACAGGTTAAGAGAGAGGCATAAACTAGAAAATGATTAACTCTCTGTTGATCAGTTGCTGTCTGCTATCTGGCAATTATTCAATATCTCTTTCGGCCCATTTCTCTATCATTGTTGCTGCCGTATTGTTTGTAAATGTTCTCTCTCATATCAATTTCGTGTATTACCTTGAGCAGGCATTCCTGGTGTGTTTTAAGACATGGAGGGTACATTGAGGGGCCCCCAGCTTCCTCTTTCGGCCGAAAATCACCTCAAATTCAATTAAAGTGCCATGATGGATATTTCATGATGCTGCTTTTCTCATCTGGCGATCTGTGGGCATCAGTTTTAAGGAACGCGTGCCAGAATTCACGTCATGTCCAAGGACTACCATCTAATTGTAATTTGATTTAGTGATGTACTTTATAATAAGTTTTAGGTGTAATATTAATGTTTAAGAATTCACTTAAAATTAAAAATTATTATGTAAATTTGAAAAACTTATTAAATTCAAAATATTTAAAAATATAAAAACCAAGAAATAGTTTTACGTTAGTATGAATAATTTTAATTTAGAGATACAATAATTAAATTTTTAAAAATTTGATTAGACAAATAAATGAATAAAAATTACTAAAAATAAAAGTTAAAATAAAAAATTATATATTCAAAAAAAGGCTAAATTTTGTATTTTCTTATAATTTTTGGAGTTAAAATTTATTGATCGATCTTTTATCAGTTTGTATCCATCCATTCTAAAATTTAATGATTTTTATGTCTTTGATTGAACTGAAAAATCAACTGGTTCCTGACCTGATCGATTGAACCTCGATGTGATCTTGAAAACAATGATCACAAAAAGCATTGATCAAATAACGAATAAACATCTTTAGGCGAACTAAATATAAAATTTAAAAAACCAGAAAATGGATCAAAAGCGGCGTCCCTTTATAATTAAAAAAGCCTCTCAGTCTATTTAATATTGAAAAGAAGCAATGGCCAGTCCACAGTCTCTGCTTAGAGATTTTGCGAAGAATTTTCATTTTTTTCCACTTTTTGGGATTCACGGACACACAGTTTACGAAAAATGCTCCGATCGCACGGATGAATCTCCGGTGACGGGGACTCAGCGGCGAAAGTACGGTGATATTCTTCAGGCAGAAGCAAACCCCCATGGATTCCCTGGAGATCAACGAGGAAGACCGGAGGAATAAGAAGAACGATAGCAGTAGTATTGTTCGCATACTTCGTCGTTCCTTTCTGGCCATCCTTTTTTTTCTCTTCAAGTTTCTCTTCTTGTCTTTTTCGATACTGTATTTAGCTGTTCTCATAGGAAATTTATCGATTTGGAGCCCGATTTCTGTTCGCTCCCGTTGCAGAATAGTCTCTAGCAGTAAGTTTTTGTTACGTTGATTATATTCCATTCAATTTATTGGTAATTGCTGTTTTTATGAATCTGTATTTATGTGCATGCGTGCTTTGGTTAATGTGAACAAGAGTGGATGCCTTAAAATGAACGTGGAAACTACAATGCTTCTGCTTATTTCTCGGTAATTCGTGGGAAAATGTGAAGAATTTATGTTCAGTATATTTCGGGGCTTTAAGTGAGATTTTTGGCTGCTGCTAGTTTCTTCTTATTTGATAACCATAAGATGCTGACTTTTTTTTTGTCTTTTGATGGTTAGTGTGAACGAAAAAACAAAGCTTGAATCTGTATTTGATGCGTCGGTTAGAAGAATTTAGTGTTTCTTGTTCCTAAATTGCTTCTGGAAAACTTCTTTTTTCGTTTTCTTTCCGTCAGAAAATGCCACCTTTTGGCTCTATTTGGTTATTTCGCTTTAAACCTGAAATATATAGATTGTAATGTTGCATCATGGTTGATGCTGTATAAGTGCGTCATGTTTGTGTACTCATATTTCTTTTTGCTGGAAACACATAGTTCAAGTCATTTCTATGAAAAACTTATTGTACTAGCTTGTCTAATGGCACTGATATTGATGTCTTTGCAGGTGTTGATTTGAGGTCATCTAAGGTCTGTGAATTGGGGCTGCTAAATTATAAAGCCACGAATGTATTCTATCCGCTGGAACGAAGAAAATATCGGTGCCGTTATGACTACTATTGGGCTTCTGTATTTAAGGTGATTGCTTTTGTTTCTTTCATCTTGTCATGTTTCTTCTTCTTCTTTGAATTCTTTCCTGTAAAACGCAGATGAATTTCAAATTTAACAACAGCTGATCTTATTTCTACAAAATTTTTGGTCTTCATCAGATATCCGAGAAAGTGAAGGGATGGCCAGAAGCTAATTTACTTTGAAGTATAAGAAAACCTATCATTTAGCATAATTCAGAATTAGTAGCACTGGATATTGTAAATATTGTGATATAGGACATCTTTGATGCTAGGCCCTTGCTAATCTATATTGACCAGTATCTATATTGACCAGTCAATGTGGCCACTGGGGTTGGTTCAATTTTTCAAATTATTGTGCAGTAACTGGTTAGCTTCTCAACAAGTGCTCTCAGAAGACTCTTTCTAGTTCTTGTTGGACACATTTGTTAAATTTAAACTATTGGGACTGGAATTTTTTTTTTCTTGGAAATACTTTTCCTGGTAATGAAGTGGACAAATAACTGTGTACCTCCCAATTTGGTGGCATAATTCACCTCTGACCATCAAATGAAGTGTGAAATAATCTGTTCTCCGCTCTTGGAAAGAGGCTTTCTATTTTTTCTCATATGTATGAAACAAAAGTTTCTCTTTTAAATTTCTATACTCCTGTTGTTACATTTTAGGATGGACTACTTTTACCTGTCATTAATGTTTTTCCTCTTTGACTTGGCCCTTGCTGGTTGGACTTTAAGATTTTGCTATATGCACGCATTAAGTTGAATAATTCTTGTGATAAGTACTGGTCAGTTACAAAATAATGCAGTTGTTCCATATTTTGTGGGTTTCCTTTGTCATTTGTTCTACGTACCTCTCTCTAGCTTTTGGATTGCACGTATAATTTGATTTCAGTTCACAGGTCGAATATGTTGATCATTTAGGACAGGTGAAGTTTGCATTAGCCGAGGCCCCTAACGAAGCCCTTCCAAATAGCTGTAGACCTAGTTTCGGTGCTGCATGGTTAACCAAAGATAAACTTAAGGTGGGTATTGAAGACTCAACCATAAGCATGATGAGGTATAAATGTAATCTAATATTGTTGGATCTTTAGCTTTAATCCTGTGGACTTCAAAAAGACACCCACAATTAATTCTTTGTAAGTTTGCAGTTCTTTCTCTTTGAAATGTGTTAAACACCCTTTTTGTGCTTGCTTGTTCAGGTGAACAAAACATATGAGTGCTGGTATACAGTGGGCATTTCTAAGGTGAACATAGACCACAAAGGTCTATTTAACTGCCGATCTGAGAATCCATCTACTGGTGAAATGCTTAAGTGATATTCCATTCTGTATGTAGTCTCAAACATATTTTTTGTTTTTCATTCCCTGTTTTCCTTGTTGCTCATGAATATTTTAGAAAATGGGTAATTTGTAGTACAACATTGTCAATTCTTTGCCTAGAATATATGTTGAAGTTGTGGATTTATGTAGTCTAGGGTTCTTCAATTTGGTTGGTAGCTTGAGGTTGGATTCAATTAGAACCATCTCAATCAGTATAAGAGCACTTCATTGTTGCCTGTTGCGATTTCCATTGTTTCTTTTGATTGAGCTTCTCAGCTTCAAATGATTGGAAATCATATTAGCAGTTTACAATGTGAAACTGATAGGTGCCTTTTGATTTCACCACTCTGTATGGTGAATAAGATATCTTTGGCTGTAACTATCTTGTGTCTTGAATTAATTAGTGGCAGACAACCCTTCCTGTTCAGAAAATTTCTGACTGATCGTGCGGGAACTTCAAATTGATGATTGTGTCTGTTTTCTCACACCATCAAAGCTTTTGTTCCCAGACCCCACTTACTAAAGCAAAGAGGATTTTTAAACCTATCCATATTCAAACCGTTGCACACTCCTAGCGATCCCGTAGCAGGAATTATGGTTTTATGTTCAATTTTCTCACACCAAAATTGGAATGTGACTCAAATACTCCCAATTAAATTTCAAATGATTTCAAAACACCAATCTCTTTGCATGCTAATTAGCCTGAGTAATAAGTAAATTGCTATAGAATTTTAAGTCAGGCCTGCACTGTAGGCTTGCATAGGTCTTCTCTTTTCTTTTTTCTTGATATTTCTGTATGCTTCATAATTAAAATTTCAATCTCTGGAGGCAATTTATATATGCACATGTTGCACGAAAACAAGTACTCAATGTTCTTCTTTTATTTTGTCGAAAGTCATTTTTCTTGTGTCAAAACACTTGTTATAAACTCTTTGAACCTACCAGCGTGTGAAAGTGAATCTACATGTGGCTTATCTTTTGATGTGATTTTTAAATCCTTTGTTTGCCTTTCTTCCTCAGTATACATAAGGTCCTTATATCATTCCAGGTATACAAGGGAACTGAAGTCCGTGTTTATGAGCTTGGGATCAATGATGGTGGAGGTGGGATTTGATCGCTGGACTTTATAACTGGTTTTACAATGTCTTCAGTATCCATTATTTTGATTGGACTTCTGCAGCCATTGATATCCATTATTTGTCGACTCTTTACATCACGGGTGTCTGCTCCGTATCTAAATACTTCTTTAGTAAAGCCAGCATGTTTCTTTGGAGGACATTTCTCCTTTATGAGTTGGGTCCCCTTTCCATATGTTAAGAGGCTTGGCCTCACATGGAGATAAAGTCTGTATACGTTGGGATGCACTCAGTTTTCCAGTGGTGTTATTGACAAGAGTGCCAAAAGCATGGCTTAGTGTATTTTTAATGTACCTGATTGGTAGTTATGCTATAATCGTCTCCTCAAGGGCCATATTTGTACGGTCACTTGTAATTGTTATGTGATGGGGGTATGGTCCTGAGGATCTCAAGAGGATGAAGTTCAAGGTCTGCGAGATTTGAGTATGGTTGCATTAGAAGTTCCTGATTTGCACCATTTTTATCTTTGTACGTAAATTTTGGAGGTATAAATTTTAGTACTGAGATTAAGAACAGTGTAAAAATAAAAGAGAGAATATAAAGTGTTATTTTGACAGGTGATATGTTTGGAAGAATTGAATGGAAAGGTAAGTAATTTGCATCCAAACATTTACATTGGCACACAGGAACAAAAGGTCGAAAATGGTGATGATGATAGATGCTGATCAGTCACATCCTACCTGCATCAGCAATGGGCCTTTAAAATTCTTCAAGCATTTTTATCTTAATTGATCAATTATCATTAGCAGTGTTAAAACCCTTCAATAACGAAAATTTTTATGTTAGTTCAAGTATTTTTTGGGTGGATTTATGAATACATTGATATATCAGCCATCAATTTTCAAAGCTATTGTTTTGTTTTCGTACGGTTGTTACATGTGCAATTGATAAAAGTATTTCATAGATAAAATTATATGATTAAATGGTATTTTATATTAATTGGAATAATTTAATTGTATTAATTTATTACAAGTTTACATCAAACTTGACAATTATGCTTGAGAATATATATGATATGCTCATTACTGTAATAACAGAAATAAAAATATTAAAATTAAAACATTAAACATAAAAGAAAATGGGAAAAAGAAACAGAATGAATGGCAAAAAATGCCAAAAAAATGAAAACCAATTAAAATGTTTCAAAAGATGGTGGAAAAATAAACAAGAAAAATATATTTTAAAAAAAGAAAATTAAAGATGGTTTGGTAATTGTATTTATCTATGTTTCATTATTGATATTTTAGAATAGATTATAGATTAAAATAATATATTAAAGGAATGGGGTTATTTTCATAAAATTTACTTTTGATAATTAGAAAGTGCCTCATATACTTAATACATACTAATAGATTTAGTAACTGAGGACAAGAATAATTAGTACTATCTAAAAAGAGAGAGAAAAAAAGGATAAAATATATAGATACCAATTTACAACTTCAATGATGTAATTTGGAGCTTTGTCTAGAGTTCTTAATCAAGAAATTGTTTATAAACTTCATTTACCTCTTTTGATGGTAAAACACAAAATATAAAATTTATTTGTTCAATGCACAAAAATTCTAAACTTAGCCAGTTTGCCTATATTTTAACAGTTTATATTATTAGTTTTCATATTCAGAAATAAAATTGGTGGGTTGTCATTTTTTTTCTACCATATTCAGGTGGGTAGTCATTGGCACATTATTGTACCAATCATTGTTCATCATTAACAACTCAAAGAATTTAAGTGTAGAAACCAAGAATGGAAAAACC
This sequence comes from Avicennia marina, assembly GCA_019155195.1. NCBI lineage: Eukaryota > Viridiplantae > Streptophyta > Magnoliopsida > Lamiales > Acanthaceae > Avicennia > Avicennia marina. Next base: position 12,738,836 of record CM032762.1, on the reverse strand, counting down.
CATTTTATTATTATATTTCTTCAAATTACAAAATTAATAAATAAATTTCATCACAATTTCTTAATTGATATTTTAAAGAAGTCTGTAGCTTCGCCAAAATTCTTTAAATATGCATTGATTTTTGAGACCCAAGCAATGGATTTAAACTTTCTAGCAAGACAAAAATATTTTGGAACACATCCACAGCGTGAACTCTAGAATTTGGTAAGGAAAACAATTAGAAATCATTTTTTTTATTATTATTTTTTATTTTTGAGCTTAAAACATGCTACATCTTTTAAGTCGAGTGTGGCCTAAAATGATAGTGAAAGTAGTTATCAAAAAGAAAATTTCATCTATAACGATTTTAAATTTTGCTATATGATGAAATAAAATCTCATAAAATAATTTTTTAAATAATTTCCATAAATAAATAAATTCTAACTCACGTTTAATAAATATGGCTAGTGGCTAGCAAGGCTGGGGCCCCACAACGCACACCAGACACATCAATTCCAATCTAAAATGCTGCAGTTACTAATATCAAGATTAGGATGTAAATTGGTAATTAATAGAGCTATTTTTATTTTTTTTTATCTTTTAATGACTATCGTAGCACAATCATCACTACTATGTCTTTTTCTCATCATTTTAATCTCATAAAAATATACACTTCATGCATAGTGTCCATCTAAAATATTTTTTCTTTTCATTTTTGATATTATTCTTAGATTTTCATGCATAAAACACATATTTTCCATCATCCAATAAAATTGCATCCAAACATAACCCATAGATTTAATGCATTAGCAACTTGTATATATGAACATAAATACTATGTTCAGATGCCAACTTTTATGAAAAATGTTTGTTGTAGATGTGGAAATCAATAATTAGTGTAAAGGTATATGCAAAAAAAGAGGAAAACAATTATTTATTTTTCTTCCTAAATATTAGTAAAAATTATAATTATTTTTTACAATACGCAAAAAACATTAAGGATTGTGATAGCATTATTAGAAAATAAATTATTATAAACTATTGACCTTTATTTTTATAATACATGAGTTTTTACTCCATTATAATTCCTGTTTAAGTTGGATTTTGATTTCCTTTTAATTTTCTTCTTACAACTTTTTATTTCTTATAGACTTCAAACACGGTCAAATAAATTCACCTTGGATACATTTTTTTTTTCATTCTATTTTCTTCACCAATATATTAAACATTCCATAAAAATAATTTTACCAATTGTATCCGTTTTTAATCGTCTCCTTGTTGGCCGTAAAATAGTCTTAGCCTATATTTGGGTGTCTCTTTTTTTGGAGTTAAAAATAAATATTAATATATATATATATTAATTTCAATTACTTTTATATAATAATTTAAATGATGTTATAACATATAAGCATAATTATTAATTTCTAAAATATAAATATGTATAGATGTGTATTTGTAAGAATTCATAAAAATTAATTGATTTTAAATAGAGACAATTATTTAATTATAAACATTTGTGTATATACAAGAAAATAGAAAAATATTTCTAAATTATTAAAATATGTGTTTTTGTAGAGGTCAAAATCATTAAAAAAAAAAATGCATGGCTCTTAACATTTTATTTGTTGACATTCATTACCCTTTCAAACGTAGTACCGCGGAGTCAAAAACAAAATATTCGACGACAAAATACACAATCTTAAATATTTTAAAATTGTTAAATATTAATTATATAGAGTAGGATGAATATATATATCTATATTTAGCTTTAAAATAAAATGAAAAAATAACAAAATTATTCAAACAAAAGCCAACCGAAAGGATAAAGCGGAATTCTCCTTCCCCGTTTTTCTTTCCATTTCGATTCTCCCAATAACACAAGGAAAAGGACAAAGGAGAGGATAAGTGCGATTCCCTTCCTCGTGTGGGGGAAATGCTTTTTCTTGCTATAAAGCCGAAGGTTCGCACCCGTCAGCATGTTTTACCCTTCCCTTGTCACTATTCATAAATATCTCTCCCTCATAATGACCGCATCATAATCGCTGTAATATATAGGGGCGGTGGCTACGGAAGCCAGAAATGTGTTATAGTATTGTAGTCAAATAGGGGAGGGCGATAGAGAGAGAGAGGTGTGGGCAAATCTGGGTTTCTTCTGGGCAGGTAATACCTTTCTCCCTAGAGGTATACCCTTTCTATTGCTCTACGTTTTTCAATCTGCATAGTACGTAGTATTTGGTTTTATGTTTGTTTTTCTTTTGCTAACGGTGTGGCGTGGTTGGATCTGGCGTGAATTCTTGATTGATTTGGATTGATGTTCTGGGATCTGGGATGGGTTTTCCGATTTAATTACTGACTCGGGTCTGACTAATTTTTCCCCTTTGATTTGAATTTTGGTGTTGTGTTAATGATTTTCAAAAGTCGAGAGTTATTCAGTTGGGTTCTCTATTAAATGTCCTCTCTTTTTGTTTCCCTTTCCGAGTATTTGAGTTCCCAGGGTAGATGGATTTGAATTATGGCACCGTCGTATGTTTATCTCTTTGTGGGTGAAATGCTGTTGTCTACCTGGGGAAATGAAACGGGGGGTACGTTTTGTGTGTTGTATAGGAATCCATTGCGTTTCAAGGGAACAAACGTGAATTCGTATTCTTTAAATTGCCGTTTTCTCGTTTGGTTGTTTCTTAGATATAAGAGTTCGAACCGTTTTTTTCCCCATATTATGCTTCTGCTGAAGAATTATGTGAATTATATTTTCGCGTATTATTCTTTTGCTTTGATATCAAGATAAAATTTTGTTGTTTCTCACTCACTGAGTTTCTAGTTCTAAGATCTTCTTCTCTTTGCTATCAGGTTGTATTAAATTTCGAGTTAAAGAGATTAATTTTGTCTAGAACATGGAGAAAGTATGCCTCTGGTCAGATTGCTATTGGCATCGGGGTTTTCTATTCCAGAAACTTCTTGGATGGCGGTTTCTTGTCCTTGGAGATTATATTGTTTCCTTCGTGAACTGCACTTAGTGAACGACTATATTAAATGATCAGTGAAGGAGGACAAATGCGTACTTCTTTTAAAATAGATGTTGGATCTTCTTTAGGGCACTTGTACAAGTGAGTTGCTTACATTAATCTAGTGGCCACTGGTTATGCCGTCGGTTCAGTTGCACTTCCGTCTTGTGCAATTCCATTGTTGCCAGTGCATTGCAGTTACAGCATCCTGTTGTGATCATTTGGAAACGAATTTGTAAGGTATTCTGCAGTTTTTATTTTCTGACTGATTATTTATTGTTTGAGCTTTGGGGATTATGACACAACGTAATTTGGATTTATTTTTATTTAAATTCAGGGGCCAGGGCTCAAGTCTGCTTGTGTTCTAAGGAAGTTCATTGTATCGATAAATATTCAGTAGCTTATTGCACGTTGTTTGTGGATTGTGTTGGTCGCTGAAGATTTGCTTAATTCGGTGCTTTTCTGTTGATTTCAAAGTCTGGAATCCTTGGTTGACTATGTCTTGAGCTGAGACCCGTGGTTAATGGGGCTAGTAATTGATGTTATCAGTCAATTTTGACTAGTATCAAGATGTTCTGCAGTTTTGCAATCCGACTCCTGTTTCTTCCTCATCTCTGCTACATGATTTTTTATTTTGTTTAATTTTTCGAATAAGGCTGTGAAGCCCATCCATCATAGTCCCATGGGCTTTCCCACATGTTGGAGTACAGCCAAATAATCTGTGGACTTTACTTAACTAGCCGGGCTAGCTGTTTAGTAGTTATTTCTGCGGCCCTTAGTGTGTATAGAACTTCTATACCTTTGTCTGCGTATGCTTCAATTGCCCAATAAATAGTGTCGGGTCGTGTGCAGTTGAAATCACAAGAATGGAAAGGTACGATTATGTAATCATTTGTTTTTGTAAACAGTTCTCTTTCTTTTCTAATTTAATCAGCAATCGACATGGCTCATGTAGGTACACAATCATTAAAGAAGTTGGTAATGGTACGTTTGGAAGTGTCTGGCGAGCTATAAGCAAGCAATCTGGTGAAGTGGTGCGTGCATTATTTGTTTAAAGAGAGCTTTCCTTTTGAATGAATAACATGTTTCTCCCGCTTTTGAAGTAGAACATATGAAATTTGAAATTATTGTCATATCTAAACAATTGGTTTGACAGGTTGCAATCAAAAAAATGAAGAAGAAATATTATTCGTGGGAAGAATGTGTGAATCTGAGAGAAGTCAAGGTGACACTGATTGACATTTTTCTTTTTATTAATATTTAAGCATAACTTATTGTTTATTGTGGTAGACAAATGATGGGTTTCTATTTGGCAGTCATTGAAGAAAATGAACCATCCAAACATAGTAAAGCTTAAGGAAGTGATTAGGGAAAATGATATGTTGTACTTTGTCTTTGAGTACATGGTATGTATTGATCTCTATCTCTCTAGCTTTGTTTGATCCCTTGGGTATTTTTTGTTTCCTAATTGCATAAGTTGAGTCAAATGTACAGGAATGCAATCTATATCAGCTTATGAAGAGCAGAGGAAAAGTCTTTTCAGAAGTTGAAGTCAGGAACTGGTGCTTCCAAGTATTTCAAGGTCTTGCATACATGCATCAATGTGGATATTTCCATCGTGACCTTAAGCCAGGTTATAACTGCCCTGATTCTCAACAATTCCATTACAGCCCTAGATGTGATTGTCTGTCCTCTGCATGTTATTTTTGGCTATGCAGTCAGGCCATTGGCTTGTAACTTATTCTAATTGTCGCTGTTTTTTCCTTGGCTTGATGCTTGGCTAATGCACTGAAAAGTTAAGTGCAGCTAGAGTTGCCTTTCTTTAGTCTGATTCTGAAGTTATAGTAGATTTTTTTACACACTAGCTAAGAATATACCATATCTATAAATGGCATGTGCTATGTGACGAGGTGCCAAAGGTGTGAGCTGTGTTGCTTCCTATTAATAGACAATGGAAAAGAAAAGAAAAAGCAGAACCAGAAATGCTAGAAGATGATAACACAAGGAAACACAGCAAATTATCGCCTTTCTTCTCTTCTCCATCCAGGCTTCTTTCTTCTTTCTGAAATCTGATGAGTATACTGACCTCTTTCTTCTTTCTGAAGCCTGGTAGGGAGTCTGAAATTCCGTTTTCTTCTTTTTCTACTCCAAAATCATTTCTTTCTCTTCCTTCTGAAATCCAGTCGGTGGCTGTAGTTTTGCGACATTGTTTGAAATGCGTTCAGTTGGAAATGTTGTTTTGAAATTGGTTAGTTCATTTCTGCTTGAGGTTTCCTTTTAGATAGCAAATTATAACTTATTTTCATTTGTTAAATAGCATGTATAATTTTTATATTTCTTATTTTTGTGAGGAATGTTAATAAAATAAATATATTAAATTTATTACGCAAGTTTGTTGATGCTCTGGTAAGGCACATGTCCTGCTGTTTACTGCAATGGTATAAACTTTCTTGTCATTCTACATGCATTAATTGTTCATTAAATATTACTTTTGCACCTTATTTGAAGGGGTAGAAATATTTTGGATTCCTATGTTGGTTGATAACTGGATTGCACATAAAGGTTAACCATATGTTATCATCACATTTTTCCCTATTGACTTGCTATTTAGGACCCTATATTTCTGCACCATTATTTTATTATTGTTGTTTGCCTGTAATGTCTTTTGGATATATTCTTTTGATGTTTTTGCAGAGAATTTGCTAGTATCAAAGGACCACATAAAAATTGCTGATTTTGGTCTTGCTCGGGAGATAACTTCACAACCTCCTTTCACTGAATATGTATCAACACGCTGGTGGGTGGTTATTTTTGCTTTGGTTGAGTGTCAGTCAAGTATTTTTTTTAGGGAAACTTAAATGGTTTATTTTTCAGGTACCGAGCCCCTGAAGTTCTGCTGCAATCACCAATATATGGTCCTCCGGTTGGTGAGTAGATGCAAAACGTGTCACTTCAAATTTTTTCTTTTCCTGGCAATGTTAATATTTTCTTCTTTCAGATATGTGGGCAATGGGTGCAATAATGGCTGAATTATTGACACTTCGTCCCCTATTTCCAGGTTCAAGGTATAACTGTTCTCCTTGAGAAATTATTAATTTTTACTTTTATCGAAATGGATTTTCATGGAAGGTGATGGTATGTGCTTGAGCATTTTTCATTTTCTTGTTTATCACGTGCATTCTCTCTATATCGCATAGTCAATGTGCAATTCCTTAGTAATTTGTTCAAAATTTGGCACGTTGGGTTTGTTGGAGCCTGGCTGTTTACTATTAAAATTTACTCTCAATTGCACCCTTTTGTCACTCCTTTTCACAACAAGGCTGAAGTGAATGAGACACTCTTTATATCTTGGTGCAGTGAGGCAGATGAGATTTATAAGATATGCTGTGTAATTGGAAGTCCAACTAAATATGAATGGCCTGAGGGGCTTGAGCTTGCTAGTGCCATCAATTACCAGTTCCCTTGCGTGAGTAACCATCTTCCTCTAGCTTCTTGGATTTTAGCGTTAATGTTTTATTTTTATGTTCTTTATAAAGGGTGTTGTATTTTTATGTATATATGGTTAATTTTTTTGGTTGTAATGTGCATTTTTTCTTTATATGTTATTTTTTATGCTGCTCCTATGGAATGTTTGTTTTACCGTGTGTTAAAAAAATAAATTGCACCCTTCTTCAAAACTGTCAATTTATCTTTAGGAGTTTTATGGGAAAACCAGTAGTTCCTTTTGATGAATAGCTTTCACGACTAGTTTTTTATACTTGTTTGTTTGGTCTAATACCATGTCAGGTTGCTGGAGTCAATCTTTCTGTGCTGATACCGGGTGTTAGTGCAGATGCAATTAATGTTATTGCAGTAAGTATGCTTTGAATTATTGATGCTCTACAGCTCCCATCTAACATCTTTTCGAACATCTCTTTAACATCCTTCCAGGTTTTGCATGCCTGGATCTTAGTGTAAAAGAATCTTTATCGAAACTTATTGGCAGTCTTTGTATCTCTTTTTGTTTATCCCAAAATTTATAATTTCTTGTTTATATATGTATGAAATATAGTCACTGTGTTCATGGGATCCAAGCAAGAGACCTACGGCCATGGAAGCACTTCAGCATCCTTTCTTCCAGGTAGCATATGTACTGATGTATTTTTCAAAATTATTGTATAAAAGCTGTTACACGTCAAATATCAACTCCATGAAATTCAAGTAGTGGGAGAGTTCTAAGGTGAAAAAATGTCTTTTACAATGCTGCAGAGTTGCTTTTATATTCCACCGTCTCTGCGCTCTAAAGCTGCTCTTGCAAGAACCCCTCCATCTGGTTCGTTCCTCTGTTTCTGCTATTTTTAGTGGATGCTATGAGAATCAGACACAAGTTAACTTTTGTGTTCATGCAGCTGGAACTAGGGGTAGTTTGGATAAAAAGGACGGTAGGAGATATCCAGGAAGTTTATCAAACCCAAAGCCGGTGAATAGTTTTTCTTCTTCCAAGTCACAGGCATCTTTAACTTCAGGTATGGTGTTTTTTCTCTCTGTTATCACATCTGTTGCCTGCTAAATTCTGGATATTGACTCTAAATAGAGGCCTGCTATGTTCATGACTGTGTAGCTATGTTTGGGTGGACTTTCCATTGCATCTTATATTAACCTAGTTATGCTCTCTATCCAGGTGTGCAAAGAAAGTTGGACCTGGCGCAGGATGTCACTAAAAATGACAAAAACCAGAGGAACCACATGAAGCCACAGGCAAAGTATCGGCCACCTGGAATGAATGCCCATTGTAAGTAATAAGTTTCTATGACCTAACTACTTCTATTGCCTTGAAGTGGAAAATTATGAGCGGTACTGGATTTCATCTTTTAATTACATTCTGGAAGTAGCCCGAAACAAATCCTTATTGAAAAATTGGTTTTAGACTGACCACGTGATATTTCTAAGGTGCTGGCCGCTGGGAGAATGTTTGATACATGCATTAGACTGACCATTTTACTCCAGCATACTTGTTTGGAATTCACACAATATTGCTTGTTCAAAAGTTTAATTTGAGCACCTGTGTCTCGGCAGCTGATAATGCGGGAAAGGCTCGTGGAGTTTCTGATGCAGCCGAGAAGCTTGCAAAAATGACGGTCGGTGCTGGTAGGCCAATTGCAAAGCCATCACTGCCTCAACCCATGAAGGCCGGAGGATGGCATGAGCGGTCTGATTTGCTCGCCGGACGATCGAAAGAGCTTCTTCCAAGAAGATCTTACACGAGGAAGGTGGCTGGATAATGAGACAATATATTCCATGCAGTTCATAACTGTTTGCCCAACTTACCCTCTCTTCAAAATCTATGTTTCCATAGAATCGGTTATGTCTATGAGTCTTACTATGTTCGTTTTTTAAGGTGTGGCGTTGAAGGTTATCGTGGATAGACAGTTGAATGTCGACTATAACTATTACGGTCTTGTATGTGTTCTACAGCGTTGGATGCTTTGCGCCAAGGGCTATTTGATTATGATGGCACTCGTAGATTTGTTACTTCGAACATAGAAAATTTCATGCCATTTGCACTAACTAATGCTTCTTTGATAGTACACAAAAATGCTTGCATTTTGTTTCTACGATTTTGGTAATTTTATGAATTGGACCAAACCCGCGACTTTGGACACGAAGCTTATATTTAATGGTTGGGGACAATTTTATCTTTTTTGTTTCTTTAAAAATTCTGTCAATATTATTAAACTGTATTAAGCAACACAAATATATGTTGTATTTAAATAGTTTATTTATAAATTAATTTTTTGGTTGCACACGCCATGAGTGTGCATTCGACTGTTTATCTATTTATTTTATTTTGGATGTTAGTTTTACTTTTGTTTTTAAAATAGAAATAGTTTAAATATTTATTCAGCCTAATCTTTTAAATTGAGCATGACAACAATATTATGCTTGGATTGGAGAATCATGTTTGCACTTGATTTGAAAAATTTTTCTAATTTATAATTGTACGGACCTTCAGAATAACTATTTTGATCATTTAATTGTTTTGCTAAATTGTCTTTGCTGGTAATCTATATCTAGTTAGATTATATTAACAAGATTATTGCCAATTACACTATGCAATCATCATCAATGCCAATTGTCTTTTATTGCAGCCCAAAGATCTTATTTATTACGTCTTTCAATTCCCATTTATAATAAATTTCATTCTCGAAACTTGGCATACCTTATTGGCGAAGAGATGGGTGTAGTGACAAGTATACCTTAAATTATTATGCTTTTTTGTCCAAATGTGTATTTATTGATCTTCAACATAAGGTTATTTTTCTTTAAGGTTTGTAGGACATCTGCAAAAGTTTCCCATGCCCTTCTTTGCTTAGAGCATTAAACTAAAATATTGTCTATAAACTCTAATGTAATTGTCCAATTAAGGCCTAAATTTCTTAGTTTATAAGATCCATCAAAATCATAGGTCATTAGCTAACCCAAATTGTAGAATCAAGAATTCATAAATGCCTAGGTCTAAATGTAACTCTAGTATCTTAAATTGATCTACAACTAATAGTAACCTAATTTTTAAATTAATCTTAAAGGGTATGCTCTGGGCTACTTGGGTTGGTAGAGTAACTCCTTTTCTTGGGTTGATAGAGTAACTCATTTAATCTAATTTGATTTTCGTCTAGTTGTTGGGTTTTCTATTTTGAGTTTCAATAATTCATGATTTACATAAGTTTATGGTGTGTCCTTGGGATGAAGGGTAGTTGAAAACTCCAAACGGGTGAAAAATTTTGTGAAAGGCTAGTTTAGGATTGACCTTGATACTAGTGAATAGATTTGAGAGGGTTTGGGATTGATCCAAAGCTAGGCCTTATCGTTTAGGCCACATTGTGGTCATCTTGTGAAAATTCTGTATTTATGATCGGTTTCATGCTATATGGATTAATTTGGATCGATTGTGTTCTATCGGAGTGGTTAATCCATAGCTGGTTTTATGATTGTCTCTACATGATTGCCCACGATCGATTGCTTCAACTCTTAGATCAATTAGGATTGAGCCTACAAGTCAGTAGATTGATCTGAAGCCATGGGCTTTCCGATCGGCCCACCTGTGATTGATACCTATCGATCACACTGTTTGGATTGATAGAAATCAATCCAACGCCAATCCAGATCATCTTAACAATCTAAAATTTTCAATATTATCTGTTTTCTTGGCCATCCTTCAGTCTAAATCCACATTCCATGATCTTTTTATGCATCACACATTGTTATCCATGTTCTTACCCTTAAAATTGAAGAGGTTGATGGATCACTTATGAATAAGATGATGTAAGATTGACTAGACAGAATTCGACAATAAATAACCACGTATGTGTTCATCTTAGAATTCCTATATGTATACTCACGAAAATCCACATATACTCATGGAAGGTCTATATGAAATGTTCCTATAATTCAAGTCCTAAACAACTAGATTGGGAAGCAAGATTGGTTCTAGTGATTAGCTTGAAGTTGGTTTTGCAAAATCCTCCTATTCTTCTTCTTTCCTCTAGCAGCCGTTTCAATAGAAGTTTGGCGTGGGGAGTTCTGCTTTTCTTTCAATACTTTCAGGAGCCCCCAGCTTGCTTTTATATTCTCGATGATTTGGATATAACTTGTCTCGTTTAACTCTCCTTAAACACCCATGAATTCCCCAGCAATCACCCTATCTTTTTCCCATCATAATTACTCTCATCGGCTTGGATTTCTTTGACCAGCCCATGAACCATAACACCCTTTTCCAAATCTGCCCTCAGCTAGTTAATCATTTCCTTACCATCCGACCATAATAGCCTCATCTTTATGATGAGCTCATTGCCACACACTATGCAATCTTCATCAATGCCACATAAATTAGCCATAATTCTTGAAAAAAATTATCATAAAAGACACTAATTGTTTTTTGTTCCACCCAAAAATCTAGGCCTATGTATGGTTTCATTTTTTTCATCCAAAATACATATATTTAATTATTATATTTTTAACATTTTCTTTCTTTCTCTTTCTTACTTTAATACAATTTTCGAAAAAAATACACCTAAAAATTCACATCCAAAAATCAAAGCGAACATAGGCTTGGCTATTACAATTTTCATGTGAAAAGTTTCCATTTATTCCTTACATAACTATTTCAGTATTTTGAATTTTCAAATTAAACCAATTTTATATAAAAGTAGACTCTTAGATCTTTGTGACCATTATAAATGAATTACTAAGTGTCAATCTATCTACATATTTATACAGTATATGTGCGAAAGAAGCATAAATAATGGGAATTTTTTTTGAATTTCTTTAATTCCTAATATAATATTTTAATAATATAAAATAAAAAACAAGAGTCGTTATTTAACTTTAGATAGTTTTCGTATTATATTTTGAATATTACAGTATACTTTCACATCTCAAAATTTTATTATTAAGAAATTGTGAATTTGTAATAAAATAAAATTAAACTTTAATTGATATTTCTATATATATGCTAATGGGAATTTAACAATAAATTTCTGAATAAAGCCAGGCTTTTATTAAATTTGACTTTGAATTCATTCTAAGCTTATTTCATATGCATATACAAGACTATGTACAAAAAAATTATGAATATTACAAACTATAAATTTCAAATATAATAAAAACTTAGTTGATGTGTAAAGGTTTTAACATTATTAAAATGATATGTAAAGTATTAAAAAAGATAAAGAATTTATGGATATTTCATTCTATCTGTCTTTATATTTATACATGTGGCAATATAAACCACAAAACGAAAAAAAACGGTTTTTAAATTTCACTACTTATTGAATTTAATTCAAATTTAGCATTTTCATTAATATTTTGTTTTATATATACTATTTAAATTTTTTAAAAATCTAAATAGTCTCCAAATCTTCGAAAGTTTATAATTTGGGTCTGAACTAATGGTAAGGGGTCAAACACCCCATTAAGAAAATATATTAAATAGATATAAATATAAACTTAAGAAATTTCTGTTACTACCAATTATATTTCAAGATAGATGCATTCTTATTGTGGAAAATTTTAATTTAATATATTATAAATAATAGTAAAAAGATTTTGCATTAGTTTTCAACAAATCAATTCCAAAAAATTATTATGAATATAAAAGCTTTTGCATTTATTATAAAAAAGAAAATAATTAGGATAATTGAAATGTTATAATTATGAATATCTTGATATTTAAAAATATTTATAACATTAAAATTGTAATAATATTATATAGTCTTTTTATTGCAAATTTAATGTTTTTTAGCACATCATGCTCGGAAAGTAAATGAATTTATCAATATAATTAAGCAATTAAAAATTGGGCCATATCGATTCCTCGAAATTCTCTAGTTTTCTTGTTTTTAAACTTTTTATTTTTCTATTTTCTTAAATTTAGTACGAATGAAAATAATAACTTGTTGGGGTTAAAGGCAATTAACCCAATTAGTAAATTTAAATAAAAAAATTTGAAACTAATCAATATACAACACTCCAAAGTTTTAACCCTCTATTTTTTTCCTAATTTTTTCTTCGTGTTTTTTAATTAAGTAAATTTAATATACAAAATTAAATTTATATTCCAATTAAATAATTTTAAAAGAATTAAAAATTTAAAAAGTCTCTAAAACCATGAAAGTTTATAATTTGGTCAAAAATTGACAATAATGTGTTAAACAGCCCCACCAATATTACAACATATATATTTTGCTCTCTTTAAACTTCGTATTCTCTTTCTTATTTGAATTAATGTCAAGATACAAATCTGATCCATAAATAATTTTATTTTACTATTAAAATCATTAAAAGAAATATTTCATATAATTAATAATATTTTTTAATTATTCAAATATGTATAGTGAACATTTGATGATAATAATAGAATAAAAAAATAAACATTTGAAAGGTCGAATGCTTTACTAAAAATTGAAGTGTTCGCATTTATAAAGGCATTTGTAGGTGGAGATCTATCTTAGTATTTTCTACACATTCATGTGTTAGACAACCTCAAAACACATCTTAGCGTATTATATATACAGAAAAAACTATACGACTGAATCCTGCACAACAAAATTTTTCTTTCAATTTGCATTGCAAAATTCATTTATTTCATTTCTTTCTTAAAACTATCCAAATTCATATTCACCCGACATTTTCGTGATGGGTTTATTTTAATTTAGAAATATTATTTATGATGGAAAATTCTTCATATTTTGGGAGTGGGTATGTAAAGAATCACTAGAACTGTTTGAAGAAGTGGTAAAGTTGTACCGATGAAGATAAATTGGTAACTACTAAAAATGATGCCCTAAGTATGCCTACAATAGATATCAACTCATAATTACAATGTATTTTTGTAGCAGCCCCAATTTTTAAAGTATTTTAAATATGTAACAGTACGTAGTTTGCTATTTCTGTTGGTTAGAAATTTAATATTTTCAAACAACATCTTTCTATTGATTCAACGATATTTTGCCACCATTTTACACTTGAACTCGTTTGAAGTTCTTGAGGTGAATGAATGAATTGATGCTTTGTTTAAATTGGACCATTTAAATTTGATGAAGGATTTAGAATTGGATATCCAATTACTTTAACTAAATTTCAAATCTACGATAAACAATCAAAATATAGTTTTGAAAGGCTTTAAAAATAAAAATTTTCAAACAAGGGGAACTGATTTGTTATTGTAGATTTGAAATCTCTACCTTTACATCCAATCCATCTTCAAAAATTATGAAATTTTTCTTCATAATTTTTTAATTTTCTACACAAGATAACATGGAACGGAAATTACTATATTTAGTTAAGTAAATTTAACCTAAAATTTTAAATTTATATCATACAATAAAATAATTTTAAAATTGTTAAAAAATTTAAAATTTCTCTAAAACTGTGAGAGTTTAGAATTTTGGTCAGCACTGACAATAATGTTTTAAACGCCTCCCACCATTATTATAATATATAGATATAGATATATATTTTTTTCTCTCTTCAACCTTTGAATTTTCTTTCATATTTGACTTAAAGTTTGAATACAAATCTAAACTTTAAATAATCTTATTTATTATTAATAATATTTTTTAATTATTCAAATATGTATAGTGAACATTTGGTGATAATAATAGAAAAAAAAAAATCATTTGAAAGGTCTAATGCTTTACTAAAAATTGTAAATCATCGCACCACCTTAAAATGAGTTGTGTTTGAGTTTATAAAGACATTTATACATAAGGATCTATCTTAAGAATTTCTACATTTTTATGTCAAACCACCCCAACTTTTGAGGTTAACCAAACCCAATACACACCTTAGCGTATTATAAATGTAGAAAAAATATATGATTGAGTCCTCCACAACAAATATTTTTTTTTTTCTCTCTCGATTTTTATTACATAAATAATTCATTTCATTTTTTTTATTAAATTATCAAATTTCCATATTCGCCCAATGTTCTTGCAATATATTTATTTTATTTTTAAAATACTGTTCATGATGGAAAACTCTTTGCCTTTTGGAAGTGGGGTTGGACAGAATCACCAGAAGTGTTTGAAAAAGAGGTGAAGATGTATTGGTGAGGATAATCTTTTAACTACCTCAAAAAATGATGGTCAAAGAATGACTGCAATACGTATCAACTCATAATCACAACATATTTCAGTAGCAACCCCAAACTTTAAATTATTTTTCATTTTTAATAAGACGTGGTTCGCTATATCCGTTGGTAATAAATTTAATATATTTAATCGACAATTGATAATAAAAGAATGATACTTGTGTATAAGGCATCTTTCTATTGATTCAACAATATTTTACTCCTATTTTACATGTGAACTTGTACTTTCAAGTCCTAGAGATTAATGAATTGCGTGAAGTCTCATTTGAATTGGACTATTTGAATTTGGAGAAGAATCTAGAATTGGACATCAAAATAAAATGAATTCTAAATCTGCTATAAACACTCTAAATTTAAGAATTTAAAATACATTAAAAATGAAAATTTCCGAAGAAGTGCAACAGGTCTGTTATTGTAACTATAATATTTGTTGGTGCATTTTTTTGGCAACGTTTTGATCTTGTTAGAATTCATATTGAATTAGGAGTTTGAGTTGGTAGACTCTTAATGAGACTCAAATAGAAATAGAAGAGTGAGAACTTCCACAACCTCACTTTGGTAGATATTTAATGTGCAAGTAAATAAATTTGGAAGAAGTTTGGATCGTGATCGGAGACTTGTAGATAAGGATCACAAAATTTGTAATCAATTCAACTTTTGCAACACGTGTTCAATAGAAGTTGAAGCTGGTCTGAAAGCTAATTTGATGGATGACCAACTTGATGCATAGAATACTTCTAGGGTAATATACTCGTTATTTCACTAGTATATATACCTTATACCAAATAAAGGATTTGAGAGAGAAACAAGATATTGAAGTTTCAATTGTGTGAGTGCTGAGAGATTGTGTTAAGTGCCATACTTTACTCATGTTTATGACTATACCTCATACTTAGTATCACTCTTGCAAGAAACCAACCTACAAAGACTAGAGTTTGGTCCAATGGTAGTTTAGCTGAATCACAAGACATTTGGGTTGAAATTTTATGGCAATCAACTTGTTCCTGGACTTGGGGTATTGGTTTTTGTTTGCAAATGTATTGAGTAGGTCTCCTACCTTTAGTATTCTTAGAAGTTAGTGAAAGATTTTTGACTGGCAAAGTCTCCTGAAACGTAGAAGTGATACTTCAAACTGCATCAGCATGCCAATGATTATTTGATGTGCATGCGTTTGTATTATAAAGTCTACAAGTATTCATTCATGACCAAGGTTGTATTTGACAACATACTAGTTTTAACATTTTTAGTTATTATAGATTTTAAATCTTTGTCCTCAAGTCCATCTATCTGAATACACAATAAACAATTATATCTTGGTTTATAAATTAATAAAGCCCTAGAATTTCTATCACTTTCTTTAAGAATTAAAAAATTTTAGCTTTGGAAAAATGGTGGCATGATACCACAAGAGTATTGGCATTCAATAATGGGTTCACCAATGTAAAAAAGCCCAACATCCATTCTTATTAAATTACCAATAATCAAATACTAGTAAATTGGTACACTCTATGTATATGCTTAATAAAAAAAAAAATTGTAACTGTTAATTAGTATAAACTATCCCAAATTTTTCTGTTATTCCTTTTTTTTTTTCTTAATTTTTATTTTTAATGCTTTTTAGATTTTCTTATCTAGATAATTTGAAACTTAAATTAATTATCTTAATTAAGAAAATTCAAAATACTTTTTTAAATTTGCATAATCTAATGAAATACTTTTAAAATTTTAAAAATCTAAAATGTTTTAACCAATTATAACTGTTGAAAATTTTGGTTAAAATTCGAAATACTGAGTCAAACACCCCCTCGAAGTAATATATTATTTGGATATAAATATAGATTTATGAAATTTCAATCACAATCAATTAAATGTTACAAAGGAATGCGCTTTACAGTGGACTGAGGACAGATGGTACATCATATATAAAATTTAAAGAAATTGGTAATAGTTATTTGGTTAATTTCAAGAAATCAATTACAAGAAATTATCAAGTGTATAAATGCTTTGACATTTAAAATAAATCACAAAAAATTTTGGGATAATAAAATAGTTAAAATTATGAATACCGTGAACTTTAGAAATATTTCTAACATTAAATAATGCGTTAATATTATATAGTGTTTTATAGAAAATATCTTAACGTTTTAGCAAATTATATTAGGAAAATAAATGGATTAATGGAATTGAGCTGTTATAAAAATGCGGCCTATTTGTTCCATCAATTTTTTTTTTGTTTTTTTCTTCTTTTCTTAAGTTTAATATATACGGAAATTATAACGTATTGTGGATTAATGAAAATTAAAGAAATTAATAAATATAGATATAAAGATATGATGCTATTTAATATGGAGTATTTCAAAATTTTATCAATTTTCTTTCCTTGTTTTAATTTTTTATTTTCTTATCCAAATAAGATGGAATAAAAAAAATAATGAATATATTTAAGCAAATTTTTAACAAACGAAATTAAATTGGCCTTGTCCAATTAAATTATTTCAAATTTTTTAAAAATCCAAATAGTCTCAAAATTTTCGAGAGTATATAATTTGGGAGAAAACTAGCTGTCGGGGATCAAACATCCCATTCAAAAAAACGAAAAGAATATATATATATATATATATATATATATAACGTATATATATTGCCAAATTAGTATTGGCAAATTGAAGTTAGAGTAAAACATTATAATATATATTTAATGATTACTGAGTACAAAGGGAAATTTAATTGATAGTTAATGGATGACTAACAGAGGAGCAAGTAGTATACTGTTGTATAAGAGTTTTGAAACAGCGCAGAGGAAAATTATTGACATCAAGATTGGGAGATAATTATTAAGTATAGATTAATTTAGTTTAGAATTTAATAGAAAATCTTTATTGTGTGATAGGATTTTGAGAACATGAATCATATGATTGATTGTGTGAACATGTTGGTTAAGTATCGTCATATTATACACAATACGAGTATAATTAAAGAATTTTAACTTGTCAAATATTTTATCATGATTATACAAACAGATAAGGCTTCCAAAATATTTGAAACTATTAGGATGTTGTTAAAAAATTTCTTAAACTCTAAAAATCAAGCGGATAAGCATCAACTTATCCAGTCCTACTATTTTGGACAATTGGCAACAATCACGTGACAAGAAGTTACGAGGGAAACAAGATAACCTATCAGAAGTTGCAATTAAGTATAAACAAGTCTGGATTTTTGGAGATTAAATTCACGTGAAAATATCAATATTTGTCAATTATTATCATTTATCTATATATCTGTTCCTCTTAGTTGACAGGTGTAAATTATATTTGCTTTGTTTTCCATCACATATATTCAAATGTTAATTTGGGTAGTATAGGAAAACAAGTGAAGTATATCAAAATTTACAAGATTATTATATAAAAATAATCGTTAAAAAATACAATTGCACTATTTTAAATCTATTGTAAAATGGAAATCATATATAAATAAAACAAGACAAATTTATTGAAATAAAAAATAACAAAATTTTTTGTGGAATAACTCTAGCACTCTTATTCGAAGTTTTATTAAAAATTTGGCATTCTTGTTTGATGTTGTTCAATATTATTTTTACAGAAAAACTAAAATAAATAAACTTTTTAAATGAAAAGTTAAAGACAAAATTTAACAAATAAAATCTTGGTTGTATTTTAAAAAGTGTTTTCATTTAAAATGTTAAAAATTGGTTTTAAGAAATCTCAGAAAATATTTTTGTAAGGTTTCAATTATGAAATATTGAAAATAATAGAAAAAAAAATAGTCTACTGATTATTAGATTGTTCATACAGTCATTACGATGGTTAATCTTGAATTAGGAGAAACGAAAAAGAATAAAATATGTAGTAAAAAAATAATGACTTTTTGATTAGTGATTAGAATGAAGAAGATGAATGTTTTGACAATACCGTATTTGAAAAATTATAAAAAAAAAACATTTAAATTCATTAACATTTTCCTAACACAGTAAAATAACATTTTATATATGAAGAAAAAGAACAAATGAAATATAGCATTTAGATAATAAAAAGAAATATTAATTATTTTAAAGCTTAAATTTAGGTTATGATAATATTTTGATTGACAATTATCTCCATTAGCTACCAACTTAGGATTTTTTTTTTTTTTTAAAAAACAATGAGACATAACGCTAAAAATACTTTTTAAATATTAATTAAGATATAGAAAATCCTAATAAGTTATATATGGTGATAGTTATACTTGTTTAATGTCTAACATTTTTAAAATTTACTTTTAAACTGATAATAAAATAAAATTTATTTATTCACTTACAATTCGTGGGCTAGTTATAAAAAGAGTCCCATCTTCTCCAAGGCGAGAGCCCAACTCCTCTGCGTTCATCTTTGACTAAAGCTAGATCCCATTTTCTTCACTGTAACTATTTCAATTCCTCGACGTATAAAATAAAATAATATAGGTCCTATTTTTACTACAAAGCGAATAACATGAGCAAGCACAAGCAATTGAAAATGGTAGCTCTGCCTTCAAATCCGTATAGTTGGAACAAAAGTAGTATTGTAAGTAAACGACGTCTTCATGAGTTAATGTTGATGGTGGTTGCTTGTGAACAGCCTCTCAGCAAAATGGAATTTCCAATTTTCATCTAGCAAAGGTATTGAGCTTGTATTCTATCCCTGTTTGTTTCCCACCACTGCTTCGCGTGCAACTCTCCAAATCTTTCACGGCTGCAGCGAAAACAACCAAAATCCACACGCATTAGCCAACTCCCATATCCCGCAACTTCCATGGAGAAAGGTCCAAATTTCTGATGCCTAGGTTGTAGGAAAAAACAGCCAAGATTGATGATATATTCGTTGCTCATTTACCTGAACCTGACACGTCGCAGCTCCCTGGTTCCATCAACAAGTTGCCTGATCGTGATAAAAACACCTGGCTCATCTTCTTCAATCCACTCCGTCTCAACGTCGCTTGCATTGCTTATGGAAACTGAAGCCTCATCCCTGGATGAGGCCGTTGTCCGTGAAGCTTCTATTGATGACATTTCACCCCTTGGACCACCGGCACTGGATCTGGGGTTGTAATAATGGTTGTACCTCGGAGTCCCTTCGTTGTTCAGTGATGGTGTCATTCGTGGGCTTCCCAGGGCTGATCCCAGCCTGGAATAAGTTGAATCTCTCTGCAACAATAGTGCACATTTGATGAAAACATTGCCAGTCATCATTAAACAGGCAAATGTAGGAAATGTAGAAGTGGCATACTCCATCCTCAGATCTCCCTGGGGTGTTCAGAGCTTGGTGGTTGAGTTTCCGGACGTTATATAGCTCCATTATCCTGTCAAAATTTTCTCCCCACCATCTTTGAGCTTGCCGTTTGTCAAACATCTCTCGGCTAGAGATACATGCATGCCAAGTTGCCACAAATCTTGGATCAAAATATTGATTCAATGTGAAGGTCCGCTGAAGGTATGTGGACTAGTATATTTACCTGAACCGGATGCGTCTAAGATCATTTCCACCACGAGGGAGGGACACAAAAGTAATCTGAACACCAGGTTCCACTTGTGCCATCCACTCTTTTGGCTCAGCTTCATCTTCCAGCATCACGCCTCCAAACTGAGCCGAGTAAGATTCTGGTCCACTGGGGGTTCTGTCGCCAGTGAATGCAGTAAATCTTGAGTCAGGGCGAGCAGCGCGATGTCCGGCCCTTTTGTCCCAAGCTGCGGCGGAGCATGAGCTTCCAGGCTGCAGAAAGGGGTACGGAACCCCATCCGAAATGGTATCAAATTCAGGATAAGATCTTTGCCCTATCTTGAAGCCGTCGTCTGCCTGGCCAGGCTTGCTGCATTTAGATGCGCCTGACACCTTCAGTGCCACATCCTTGATCTGCACAAGAGCAAAGCCTTCATATGATTAAGCATATGATGCATAGAAAATGTGAGTACCAATTTCTCAGGGCTGTGACTAGATTTTCAAAGGTCTTTATGGATTAGGAGAAAGGTTATAAATTCCGTGAGTTTTAGGAGATGCTTGTTAAACCACACCAACCCAAAGACTTTAATCATGTAATTTGTGAAGGCCATGGAAAAAAGCCGAGCATTATAGTTCAGCTTCACAGATAAACTACAAGAGTGACGTCTTGATAAAGCTACTGCACACCCTTTAGGGCTTGATCATTAGTACTTGACAA
This sequence comes from Avicennia marina, assembly GCA_019155195.1. Taxonomy (NCBI): domain Eukaryota; kingdom Viridiplantae; phylum Streptophyta; class Magnoliopsida; order Lamiales; family Acanthaceae; genus Avicennia; species Avicennia marina. The sequence goes on along the minus strand of CM032762.1, from coordinate 12,718,037 downwards.
TGACTAAAACAGATATTAGCGTCTAAAGCTTTGGGTAGGTTCATTTCTAGATAATGTGTTCAAGCAGAACAATTATATCAGACCCAGAAATATTAGAAGTACTGAAGATAGCATTTACATGTATCATCTGAGCATGAACTGGGAAACTATTAAGCTTCATTTCCAATAAAACATATAAGGGTCATTGAACAGAACCAGATATTTAATGCTCAAATATTCTGTATAAATCCTCCGAGTGTGTAATGGAATAATGTAAAATGAACGCTCACTGGGCTCCTTTTTCCCCAGGCCCCCTTGAAACCTGGTACATCAGCAGTTGCAGTCTCGGGAACATGTGTCATTGTCCTCTCATTTTGTTGAAAAGATGCCCAGAGCAATATGTTATCACAAATTGTTACCACATAAAGATGGTGAGTCTCCCACTCATAATTTGAGAACTTTGTATTGGAAAAAAAGACTGCCATTGGCAGTTGCCACTCTGCCTCCTTATGCAGTCCAAAGCATCTCCAGTTTCAGTGAGTGGTGGGACTTAGGCAACAGTTAATTCCAGTTGAAAATTAAATAAACCTGGACCCCGCATACGAAATAAAGTCAATCCTAATCTGCTATTGGCTTTGATGTGAACTTCTGGCACAGCAAATTTGACATAGTCGGATTAGACATGAGTTCTCTTTTTCACCACAACCAGACCACATGACTAATTGAAAAGGGGACAAGTTGAGGGAGGGACCAAAATAAACAGAATATGTTGGAACCAAGAATTAGACACATGATCCGAAGTATGGCAAGACAATTAAGTTTGCTGCCACTCAAATGCAACACATAGAATGCGACCCTCATATCTGTGATAATAATCATGCATACAAGATAGTTAAATGGTCAACAGTCATTGCCCCTTCATTTTTGCAACACAGTAGCATTTAAGGAAGAAAGAAACATAGAAAGATGCAAGAAAAATTCTCCCATGTTACCAAACGGACAAAAGCCAAGCCAACAACTGGTATCCAACCAAACACCGGAACTTAAATGACCATCCACACTCTTCAAGGGGAGACACTTTCTGTTTTCAAGGGTTGAAGAAGGATGAAAAACGTAAACTGACTCAGAAAAATGTAAAGTTAAATTATACCACACTGTGCTGCAATTAATGCATGCATGTGTATATATATACGTAGATATACCTATCCACACACATACACACAAGCCCACATACACGTAATACAAAAAAGAAAAAGAAAAAGAAAAAGAATGGCTGGGTGGGGCGGGAGGAGCACCTGTGCAGTCAGGCTTTTGACGGCGTCTTTTGTATTGGGAGTCCCACGCGGGGCATCTTCTCCATCTTCAATTCTTTGCTTTGAGCAAGTAATGCACGTTAACATCTCTGCCTGCCTATATCGGCTACACTCGTGATCTTTTTCTTTCTACATATAGACTTTGCTTTTAACTTACCTGCTAAGCAAGAAGTAACGATTTAATTAGATATATAGTTGAAGCTTTGTGCGAGAAATTTGGACATCCCTTTAAAGCTGTGCTAACGATAAAGTCATTGGTTACTAGTGTTATGAATACATTATTAGTTCAAGATTTTGACCGTCAATCTAGCTTAATAATCTTCTATATAATATGACACAAATGGGGCATTTTGCCACTAATTTAATCTGTGTCAAGTTATGTTCAAACTTTGGCTTTAGTTTGGGATTGTTTTTTGTTTATTTTTGCAACTAAAGATAAAAGTTTCAAGAAGCAGACAACCAAGATGAAAAGTTCTTGTTTTTCCGTTATAGATGAATATGGCCCAATGTAAGAAGAGAATCCCCATATAACACTTTAGTTAACATTGTCCTAATAATTTGGCTACTGTTGTAAAAATGTAAATACTATTGATTATAGGCAAATTCATCCCTTAGATTCACATTTAAGTAGTGAAAAAATGAGTATTATGTCACACATAAGGATGAAAAAAACGAGATTATATACCACCGCAAGAAAATATATATAATGATAACGATTGGATGACACCCTATCCTATTAGTCTTTGTTGAGGGAAATATCCTTTCAAAAATTTTTGACCTATTATATTCTCTCCTTCATGTGTCCACATTTAGTTTATTTTAAAAAAATTCTTTCACAAAATTATCCTCCATTCATAAAATTACATACACACTTACTGCCAATATTTTATTTTAAAAATATTCCCTATCAATATTGAAAACACACATAATAAAATTTCATATCATATATTATTCTTAAACTTTTCGTCATAAAACTTATCGAATCACACCAAATTTCAACTAATTACCCAAAAGATTTTTTCGCACTATATCGTTCCCAATCTAATGTACCCTACAAGGTTGTCATCCGATTGTGCTTGGGGATAAAAGGGATATTGATGAACAATATTGAAACAGTTAAAAATAAACAAACATTCAAAAACGAAGTTTCTTTCACTTTTTGTCCGACCAGGCAAAACTCAGAATGCAAGAAGCAGACCCAAGAACCGCATGGCTACATTCTATAATGAAGAAGGGAAAATGAGAAGACAAGGGGATTACAGGAGTGACCAAAAGTAAGGGCAATATTTGAATGCTAGATAGCAGCGAGGCCAGGCTCTATGCAACCTGCTCTAATCCAGACAAAGAAAAAAGAGACAGGAGGGATTTTGTGCCGAATTTTCTGACAAAATTTTTAATATGTACTCCGCCACACACTGAACCCATCCCACAGACAGTAATCTTTCGCTTTTCACTTTCTTCGTCTCATGGCTAAACAATCATTTCTTTACTTTTTCATAAAACCCCAAGTTTAAAAGAAGAGCCGTGGTTGAGAAGAACCGAAAGCCGAATGACAAATGCCTGCGACATGAATGCAGGATTTGACACTCTGGAAAGCAGTTGGTGAATGCACATTCAGACGAGAGAATATAAAAAGAGTCCGTACCAGCGTTCCATAACAACCGACACTGACTTACTTATGCTCCCACCTTTTCTCCTAATCCTCTCATTTCTCTCTCTATTTCTTGATCAATACCTGAACACATCAAAGAAAATTAAGAAAAGAAGATACACGATCAGAGACTCAATGGAAAAGGCAAAACAACAGCTCAACTACGTATTCATCAGTAATAAGACACAGGAGCATAATATAATCATATCCTTTTTTCTTTTTCTATGTTTATTTATCACCTCAAGAGTGGATCTCTGGAGACAACTTTGCAAATTACCCGTTTTTGAAGATTCAAATCTCCTGCAGTCTGAAGGATTTTCTTGAAGTGTTCTGGCAACTTCAAAGAGGGGTAAAGAATCCCACTTCCAAACAGAACCATAAGACAGCTATATCTAGCCCACAGACGATCAAATGCTCTCTCAACGAAGAGTGGAATATACTCTCATTCAGCATGCAGCTACAGACAGACACTCTTTAGAAGAGAAGATTTCCGACGAGACAGACATGGCACTAGGCGGCCGTCTTGGACGCTGCAGCTCTCAATCTTAGTCTAAACTGGGCCTGTTACATAAATAGACACACATTATAAATGCGTATAATACATACATCTGATCTGTTGGGTGTTCGTGTGTGGGAATATATTTCTTTGGTTTGGATAAATACAAGGAATATATGAGGAATGGAGACAAGGCAAGCGAACCAAGTCTGAGGTTGTGCTGTAGTACTTATAGAAGGATGTAACGGCGCCGTCATCTCCCGTCGTTATTTAACGGAAGCTGTAAGTGCGGATTTCATAAAAGGTGTTTGTTCTAATTGCAAAAAAATTAAACATAACTATAATTAATAACAAGAAATCACTATTAAAGTTTAACGGTCCCAAAACTATTGTATAAAGTGTGTTTATTAGTTATTATGCGATTGAGTTTCAAGAAATTCAAAAATCTTATTTGAGTTGTCAAAAAACAATGAAAAATTGGGCATTTCTTTTGGCATTGTCAAGGTTGCTATGGTAATTAGGAAGCTATTAGGATCAGTTCACAAGCCCTGGACCATCCTTGTTTGCTGATGATGTTGTCATCGTTCCCATGTACTACTGCACCTGGGGTTGTGCATTGTGTTGCTAAAGATTGTACCTTGCTGCAGATACGATCATTCTTATTTAGACATTAACAGTTGGGGGTCAATTTTTGTTGCAAAATTGGTGTACATGAGGCGGACAAGGGGGCCCCAGCCCCTGCCATGTGCATGGTAACCCTGACACGTGTGATGTGGTGATTGGGTAGCAAGTGACACAAAGTGAATTCATGGCAATGAAGTTCCACTTCTTAAAGGAAAAGGGCTATCAAATCAAAATTTGCTGTTAGTAAGGACTAATTATTGTTCGACAAGTAATTATATTACAACACGTGTAATAAATCAAGTACTTGGTACATTGACATCGACAGTATTACTTACCATGCCCATCGTAAAAAGTTTCCTGCCTTCATTCGTAGCTCTGATTTACGAAGTGGTTAATAACTTTGATGATTTGAGAGTAGCGAGGAAGGGATGATAAAACTACTCTTTAGGAACTTTAACCTTCATTCTTACAGCTAATTAACCTCTCTTTAAGCAAGAAAAATGCTTGGAATAACAACAAACATAGCCACACAAAAATCCCAATAGAAGTTGGTGGAATTCTTTGACGGATCCAGTGTAGCAGCACTACACCAACACCCGTGTATTAATTATGGGAATTAGTGGTGAGAATGCACTTAACCCTACATAATAACAATTCATTATTTGATGGCAAGTTGTGGATTAAATATGTTAGGATCCAATTCACTTCAAGCAATAAAAAGAAATGAGCATCTGGGACATGGTAAGATCTTCATTGGCAAGAAAAGCATAGTCAGTGTCCAAATCCATCCTCTCTTATCTACACACATCCCCTCATGCATAAGCTTTATTTCTCGTCTTTTCCCATTTGTTTGCAGCTGCTGTTTGGAAGCAAATTTTGAGAGTTCAAATTCAAACACCTTGAAACCAATCAACTGAATGAAAGAATGAACTTTTGTGTTATACTCACATCTGTTTCTTTAATTGCTTTTTTGAGTATCTGCCAAACGGATCACTGCGGGATAATAATTAATTAATTATTCGGTTTAAGTACATAAGGTGAGGACTGCACATGGGACCACAGTGTTGCCTTGATTGGGGGCAATCTTTAATTCAAATTTGGTACTTGCAAAGGCCAATATATTAATGGTTCATAATTGTAATTTTATTTGACTAGTTAAATGCATAATGATAATTGGCAGTACATTAAGATGGAAATAAACTCATTTTATTGTTTCAATTGAAAATTCTTCCCTTTTTTTTCTCTTATTATTATTATTGATTCCTGAGTTCTTGTAATCTCAATATATAGCCTAAATTGCAATCTTCTATTTTGAATGGCAAAGGTTGAGATATTTCCTTCTTTCCTAAGGTACCCAAATGAATAAACAATGACCCACAAAGGCTAGTATGTAAGTATAGGAATAAAGAGTGTTGGAAGCATGAAAAGCAAAGGGTCAAGATTAGGCTTTGTTTGAACGTTTGGAATGTTGTTCTAATATATATATATATACACGAAAGACAAGTTGCCAAAAAGTTTCAATGATGAAACACCAATTGGCCATGATCAAACTGTTAAGTTAGGCATGGGTCTACTTAATAGATCTCAATCTCAATTCTCAAACAATCCCCAATTGCTTTCCGTATTCCCAAGAATAGATTCATTGCTTTCGTTATATGTTTCCTGTTCCACCTTTAATTGCTGCCAAGGTTTGATAAAAGAAGATTGCCTCTGTGTGTGTGTGTGTGTGTGTGTGTGTGTGTGTGTGTGTGATCACAGTCTAATTAAACTTTAAATAGCCCAATGGGCCATCAAATTAATTGGGCCTATTTAGGTTATGAGGCCTATTTCCCAAAGAGATGGCTGCAGTTTAACCCCATTCATCAGCCACACAAACGCTTAAATTTTCTTAAACCATAAAGGGAGGAAAAAGGAAAAATAGAAACAGAGTATCAATAAATTTAGGTAGGAATACAGAAACTAATAAGACTCGTATTTACAATAAAACAAGCAGTTATTTTGAACGACCTACCCCATCATAATCATCTGGGCTCAATTGTTGACACTGTTAGGCTATTGTCAGAACAACTTCCACCAGTGTTTCTTAATAAGCTCGTAGTAAAGGCAGGCTGCTTAGGTATTGGAAGATGCTCAATTTCACTGCTAAACATGGAAACAACACTGGACATATTTGGTCTATCATTCGGATTGCCTTGCACGCACAATAGTCCCACTATAATGTACCGTAAGGCTGCTGAAACTGGGGGAGACACCATTGCAGGATCTATCAGTTCAACCCCTCGATCAGAACTCCACAATTCCCACGCCTGTAACAAAATTGAAAACCAGTTCAAAAATGGCCATGACATAATCAAGAAAAGTTACAGGCTGATTGCTTACATGTCCAAGAAGATTGACAGAGTCAGTGTGGTAAAAGCTAGTGTTCTTCTTGCCACTCACAATCTCAAGAACCAGCACTCCAAAGCTGAATACGTCCGACTTTATTGAGAACAGACCTCCCAATCCGTACTCGGGAGCTATATACCCACTATAAAGTTTCACAACTTTGCAAGTTTAGGACAATGTTAATTCAGAAAATCTTCAATTTTCTGCATGTGTTAATAACTTAAAGTGTTCGGGTAGACCAGCAAATAACTTACTATGTCCCAACAATCCTATTTGTATAAGTCTCGGAGTCATTTCCTACAAAGATACGAGCCATGCCAAAGTCTGCTATCTTTGGGTTCATTTCACCATCTAACAAAATGTTGCTCGCCTTCAAATCTCTATGAATAACATGCAGCCTTGAGTATTCGTGGAGATAGAGAAGCCCTTGAGCAATCCCTTCAACAATTCGCGCACGTGTTGCCCAATCCAGCAGCTTTCGTCTGTCTGAATCTGCTCTTGAATTTTACCAACATTATCTGTTATACACTCAAGAAAGAAAACATAATATTAAACGAAGATACCTATGGTGTGGAAATGACACTAACCAAATAGGAAGAAGTCTAGACTCTTGTTGGGCATGTACTCATAGATCAGTATGCTCTCATCAGGGTTAATGCAGTAGCCTAATAACCGGACAAGGTTCCGGTGCTGCAGTTTTGCTATTAACGTAGTTTCATTTCTGAATTCCGGGAAACCTTGTCCAGATTTCTTGGAAAGCCTCTTCAGGGCTATTTCTTGTCCATTTAGTAGTTTGCCCTGTCCAAAGTTTATACCAACAAAGAAAATGGCACAATTCAGAAGAAAGGCGTACAAGAATGAAGTATGACCGGAAAGTAATACTAGAAATTGAGCAAAATATAATTACCATTCAAACAGTATGGATCAAAATTAAATATGATACCATGAAAAAAAACCCTGCACTTTGATTAAGAAAAGGAAATGTGAAAATGAATTCTCAGAAGCCTAAAAGTCTTAGCAGGTCCAACTCAAAAATCCCAGGAACAGAAAAATATTGTAGTACCTTGTAAACTGGTCCAAATCCTCCCTCTCCAAGCTTATTTTCGGGTGAGAAGTTGTTTGTGGCAGCAGAAACACTTGTGTAACTGAACACTGGTAAATCAAAATCTGTGTTATGTCTGCTCCTTCCATCATCAGTCGGAGCAAAACTGCAGTTGAAGTCAAATGACGGAAGATCCTCCCCGTATTCCTTATTTTCTGTTCATTGAGGCCAAAAGGAGTGACATTTTAGCATTAAAATCAAACAATGTGATATAAAATGCTTGGACGCTGGTCTAAAAAATCCCTATGCACTTAGTTCGCACAGACTTTTGGCTTGCTGGTTTCTAATTTTCTCTTCTTTGACACAAACCTACACTAATTGCAGCAGAATATAATTATGATCATATTAAACAATCTCATTCTCTATTGAGATGAGATTATGTCTTTAACCTTTCTTTTTGGCCCTCCATCTGAAAAAACAGCCCAAAAATCCACCAGAAACAAGTACAACAAGTGGAACCAGCACTGCAGCGATCACCTCCAACATCTTCCATTTTCCTAAATAAATGCTCTAGTCAATAAATATTAACAAGTGACAAAAAATTGAGGTAAGCCCTCTAGGCTCTAGTATGTTATGCAAGAAAGACAATTTACCAACTGCAACAACAACCTTTAGCATTTTGATGCTCAGAATTGGAGACTTTCAAGTGGAGACTTAGTTTGCTGCTGTCATTGCTTGAGATATTTTGTGTATTTAACAAAGCTCCCTCCCAAATGGAGCATCCACTATCGGTAAATGCATAAGCTGTGCAGGAGCATTTCTCTAGGCAGGCTAACTCACATGCTTTAGCACTTTGAGCAGGATGTGATATTGATTTATTAGGAAACCTCACTTCCGAAATTGTCAAAAATCTATCCTTCTTGCCATTGGTTGAAGTTTCGCAGTGCAGTGGGGATTTCCTGTCACAGGCACTGGGCCAATCATCAGGCCTTCCTGGAAAAGGGGCGAAACCTTGCAAGCATGCGCAGGGGTTTAAGAGATTCCCATTGTATAAGCCAAATGCTCCACAGAGGGCATAAATTTGGCTCTGATTTTGAGGCAGGGAATATAATTCATCCCATTTATGGCTGCCTCGCAGAGAGGCAAGCTGTTTAAATTCCCCTGAAGCTGTTAGCTTAAACCTCAACAAGGCGTCGTGTTTCAAAACAGAGTAATTGTAACGAGTTTCATTTCCATTTGTTGCAGAAGTGAAATTCAAGAGGAATTGTATTTCAGGAACTGAAGCAAAAGCATTTCCATCCCAAGCTCCACTCCCCCAATACCTAGTGGACATATTCCACCATAGGGATAACTCAGGGGACTGGTCTTGAGATATTTCAAATGAATACATTCCAGGGGAAGGATCATGAGGGTTTTTCCATGAAACGAGACGCTGCCCTCTGCCTGTGGTTTTATTCAATCCTAGTACGGCACCAGGTAGCCACGTGTCAGTAGGGTGATCAAAACTCTGCCAGAATACAACGGCTGGCCTCGAGCTATCCCTCAAGATCAGATTTCCACTGTCAAGAAGCACTGCTTCAACGGAGTCTGGCAACGTCAATCTCAAATCCATAGACCAGAGTGTAGCTAAATCATGAAACAATCCAAGGTTTCCATCTGGAGCAATTCCAAACGTGGGATTTATGTCTGGCAGTGGTGCTTCTCTGTTTGCCACCCAAACTACGTTCCACTCCGGAAAATCTTTGTACCAAATGCCTAGGTAGGTCTCAGCAGCAGCTAGTCGGAAGAATCCCAGTTCAAAAATTCCATCTTTGGAGATTAAGGTCTCGCTCCCTGAAAGGGATTGACCTCTTAACAGTGTGTCACCTCCATTGCACAGATACAACTTTCCTAACATGAACCAAAATAGAACACATATTAAGAAACCTAGATGCATGTTCTTTGTGCTTCCCCACATGCCTAATTTGATACTCGTCGAAGATTGAAGAAGGAATTTTGATGATGTGAGTATCAGAGCCACAGAAAAGGTTATAATTCTGAAGTGGGAGCCTCAAATCTCCCTAAATGCAATCAATTTTACCCAGTCCGGAGTAATAACTATTCGTTACATGCAACTAAAACTGCAAACTGCAATTTGGCGTGAATTCATGACTTTTGTTGCAGTATGACAAATACAGTGAAGTTTACCGTAGAAATTTCCGGTCATCACACGCCCAGAGGACGCGGTTTCTGGAACTGCGTTTCTGGTGTTGTCTAGTAAGTCTTCGTTTACTGATGTTGGATTCTAAGATGCTAAAAAACAATTGTTTTGTCTTTGTGGAAAGAGGCAAGAAGGCCAAGTCCAACCAAAAGTGTGAAGAAGTCAAAACTTAAAATTTATTTATGTACACATTTGAAAGACTTTGCCAAAGTTTGAATAATTCTTAGATTAGTGGTTCGGTTTTTTTGCAACAAACCTGCTATTTGGGCTTATAAGAGGTATTCACACTCTAACAGATGATCAAAACTCAGATCGCACTAGTGTTGTAGTCATTGCTGTCTATAGCCTTTCAAAAGCTTCTTCTATTTTAGAGTTCCACTTGAATGAATCTTTTCTTAACAGTTTAGTTAATTATTTGTTAATTTTATTGTAATGTTTAATGATTCTGTGGTAAAAACTTGTTAACCACAAGAAACCCCTCAATGATTTCAACGTCTTTAGTGGGGCCTAGTTAACCCTTACCTCAATTTTGGTTGAGTCGATTGCCACTCCATAAGAAGAAATTATATGATCAAGATATTTCACCTTTTGTGGCCTAAAACTATATATATATTTTTTGAGTTGGAGAAATAGTTGGTTTTCTAGAAATTTCTCAAAAATCAAACTATGTGATTCAGATATTCTTTCATAATTCAACTATAAATTAGCATGTCATCAAAAAGACTAGCACAAATTTTCTCAGAAAGCTTCATAGAATTTGATTCATCGTACTCTTAAAGGTTGATGGAGCATTTGTAAGATTAAAGGGTGGCGCAAGGAACTCAAAAGGCCTATGATGTGTTCTAAACATAGTCTTTTATATATCAATTGGATCCATTTGATTTGGCGGAAACCAAAATAAAGATCAAGCTTTGTAAAGTGAGTGGCCATGGATAGTTCATCTAGAAGGTCCTCTATGATTAGGATAGGAAATATGTCCATAAGTGTCGTATCATTTAACTTCCTATAATCAATGCACATTTATATTGTATTGTTCTTTTTCTTAACTAGAATTCTTGGAGAAGCAAAAGGACTTTGACTTGGTCACATGATTCCTTAGTCAGGCATTTCTTTAGTTTACCTTTCAATTTTTGTTTTTTCATGGTACAAATGTCGATAAGACCTTACATTTACCAATTGAGAACTAGGTTTAAATAGATTTTGTGGTCATGGGATTGTGTTGGGGTTCAAAAAAAAAAAAACAATTGAGTTTTTTGAAATTAGGGGTTGTATGAGATTTGAGATTTCAGGTGTTTGGTTATCTGCTGAGTTATTGAATAGTTAGGTCTCCTAGTTATCCCCATTGGCATTGGGTATGGCACTAGCCACATTATAACATGAAATTCCATAGGTGGGTTCTCGACCTAATCCCCCACAAGGTAATAGGTCTGCTCCAATGACAAAATTGGTCAAAGTTGGTAATCACCTTCCCCCCATTAGCAATAGTAACAACCTACGAGTGTGTGTGAATAGGTTTAAAGATGTGCCCATAATTGAATGAGGGTGTATGAAGCTATGAGTGCTGCCAATGTCAATAGAATTAACAAATTTATTACCCAATAAATATGCCTTGATTTTCAAAGTGCTTGGTAGGGTCTATCCTGCAAAGGTATTCAAAGTAACTTCATTCTTAACTGTTAGGTCCTCGTTGCTAGGCTTAACCTCATCCCTATTGACTAGCTTGTCAACCTCCTCACCTTCTATTTGATTAACCATTCTACTCTTACATTTATGACCAAGGGATAATTTCTCTCCATCTCTCCACAATGAAAATAGTTACCCTTATTAAATTCTATGTTAGGCATTTGTTGTGGTTTGACAAATGGTTTATGCTACAAGTTGTCCTTACCACTATTAGTTGTGCGTTGCGGAAATTTATATCTTTTATGAGCCTTAAGTTTGAATTCCTCATTTTGTGAAAGCTTGTATGTCTGCTCAGGAGTTTGTGGTTTGAACATCATTACGCTATATCGAATTTTGTCATGAAGTCTGCTTATGAAACTGTTGAGGAAGTGTTATTCAATCATATGTGGGTTGAACTTCACCATACTGGCTCAAAGATTCTCAAAGGTTTCTATGTACTTTGGAACAGTATTTCTTTAACGAAGTTTGTTTAGTACCCCCCACAATATGACCCAGATCCTATTACCTATATTTTGTGAGGAGGACATGTTGCAATTCGGTCCAACTAATGAATTCTCACTTTGTAATATAATTATGGAACTAGTGTTCCCCTTTTTCATCAAAGTAAAGGGTAGCGACTTGGGTTTTTTTCTTTTTGAGGGGTGTTCTAGTAATTGACTTATCAATTAAGTTTGCAAATCCGACAAAAGGCATCGAATCTATCAAAAGTGATTAGATCAATTTGGGATTTTAGTTGAAAATGTGGCCTGTTAGGTTCTTGAAATGGTGAGTGGTTCAGGATACAATTTTGATAGTATCGGGGTGGTTGATTGGGTTATTTGTGGTGTAAGAAGTAATGGTGTAGGTAGAATGCCTTTTTTCCCATGCGTTGAGGAAGAACCCTTGCCGTCTTTTGCCACTAAAGTGGTCTATTTCTCGCTCATTTACTAGCAATAAGTCTAGTTTGAAGGAAGGATTTGTATGCGAATCCTCCATTCTTTGTTGCATCCCCGAATTTGAGGATGGTAACTGTCAATGACACCCTTCAATTTTTCCTAAATTCTAGCCTCAATTCTTGCTTCTAGTTCTTGAATTAGTTTTTATGTATTCTATTCGGCCATTTCTTGCCATTGGGTATTAGCCAGATTGTTTCAAGTGCTTGGAAAATGGCTCTGGCAACACTTTGCAACAATGATATTAGGTTACTGGGTTGAAACTATCAATTGGGCTCGGGATGAAGTTTTTTCCTAAATCTAAAGCCCAAATCCTGGAGGCCCAATTTATTTGTTTAAAACGGGAGAATGTTTCGGACAATGGTTTTTGAGAAGTTTTTGATAAATGCAAGGGCATTCGTGTAAAGTGAAAATCTGGGGCGGTGGTGTTTTAAGTAGTTAAGAGACACAGTATGGAGAAAAATGATTAGGGCTAAGCTTAAACTAGTAACTTTACTAATTGGGGATTAAATAAAGGGGATGAGGCTGAGCATCACCGTCAATACCCTTTTCTTCTCCCAAAGTTTTTCTCTCTACTATTCTAGCGTTTTCGTCCCTTTCATTCGCCATCTCCGACTCGATTAAAATATTCTTCAAGACTTGCTTTATCTTCTAATCGGAATAGATCTTCTGATTACGACTTGCTGCTATGTCACGTTCAGCGAAGTCACATTGTGACGAAGGTTTTCCCTTCTGCATGTATTTTGACTAAAAGAATGATGCTAAGGCTTTGGGAAACGGGTTGACTGGGCAAAAGAAGAAAAGGAAGGATGGGAAACTAAGGAAGAAGGAATGGAAAAATAAGAACTTCTTCTAATTTTTCTATTTATTTATTTGTGCAATCGTGGCTTCCGTTTATCTTACTAACTAAATCCTTTACTTGCGTTGTAGAAAATCTAAGCTGTGATGACTTGGTGATTTTGAGCCAGATTTAGTGGATTCCTTCCCTTCTTCAGGCACTACCAATCTCCTTGTTTTCATTTAAGTATTATCCTCCCCAAACTCTATTATTAATGGCCCCCGCTGTAACACTTCAGTGGTTCTGCATGCGAACTGTCTGTATCTTTAATTCTCTTACTCTGCTGCTTTTTATTTTTGGTTGCTGGTTGTATGATCTTACTAATTATATGCTATTATGATGCTGATTTGGTGTTTATTTGTGATCTGTTATGCTGATATTGTGACAATTGTCCAAGTGGGAGATTTCCATTTACACCCATGTTGAAATGATAAATATATTTTTATTTTTAATGAATTATAGAAAACATTAATGAAATGTTTGGTTCTTGGCATGAAAGAAGGGAAAGAAAAGAAAATGTCAAGTAAAATGATTTTGGTTGTTTGATTGCGAAAGAAAATTCTATAGGGAGGAAAACTAGGAGGACTTATAATTTAAAGAAGAAAATTTTATTTTTCTCACAAAATAGAGGGAGAAATGGAAAGAAAATTATTTTTATTTTTATTTTTTACAAAAAAAAAATTAATCAATTATGTTTTTTATTTATTTCTTGATTTATTTTTTTCAAAGTATAAAAAATTTTAATTTTAAATTCTTGTTCGATTTAATTTCTTTTTTATTTTTTATTTATTGAAAATTTTTCAATCGTATAAAATTTTTATTTTATTTTATTTTCTTTTCTTTCTCTTCATTTTCCTTTCTACTCAAAATTCTTAAAACCAAACACACTCTAAGAGGTAACAATAATTCATTAAAAATAAGAGCAGTGTTTGTCATTTCAATGAAAGTTAAAGATAGTGGATATAAATTTCCGTGTGTAATCACATTCTGTAATTTCTTTATCGTACTACCTGAATCTGTGCTCCAGCATTTTAAACCAAAATCTGGAATTAATCCACAGAACCTTTCTGGAAACAATCAATAATTTTATTATGAAAACAGAGTTTGCCAGCAGGAGTATTTCAAATCTGAACTAGCACTAGTTTCGACATGTTTTATACCTCAAACTAGAAGAGATAACAAAGATCATTCTAAAGGACAAGCTGCTATTACTGTGGTGTCCGAACGGAAAAAGGCTGTTGTGTCTGCATGCCTGCTCTGAAAGTATAACCCTCTAAATGGCAAACAGGATCACAAACCTAGTTGATTTATTCTCTGCCATCTTCGGCAGTGCGCGAGCTCAAAGGAGTAGAATGTCCGAACTTTGACTCTGTATAGATATATGCACCAGCAACTGCAGCAAGAACGCCTAACGTTAGAACAAATAACTGGAAATTAGCGAGCAGCTCCCCACGCACTTCATGTTGAGTTGAGCGACATGTAATTTCATTTTCCTTGAGCTGGCAACCATCTGGCATCATCCCACCGTAAAGAGTGAATGCGGTTTGATAGAACCAAAGGCCTTGGAGAGTTATAGCGATGCCGCCGCCCAAATCAACTGGGAAACTGGATGGCATGAGGGCACAAGCTACGGAGGAAAATACACAGAGGCCTATGAGGAGGACGAGGATAAAGTGGTAATATCCCTCGAGGCCCTTGTGGGTAGTTGAGTGAAATGCGAACAGCAGATACTCTGATGTGAACGCTGCGGAAGCAATAAAGCATAAAGCTGCTTCTGGCAAGGGAAGTAAGCTGTAAAAATAGCAAGGCCTTGTTAGCTTTTGAAGGTGGAAAGATATAGTGAAGAACAGTAGAAGATCGAACAAGATAGAGCCTTAAATACATCGTAATTGTGCATGATGAAGACGGGAGTTTTATTTTCCTCAAAATTACGTGGCTTGGCTGCCAGGTGATGTAAAATAATGGTTACACATTTCAATTACTTCAATGGTGGAAAGCAGTTGCTTTCTCCACAGGTATTAAGTAATTCTACTCCAAATTGCATCCACAACAATGGCAAACATGGAGGCCTATGAATTTAACAGAGCTGCAAGACCCCATAAAAAACTAAACGTAAGAATGTCAGCTAAATGCACATTAAATTCTTAAATCAAGACCAAGGCAGGGCATTTGCATCTAAGTGGAGAAATATGTTTGTGCTGCCCTCAGAGTGAGGCACCACAAAAGACCAATTCTGTAGATCCTAAGACCCCAGGCTTTTCCAAACAGTTACTGTACTGAATTTATGGTCCTAGGACTTGTACGTTAAGGCTATGCTCACTTTAACAAATTGGGGATTGGATTCTTTTATCTATATTAATCACGTCGTTCTTTTAAAGGACAAAAGCCCGTTGATAAAATAAAAGTCCATTAAAAAATCAAACATGCTGTGTAAATAATTTAGCCCCATAGATGAGATCAAATAATCCTTCCAAGGATTCTTTTTATCACCCTTACCCGTCGTTGAATGTGAACATGATCTCGGATTTCAACATCGAAATCATGAGACTTAAATTCCGTTCATACTCGGGTTCAAATTTACCTTGTGACAGGCTTAAATGTATTACAGTTGTAATCATCAATAGAGTTATGGAAGAAGCCATGCAACTTAACCTTTTTTCAATATACCTAATCTTGTCATGTTCCCAATCTCATCATTAAGGCCCTCACTGTATTAGAATAAAGTAATTAGATCCAATAAATCATCATATAACATGACAACATGCCACAGGGGACTCGTGAAGTTACTGAAATTCAATAAAATGATACCGCCGCTACAAGTTCGTTGACACAAGCTACAAGTTCCTTTGATCCAACATTAATTCAAACACTGAGCTAATATGATTTAAGCTCAGCAATTTCTGTCAACCTGGGGACATCACAAGATCCTGCGACTGACTAAGCACAGTTTATCTAAAACAGCTTGTTGTATTGTGAAAAGCAGATGCTTCATTTTTTTTTCATGTTCCTTTGAGTCAGAATTCTTAATCTTTGATGGAAGTTTAGAACTCCACCTCTGTTAGTTAAAATAGGAAATCTGAATAACTTGTGAAAAAAATTTTAAAAGTAAAATACATTAAAAGCAAAAGAAGTTGATAAATAAATAAGTAACAGACTACAAAAATAAGAGTAATCAGGAAAATGCCACACTCCATACTGAAGACTCTATCAATATTTATTAGTCTGACGTATCCGCATAAAGGCCATAAGAATCAAACAGACTCGTGACTGCAAAATTTAGCAGTTCACTAACTGAAATCACTTAAGCAACACTAGAGAACATTTCCAATGCATAATTTAGCTATAATTTCTTTCTGATGAATATGATTACGACAGAAGCCACTTCTGGATTTTGAGGCATGCGTGAATGTAAAAATAAATCATTTTCTGAATGCATATTTCTCTTGTAACAATTAGTAGAGAATTAAGAGTCAGAATTCTGAATTGCCTATGCATAGAAAAACAAGAAGCTGACCTTTTGTATATCTTCACAACCCGTGATTAAAAACACTAGATTTGTCTTCTAAGTTAAAAATCACATTGAACGCAGTTGCAAAAGTGGAACACTAACCTTGTCTTCTCAGAGATTAGTGCAATGACACCGAAGATGAAGAACATGAGTAGCATTCCAGAGTGCTCAAAGTTGTTCATATGAGAAGGGTTCAAAATTCCATTAACAAAGATCTTGAGATGGGGTGAATACAAGAACTCAATGCACAGATCAATGAAACCACCAACTGCAATGACATAGAGCTCCAAGTACTTAAGCCTCCCACCAAAAGCCTGAAATGGATTCCAAATCCTGACCCGAAACAATATGGGATTCGATACATGTCGCACAATGGAGCACCACAGGTGCCACAGACCAACAACGAGAAATAGTGTCCCTGGAAGAAAATGCCCTTTAAAAGAACCCATCTTTCTAACTGCACTTAGACCAAGAATATCTGCCTTCTGCTATTTCTTCTGAACCCTTTAGCTGCGCCAAAATTCTCCCTTTCTCGGAGCACTATTCTAACTCCATTTTCCAAAGTTGAGAACTAGCAGTCAGAACAAGACACGCCCTCTTCTGTAACAGTAAGCATCCCAAACAAAATTAGAAACAGAGACCCACCAAAAGGTTCTCGATTTGAAACCCAGCCGCGCTTTTCAAGCAAACGACTCCAAAGTGGAAATTGCAATAACCATAACAGATAGCCTTTAAGCTTTATCTTGAAATCAGTCTTATACCACCTGTACAGTAATTTGCAATCAAACTTCTGTCACCGCCGAAGTTCTCAACAGAATCGTAAAAACTGCTTCACCGAAACAGTTTCTTTGATCAATGGCCAACAAAGAATTCAGGAAAAAAGAAATAACCAGAAAGAAAAAAGTTGAGTTCCCTGCAACACGATTGAATCACAAAAAGTCAAAATTGCACAAAGTTGGAGATTTTTAACATCAAAAGACAAGGTCAATGATGCTAAGCTAATAAAAACCGAACATATGATCAGGAAACTAGTCAAAATTCAAAACCCTAAAACCCATAAACACAGATCTGTTGTTCTTTCAACATATGCTAAAATTATGCCAAGAAATGACTCCAGACCCAAAAAACACTCTCTAAACGAATAACAATAACAATAATAATTAGGCAAGCACAACAGCCAGAAAAAAAAAGACTGTCTACGCGTTTCCAACGTGCAATTTGTAGCGGAAAAAGGAGCTGAAAAGCGAAAGATACCAGAGCTTATTATGTGTTTTAGATGGTTTATGGTTCAGGGTCCATTGTCAGCAAAGTCGAAACGGCGAAGGGCCCTTTTAAAGGAAAAAGAAAGAGACGAATGGAATAGTTTAGTGTGGATGGGGATCGGGGAAAGTTGGATGGGGATTGGGTCAAACTCAGACGGCAATCATAAAGACATCATTGAATTCAAAATCCCTTTTTGTTTTAATATTATAATTCTGTCGCCGCCTCTGCCTTTATATCTGCGTGCAGCTGCTAAGGCATAACTGGTGTAAGTGTTCTGTTTTACGATTGGAACAATCATCTTCTTTGTATCATATTATACTATATCATCTTTTCCGCCCACTGCAACAATTCATTCCATCGTTGGACAGAGAGGGAGGGCCCTACACCAATTCATATGGCTATGTTTGTTTCCTAATTGCAACGGAGGAGAAAATTTAAAGTGATTTAAAATTATGTTTAGTTTTAAAATTTTGATAGATAAAAAAATTATTTTAATATATATATATATATATTTAATATGCGATAATGATTGAATGGTAAAATAATATATATATTTATAGAGTAATAAAAAATGAATGTGATTAAAAAAATCATAAAGATAAATATTGATTTTATTGTGAATAAGTATAATAATTGAAAATTTATTAATTAGTTATAAAAAAAAAAGTTAGAGAGAAAAAATTTTGAATATAAATTTTAATAAAATTAATATACTAAGATATTTGGTTTGTAAAATTTTTAAGTGTTGATAAACAGATTATAATAAAAAAACAAACGTAGCCTATAACTCTATTTTGTTAATAAAAATGTTGGAAACAAATTAAATTGGATATGAGAATAACAGTTATCAATATTCACGATTTGATAAACTAATCTGATCATACTCAAATTAAAATATTCAATTGTACCAAATATCCAATTAACATTTTGATTTGATAGGCATTTTTTTGGTACGATTTTTCCAATCAAATTGCATATCAAAGTTTATTTTTATTTTTTATATTCATTAAGTTTCTGCTCTTAAAACACACACACACACACACACGTTGATGACCTGATTCTTTCGTTCTTACATTTAATTTTTAAATTTATATCATTATGTTATATTTATTAAATAAATATTTTTATTATAATAATGTCTTTTTATATTTAAAAATAAAATAAACTAAATAATGAAATATCCAAATAGAAATATTTAATATTTATTTACAAGATGCACACTTTAAAAATTTAGAATTTTGAAGATGAATTATTTATATTTTTTATGAATATGATTCAATTTATCAAAATGCTGAACTCAATATTTGAAATTTAAGTTTGGGCAAAATTACATACTTGGTGTCACAAGAATACTCTATTACGGTTTGCGTATCGCCTTTTTTATAATTCTAGAATTTACCCCAACTTTAGTTAAGGTTATTAATTAGAGTTTAATTTTCGTCATCGTTAAAACAAATGAAAAAATTGAAAAAAAAAATGTGCGTTTGCCACACGCAACATTAACTGAGAAGGCACCTGACTTCTTCTGCGACCAAAAATAAAATTATTTATTATAGCTAAAATATTTATTTTAACCATATATTTTTGTTTCTTCATTTTAAAATTCCTACAAATATTTTAATTTGTAAAAAAATTTGTGTATTTCCCTTTTAATTGATATTTTAAAATTTTTATTTTCAAAAGAAAATTCTAATTCTAATTTTATTTAATATTGCTTTTTAATAACTAAAAGTTAAACAAAAATTTCTGGAATAAAAGGAAAAAATAAAAATTATATATTTTCATTTAAGTTTTCAAAATTTCAAGTTTTATCTCATTGAATTAGACTTAAAACCACTCACCGATCACTTAATTTTTTTTTTTTTCAAATTTCTTGTTGATTCACCAAAAACCAACAACAAAATTTAAGGAGAAGATCAATTAAAAATATAGATTAAAATGAAATTTTTTTTTATAAAAAATATTTTAAAAATCACAATCTGAAAAATATTTTCAATTTTAATTATTATTTTTATTCAATTGAGAAAAAAAGGCCCAATTGATAAAATTCAATATAAAACATGATTTTGTAAAAATGTGTAACAAAAATTGACTAAGTAAAAAATTTTACTCAAAACTAATACTTTCCTTATATTTTAGAAATTATAGAAAATAATTATATGCTAAATTTCATATAGCTTTATTTCAATAATTTTGAATTGATTGAAAAACCATTATTTTAGTTTTCAAAATAATATTTTTTTTATTCAAAATAAGTTTTTCAATGTACGTTTTCTCATGCAAAATTTTGGAACAAAATTAATTTAAATTTTTTTACTATAAAAATTTTCGTTCTATAAATATAAATCATGACAAGAAAAAAAAATACATGACAAAAGGTTAAATAAAATAAAAATTATACCAAAAAACTATTTCTATTTCACTATTTTTATTAATATTTTTATCTAATTTAAATTTTTATTATATGAATTTCCTATGAAAAAATAGAATCTTAATTTTTAAAGAACTTAATTTTTATCATATATTTGTAGTTTTACAAGATATTTCTATTTTTGATTTATTATTATTATTATTATTATTGTTATTATTATTATTATTATTACTATTATTATTATTGTTATATTTAACTTTGTTTTATATAGTTTTTCATTTTAGTTAATATATTTGCACAACTGAATTTTAATAAATGGAATAAAATTATAATTTTATTAATATTAATTTTGTACAACAAAAAATAATTAAAATATCAAAATAAAATAATAAAAAATATTTTATTCAGTAACTCCACCTTCGTTTGCCAGACGTGACAGACGGACAACATATGACCGCGTAAGTTAGCCGCTCAATGATTTAATCGCTTGAAACGTATTCCAACACATGATTCAGCTATAATGATCTTTTCTTTCCAATCTAAACATATCAAGACTCAAACTTAACACCACTTATCTTCTTTCAAGTTAAGATTAAAGTCTGCAAAAGAGGAAGGTAAGCAGTCTAAACTGACCTCGTCTCCTCAGAGAGCAGAGCAACGACGCCCAAGATGAAGAACATGATCAGCATTCCAGAATGCTCGAAGTTGTTCATGTGAGAAGGGTTCAAGGCTCCATGCACAAATATCTTGAGATGGGGTGAATACAGAAACTCTATGCACAGATCAATGAAACCACCAACTGCTATGACGTAGAGCTCCAAGCATTTGAGCCTCCCTTCAAAACCCGGAACTGGGTTCCAGACCCTGACACGGAACGATTTTGGATCCGACACGTATCTCACTATAGAGCACCAAACGTGTTGGGAAACAAATATGAGTTAGAAAAAAGTGGCATCCCACATTGGTAGAAAAAGAGAAAAGTGACTTGTATATAAAGTGGATACTTGACCCATAACTCAAAGCCTTAAGGTTTTGAGTTAATATATGGTGTCAAGCCCACTTATATACGTGTCCATGTATAGGCCCGTGAACGGTTTTCCCCGATTTCGTTGGGCTCCGCTCCAGGCCCAACATACGTTGTTCATGGGTGATGCTCCCAATTTGATTGCAAAAGATCCATACAGATGATAACGGAGCAGACATGTTAACTAAGGCGTTGCCCAGAGAGAAGACCGATACATGCAAAGAAGTTGCTGGGTTACAAGAAAGTCTATAAATAGCAACAAAGGGGGAGGAATGTTAAGGTTTGTGGCTATTTATACACTAAGAGCCACCCATTTTGACCAACAAGAACAAGCCAAAGGTTATGACCAATGAGGTGCGGGGGTAGGTGCCTCCAAACGTGGCCAATCGGGTGCGGGGGTAGGTGCCTCCAAACGTGGCCAATCGAGTGCAGGGGTAGGTACCTCCAAATATGGCCAATCGAGTGCAGGGCTTTCAACTATAAATAGAGGAGGTTTTGGCAAGCTTTAGCATTAGTTCAAGTGCATGAATTGAGTGTGTGAGTGTGTGTAAAAGAAGTGTTCCTTGTGAGGTTGTTTTGGAGAGTTCAAGTTCCTCCCTCCCTTTTGTTGTTTGTTTCTTTCTTTTGTACTATACACACTCAAATATAAAGTGCCACGTTTTAAAAGCTCCTTTCTGTTTTAGAGTCCATTTCTCCCAACAAAGTGGTATCAGAGCGAGGTTCTGTCATTTTTATAATTCAAGGAGCAATGGAGGAATCAACCGGCACCATGATCAAGTTGAATCATAGCAACTATGCTATTTGGAAGCCTCGAATGGAGGACCACTTGATCATACGAGACCTATGGGATCCAGTGCTTGGAGACGCTGCAAAACCCGAAGGTAAGTCTGATGCCGAGTGGGAAAGGATGCACAGAAAAACGGTAGGCCAAATTCGTGCTTGGATTGATCAAAGTGTTTTTAATCATGTTTCTAAAGAAACAAGAGCTGATGTTTTGTGGAAGAAACTTGAAGCAATGTATGAAAGGAAACATGGTTTAAACAAAGCTTCACTGTTAAAGAAAATTACTCGTCTTCGTTATAAGGAGGGCTCTAGTATGTCAGAGCATCTAAATGATTTTCAAGGGTTAATTAATCATTGTGCAACCTTGAAATTAAATTTGGATGATGAGGTTCAAGCTCTTTTGTTGTTTAGTTCATTGCCTGATAGTTGGGAAACCTTGTTTGTTACTATTTCTAACTCTACTCCAAATGGAGTTTTGACTTTGGATATGGTGAAGGAAGCTCTACTCAACGAAGAAACAAGGAGGAAAGAGCTTGGACAAGAAGTTGAAGGTGAGACTTTGGTTTTTGAAAAATATGGAAGACGTGGACGAAGCCAAAGTCGAGGACCAAATCGAGGAAGAGGACGCTCAAGAGGTAAGTCTGTTAGTAGAAAAGAAGTTGAATGTTTCTACTGTAAAAGGAAAGGCCACATCAAAAGGGATTGTTGGAATTGGAAACGGGATTTTAACAAAGGAAAAGAAGAGCAAAAGAAACAAGAGAACGTGCTCGAAGAAACCACAGCCACAGCTTCAGATGGAAATGTGATAATTGTAAGTGATGAAAATTCCTTGAACTTTACCTTTCAAGATTTCTCTTGGGTGATTGACTCAGAGGCTTCCTACCACGTTACTCCGCATAAGGAGTTCTTCTCTTCTTATCATCCTATAGAAAATGGTTTTGTAAAAATGGGTGATAGTGGCACCTGTAAAATTCATGGTTTTGGTGATGTTTTAATAACTACTGCCTTGGGATGCAAATTAAAGCTGAAAGATGTGAGGCATGTACCGGACCTGAGGTTGAATTTAATTTCTAGGGGAAAGTTGGACGATGAAGGGTTTTCTAGTCATTTCACTGGTGGAATTTGAAAGTTAATAAAGGGCAATCTGATTATTGCCAAAGGAAGAAAGGTAAATACCCTCTATGTTACTGATGCAAAAATTGATAGTAATGCTTGTGCAGTGGTGGAATCATCAATGGAGTTGTGGCACAAAAGGCTAGGGCACATGAGTGAAAAAGGTATGTCAATTTTGGCTAAAAATAATTATTTGCCAAAATTTGAAAAATTTGATTTCATACCTTGTACCGACTGTATAAAAGGGAAACAACAAAGAATTGCTTTCAAACATTATCCCCCTACAAGGAAAGAAAAACCTCTTGAGCTTGTACATACTGATGTTTGTCAAATGAATGAAAGAACAATTGGTGGTGCTTTGTACTTTGTGACTTTTATTGATGATTTTTCTAGAAAAGTTTGGTCCTATGCATTAAAATCAAAGGATCAAGTTTTGGAGTCTTTCAAAAATTTTCATAAAAGGATTGAACGAGAAATGGGCCTTAAATTAAAATGTGTTCGGGCTGATAATGGTGGAGAATACCGAGGACCATTCGAAGAATATTGTAACAGCCATGGGATCCGGTTGGAGAAGACTGTTCCAAAGACCCCGCAGCAAAATGGCGTTGCTGAAAGAATGAATCGGACCATTACTGAAAGGATTCGAGCTATGCTATCACATGCAAAGCTATCAAATCCGTTTTGGGGGGAGGCTATGAGGACAGCTGTTGATTTGATCAATTTTTCACCTTCAGTTCCTTTGAATGGAGATGTTCCAGAAAAGGTATGGTCCGGTAAGTCTATCAATTTGCAGCATTTAAAGGTATTTGGGTGTCGGACATTTGTTCATATCCCAAAGGATGAAAGGAATAAACTTAATTCTAAATCAAGAGATTGCATCTTTTTGGGATATGGACATGAAGAATTTGGATATAGATTGTGGGACCCTAATGAAAAGAAAATAATAAGAAGTCGGGATGTTATTTTCTTTGAAAATCAAACTATTGAAGATGTAAAGAAAGAAAATAAGAACAGGACTACTGAAGAAATTCCAATAAAGGATCCTCCCTTCAAGCAAGTTCAACAAGAAGTTGAAGTCCCACGAGAAAACATAGAAGAAAGGCATGAAGCTGAAAACATTGCAACTCCGCCTCAACCTGCAAGAAGGTCTGAACGAGAAAGGAGGCCATCAATAAGGTACAATCCAACTGAATACCTTATGCTGACAGAAGATGGTGAACCAGAATCCTTTGAAGAAGCAGTAAATGACAAAAATAGCAAAGAATGGTGGAGGGCGATGGAAGAAGAAATGAAGTCCATCTATGAAAACCAGACTTATGATTTGATAAGTCTACCTCTGGGAAAAAAGGCACTCAAAAACAAATGGGTATTCAAGCTAAAGACGGTTGAAGGGAGTTCTCAACCAAGGTATAAGGCAAGGTTAGTAGTTAAAGGCTTTGAACAAAAATATGGCATAGATTTTGATGAAATCTTCTCTCCTGTTGTGAAAATGAATTCTATTCGAGTTGTCCTTGGATTAGCTGCAAGTTTGGACTTGGAGATAGAACAACTTGATGTGAAAACAGCATTCTTAAATGGAGAACTTGAAGAAGAAATTTTTATGGAGCAACCAGAAGGCTTCCAGGTGAAAGGTAAAGAAAATTTAGTCTGTCGGCTTAAGAAAAGCCTTTATGGACTAAAGCAAGCCCCGAGGCAATGGTACAAAAATTTGACTCCTTCATGGCTAATCACTGTTTTAGAAAAACAAGTGGTGATCATTGTGTATACATTAAGAATTTTGATGATGATTTTATCATTCTTTTATTGTATGTTGATGATATGCTTATTATTGGCCATGATCTAAACAAGATTAACAAGTTGAAAAAGGAGTTGAATAAGTCCTTCGAAATGAAGGACTTGGGACCAGCAAAGAAACTCTTGGGTATGCATATTCTACGAGATAGACCAAATGGTAAGATTTGGCTCTCTCAAGAAAGCTACATCAGAAAGATGGTTGGAAAGTTCAGGATGGAAAATGCAAAGCCAGTGACAACTCCACTGGGAAGACAATTCAAGTTGAGTTCAAAGCAGTGTCCAAGCAGTGAAGATGAAAAGCTATATATGAGTAAGATTCCATATGCCTCAGCTGTTGGAAGCTTGATGTATGCAATGGTTTGCACCCGGCCAGACCTAGCTTATGCAGTTGGACAAGTAAGCGTTACATGTCAAATCCCGAAAGGAACATTGGAATGCTGTCAAGTGGATTTTGAGATACCTAAAAGGAACAATCAAACTTGGACTTTGCTATACTCGAGGAAGGAATAAGCCTGTTCTTGAAGGATATTCTGATGCAGACATGGCAGGTGATGTTGATTCAAGAAAATCTACTTCTAGTTATTTAATAACCTTTGCAGGTGCTGCTGTATCTTGACAAAGTAAACTCTAGAAATGTGTTGCACTTTCAAGTACAGAGGCAGAATACATTGCACTAACCGAGGCGTGCAAAGAATTAATTTGGTTGAAGGAGTTCCTTCAAGAGTTAAGATGGAGCTAAGAGAAATATGTCGTCCGTTGTGACAGTCAGAGTGCGATCCACCTAAGTAAGAATTCAACATTCCATTCCCGGTCCAAGCATATTGATGTTCGTTATCATTGGATTCGACAAGCCTTGGAAGAAAAAGAAGTAAGTTTGCAAAAGATCCATACAGATGATAACGGAGCAGACATGTTAACTAAGGCGTTGCCCAGAGAGAAGACCGATACATGCAAAGAAGTTGCTGGGTTACAAGAAAGTCTATAAATAGCAACAAAGGGGGAGGAATGTTAAGGTTTGTGGCTATTTATACACTAAGAGCCACCCATTTTGACCAACAAGAACAAGCCAAAGGTTATGACCAATGAGGTGCGGGGGTAGGTGCCTCCAAACGTGGCCAATCGGGTGCGGGGGTAGGTGCCTCCAAACGTGGCCAATCGAGTGCAGGGGTAGGTACCTCCAAATATGGCCAATCGAGTGCAGGGCTTTCAACTATAAATAGAGGAGGTTTTGGCAAGCTTTAGCATTAGTTCAAGTGCATGAATTGAGTATGTGAGTGTGTGTAAAAGAAGTGTTCCTTGTGAGGTTGTTTTGGAGAGTTCAAGTTCCTCCCTCCCTTTTGTTGTTTGTTTCTTTCTTTTGTACTATACACACTCAAATATAAAGTGCCACGTTTTAAAAGCTCCTTTCTGTTTTAGAGTCCATTTCTCCCAACAAAACGTGCCACACCCCAACAAAAAGAAATAGTGTCCCTGGGACAAGATGACCCTTGAAAGAGCCCATCTTCCCTGACAACACCCACGCCAAGAATTATTCATCTGTCAAATAATTTGCAATCAAACTTTTGTTGCCACAGCCAGAGACAGCGTACATGGGCAGCTTTCCCAAGCACACAGTTTCTTGACCAGTGGTCAACAAGAATTGAGAAACAAATAAAAAGGGACATCATGAGCTGAAAACAGAAGCGGGAAGAAGTCAAGTGTGCCATGCAGTGTTATTGAAGAACAGTACCTTGCTTTCTTTCTTCTTCTGATGAAGGAGGAGGAAATCGGGAACCCGGCCCTGCGTTTGCTTCTCCTTTTTTCTAGTCATAGTAGGAAAACCTTCGCAAGTCACTGATGAGAAATTTATTTCAATTTTGCTATCCTACCGGAAGGAATACAGACAAGTAATTAATCGGATTGGTCGGAACTGTAAGAATATCTCGCGTGGGCACTGATTTGTCTTGCAGCTGTAACTTCACTCAAAACTTGTGGAGAATGGTAATTGAATAAAAGAAAAAAAAATTGGTTATGTTATTAGAGTTTATTAAAATTATATTCCCTCAGATATGAAATTTTACCAAAATTGTTTATTAACTTTTCAAAATCATGAATCGAGGAGTATGGAATTCAAAATTTTTGATGAAAATTGCCATGTGAATACACACACTTATATCTACATCACGCAAATCAATTAACTAGGGATTTTGGATATTTCGCCTAATTTAATTTATTTAAGTGGATTTGGGATTTAATTGACATGATAAAAGAAACGGACAGATTGGAATATAATTTTTTGGATAGATTAAAAAAAAGAAAAAAAACGAAAAACATTGTTATAATAAAGAATGAGTTAAACCATATATCAATTTTTAAATATATTTTTTTAATTTTTTCTCTTAATTTTTTTATAATGGCCAAATTATTAAAATTATCATCTAAATATCTTAGTTTGTCATTTTCAAATAATATCTTTAGCTATTCTTCAATTAATTTTAGTATTTTATAATAAAAATAACTAAATATTATTATTTTTACTATTAATTTTTATTTTTTCAACAAAAATTCATTTGAGCGATTTTATTAGTTTTCCACCAATTTGGTTGTTTTCTACATTTTATTCCATGTTACAAATGAGATAACACATTTAAACACTAAAATTTGCCATGCAGACATAATAGGTCAAAAATGTAAATTCCTCAATCAAAATTGTGTCCAACTGGGATGATACACGTGCAGTTTTTGGTAACAATTATAATCTTTAAAGCAGCCGTGTCCTCAATTTGTTAACTTGCAAAAGTTAATGGACGTCTTTTTAAGAAATCTTATATGCATTAAGTAGGATCAAACGTGCAATCTTGCTTGATAACAATTACAAAAGAGAAAATGACAAAGGCGGGAATATATTTTAATTATAAAATTTTATTTAAATAAAAAATTTGATTTATTTGAATGTATTTATAAAATATTTAATAATAATTGAATGATACGATAGTATATAATAATAATAATTAATTTTTAAAATATACATATATATACGAACGTGAGCGTATGTGTGTATATAAATATTGAGTCGGTCATTTAGGGTTCAGAGTTTAAGAATGAAAATTTCAGATTTAAATTTAAATAAAATTTTATTAAATAATATATTTAATAATATAAAATTTGATAAAACGTTGACGTTATCCATATTCTTGGCCAACCGCCATGTAAATAGTGCGGGACCCACAACTGAATTGTGGTGTAATCATTTTCTTACGGACAAAGGTGTATAATCTCACGAACCATTATATAGTGTAATCTTGTTTAAAAATTTAAAAATTAGGTCGCACTCTTAAATTTTTATCTTTTTTTTTTCTCTTTTTTTTTTAAATAATTTTTTTAAAAAATCACAATTAAAATCACATATTTAAAGATAATGGCATAGACATCCTAAAATTATTTGTATGTTATGGTGTGAGGCCACAACTGAATTTGTGTATTCTTGTTTATAAAATGTTAAAGGCTATGTCTGATAGGTTATTTTGATGGGAAATGAAGATGAAAATTACGTTTGGGGCTAAACTTTAATTGGGGGATGAAATTTTTAGTTTGTCTGAATTTGTGTGTGCATGGAATACTTGTGCCTAACCCTCGCCAATTTGTACTAGGATTGGGGAGAAGCACTCTTCAGACTTTGATTTTCACTTTGTCCTAAATAAAAAGGATTGAAGATATCCGACACACTCCAGAACCTTTGGCTAGAAAGATGGATCGCCTACACAAGAAGACTAAAGTCAAAGATAGTCATGGGTTGATTTTAGACTTCTTTTCCCATGCCATCTCAATAAGAGAGCATAAGCAAAGGGCCGAAGATAGGCACAGTTAAGGGAAGAGACAGTGAGCAATATCACGAAGCAAGGAAGGATGAGTCTATTAGACTATGAATGAGTAGAGACTTTTAACTCTCTAGAGACCACCTTCTGTATTAGCTTTCACTTTTTTCAGAATCCTGACAAAGCCCCTCTCTGCTTACCTAAGCTGCAACTATCCAGTCTCTCTGAAAGGGAGACACTAGTATATTTTCACACTGAATACAAAACCAAAATTTCTAATTCAATATTCAATAGGTACCAAAATTTCAATTTCAATTTGATTTTGTTGGTTTATTGTGAAAGAGGCCTACGTTTTTTTATCCTTGCTATCCTAGGAGTGTGTTCAAACTTACAATTTTCACATCATATGGCTGTGGTAATTTTTGTCCTCAAGAGTGCTAGCAGAACTTGTTCCGTTGCATGCTTCAAATTGTTCGCAATTAACTGCAAAGTCGCATCATGCGATTCTCCTCAAAGTATTGACAATATATTTCATCAAATACCACAGCAGTTGCAATTCATAGTTTGCCACAGCTGTTCACTGATTCATCAGTTCAAAAGTCTTTAAGAAACATGGTACATCTAAATCTAAGAGTATTTCAAGAGAAGTCACTTGATTTACATGCAGAACTTTCTTTCCCATACATGCTTGATGTATTGTTGTTAAGACACTAGGAAACAATTTTATCTCAGATATCACGTCGTCTGATTGTCAAAAGGATTAAAAAATGCCAGAGTCAAATCTCTCCTTCAATCTTCCAAAAGATTTTCATCCAGTCCAGTCCCAATCCTGCTGGCAAGTTAAGTTTGAATCTCATACCTCTTCACCGCCCCCCCCCCCCCCCACCCCCCCCCCCCCCCCCCCCCCCCCCCCGCTTTCAAATAGTTTTTCTCTTGTATCCTCAATTTCTAGATCATTCATATACAAGATCAAGAAATGCATTTGATTAGTTGAAGCATGATAAACAGTTGAATACCGGCCTCAGCAGACTCATGTTGAATCTTGTGGCTCAAGGACTTGAGCAATCCAAATCAGTTGAGGTCCTTATAAATACTGCGTATCATTAAGCAAAACATCTCATTGCATGGTTGGTGTTCCACCTCTGGACGTGGTTTTATGAAAACACCTCAAACTCGTAAGTACCCAATGTATAATCATCTAACATTGAAAACAAGAAGATCTCCTCCAATACTTTGTGTATGGCTTCAGACTCAGGATGCGATTCGTCTCCTACAAGAAAGTCGTGAAACTCACCCTCCACCTCTATCAAGCTAGACCCCGGGGTCTTCTTGATACCTTTATCTCTCATCACACTTCTAGCCATCCTCACATCACTCCATTTCCTGTTGTTGGCACATAGGCCGGCTAGAAGCACATAGGTGCCACTATCTTTTGGATCTAAAATCACAAGCTTTTCTGCCGCAAACTTCCCCAACTCGACATTCGCATGCATCCTACAACCATTTAGAAAAGCACCCCAAATAGCCTCATCTGGTTCCATTGGCATTGATCTTATCAACTCATAGGCTTCTTCCAACAGCCCAACCCTCCCAAGTAAATCAACTATGCATGCATAATGTTCCATTGTAGGATTCAATCCAAATAATTCCATGTCTCTAAAATAACTCCAGCCTTTCTTTACTAATCCCCCATGCGCGCAAGCTGACAGGATACCCACATATGTTATGGCATCAGGCTTAAATCCCACTACTCTCATATGTTCAAAAAGACTGATGGCCTTATCTGCATCACCATGTGAGGCATAAGCCACAATCATAGAATTATAGGACACCAAATCTTTCTTCTTCATTTCATCAAACATATCCCCAGCCGCATCAATGTTCCCACATTTGGCGTACATGTCGATGAATGCATTACCTAATATTACAGTAAGCAGAATTCGTTTTTGCTTAACATAGTACTCATGAATCCGATGGCCAGTATCCATATATCCGGATTGAGCACACGCAGAGAGCACCGATACCAATGTACTTTCCATGGGATTCAAACCTTCTTCCTCCATTTCATGAAACAGTCCGAGAGCTTCCTTTGGTCTATTGTTTTGCGAGTAACCTCCAATCATTGCGTTCCAAGAAACCACATTCCTCCTAGGCATATCATCAAAAAGTTTCCGAGCCAATTCAATCTCCCCATTTTTCGCATGCCCATCAATCATAGTAGTCCATGAAAACTCATCCTTAACTTCCACCTTCTCAAAAATCTCCCTTGCCTTCTCCAAACTCCCACACTTACCATACATATCCAACATGGAGTTCATCATGTTCATACTAAAGCTAACTCCTCTCGTCTCTGCCAACTCGCGAATCCTCTCCCCAAACCTCAAATCCCCCTTCTGTGCACAGGCTGAGAAGCCAGCCACCATTGTGACCTCGTTAGGCTCCACCCCACTCTGACACATTTCATCAAACAACCTCAAAGCATCCTCAGCCATCTCGTTTTTCACGCTCCCATCTATCATGCTAGTCCAAGAAATGACATCCTTTGTTTCACTCTCGTTAAATATTCTACTTGCACAACTCAATTTGCCACTCTCACAATAAAAATGAATCAAAGTATTTCTAATTATAACATCCCCGGAAAAACCCACTTTCAAAATCCTACAATACACGGACTCTCCCACTCTAAAATCTTCCAGACCTGCACAAGCTTTTAGCCCAAAAACATAGCTTCTTTTATCCAATTCCACGCATTCTTTAACCAATCTAACAAAATAACAGAATCCCATGTCAAAGAACCCCTTTCTAACACAACCCCTAATAATTGTATTCCATATGTACACATTGGGCTCGAGAATCTGGGCAAAGAGGGCATTTGCATAGCGGAAATCTCCATGCTCATCCAAGGCCAAAAAAGACAGGAGTCTGCTGACTGGAAAGAGGTGGAAAACGAGGCCAGTGCGCGTCATGTTGGCTTGGATTTGCTTTGCTTGGGTCATGGAATTGCAAGATTCTATGAGAAGAAGAGTTGGATGCGTGATTTTGAGGTTTGGATTGGGAGTAGAGTTCCATTTCTGGGAGTCCGAGGAGACGTTTCTGAAGAGTGGAAAGCGAGAACGGAGCCTTGAGGAGGAAATATGGTTTAGTGTAAGGAGAAAACGTTTCGTCATTGTTTCCAGTTTGTGTAGTAATCTATTGGACACTTAAAATAATTCCACAAAAATTGGTTCAGACATTTTAGTTTAGTATAATCCAAACATACAATATATAATTTTTATCTAATAAAGTTAAGCTATTCTTTTATTCCAGCAAAAAAAAAATATTCATGCTATCCTAATAATAAAATTGATCTCAAACTTTACTTCTTTCACTTGATGTTTCAATGCTCATGGACATTTGGTTTTCATGCTTTGAAGGATTGTAATCCTCATGGAAAATTATAATTTTGAAATTGGAACTTGACTGCCATTGTTTTGAGTGACCATTTGGTACAAAGAATTTTGGTGAAAAAAAGGAACACTAGGCAGAAAACAGAAGGGAGTTTAAAAGAATTAAATTTCAAACTAATTTGACTCAAGAATTATGATGGGGAAGAAAACAATCTGTGAAAAAGAGTAAAAAAAATATGTTTATCGAAAATCTCAATTTCATTTGATTATTTAAGAAAATTAAAAAAAAGACAGGCAAAAATGGAAGAAATTAAAAAATAATACCATTAAACTCTTTCCAATTCCTCTTGTTTTTTGCTAGAAAATAATTCTTCTCCAATCATATTATACTCTTAAAAATTACACACTTTATGAATGTATAAATTTATTTATAGGCAAAGAGATAAAGAAAAATATAAAAAATAAAAAATGAAATAAAAATTATGTAATTTTATATTGTACAAAAATAATTAAAATTAAAAAATGCACAGACTATGTTATCATGTTAAATTTTCTCTTTATCTTATTTTGTAAATGGCTTAAAATTTATTTTTAAAAATATTATTAATTTATTTATATTATTATGCACTGACTTTAAGTGTGTCTATTGTAATTTCTCTGCACATAAGTAGGCTATGTTTGAATGCAAAGTTGCATTAATCGAAATTAATTCTTTCAAACATATTATATATTTATTTAATTTTTTTTCTTTCATATTTTTATACTATTATTAAGTTTCTCTGGTATTCTTCCAAGCAAGCCATGGACAAACATAAATTTAGACTTCACAGTCCACAACTCACATAAATTTAGACTTCACAGTGCACAACTCCCAAGGTCACACCTGTTGGGGTTAATCTTCATTGTCAAATTTATTTTTAGAAATTCATAAAATGTCTTTGAAACTCATAAATTAATAAATTTATTTTAAAAGTAAACTATAGAGTGTTAAAATAGAAATAATAAAATCATCTCATAAAAATTTTAACCATAATTTATTATTATTATATGGTGTAATAATAAAAATAAATAAATTAAAGATCCTTAATAAAATGTAATTCAACAATATTTATGTCAATTTTAATGTATAAAATAAAATAGTTTATAATACATTTGAAAGTAAATTAAAAATATCCAACTTAAATTAAAAGAATTTATGAATTTTTTACAAAAAAAATTATAAAATACTTATAAATAATTTATAAACTGCTAAACAAACGAACTTATAATTTTTTTTGAAATAAAATTTCTCAAAGTTTGTCTTTTAAACTGGTGGGTCCATATCCTCCAATTCCCTGTGCTCTACGTCTGTTTTTATTAGCAAACATTGAGGTTAATTATGTCATAACACATCCACTCAGGAAAAATCCTTTTAGACAATATTGATTATTCGGAACAAAAATTAGCCTCTTTTAGTCCAAATGTCGATTCCAGCCATTACAAAGTAGGCAAGGATCAAACTTCCAACAGCAGAAGAAATTTAAGAAAGACAAGATTCAGCCAAACATATTTCTACTCAAAGGTACTTTTATTTCAAATAAAAAAGATGATGTTTCAACAATTAATATTATTCCTATTCACTCAATTTAAATTTTCCTATTTTAATTTCTTTCCCGATCCTACTATGTCTATGATATCTGAGTCATAGATATACTTCACGTCCTATTTAAGAACAACAACTAGAAACTATATATCAAGTAGGTTCATTCGATCTTGATCTTAAGGCTGCATGTTCTATAAAAACCCATAAAGAAATTGTGTCTATTCAAGAAGAATTTCAGTGTATACATTTCTTATAAAAAAATACCAATACAAAAAAATATATAAAAAAGACAGATATATTCATCATGGTTTGATTCTAGTAGTTGAAAAACCTCTAGATCATATAGGTATAGATGCTCCATAAGTGTGTGAGTGGATAAAAAAAAAAAGAAAAAGAAAAAGATATAGATGCACCATTTTATGTAGCTCTAAGAGATAAAAGAAAACTCAAAAGATATAAATCTTCTTTGCTAGCTATGATTCAAACAAATGCATGTAATGGTCCTGCATATTTTAATTGTACTTGTACTTTCTATGTAGATTTTACAAATCTTGTAATAAATAATTCATTAGCATTAGATATTCATTTACAAGGAGGTGAATTTGAGAGCCTTTGCAAAAATTTTGCAATAATTTATCGAATGTATTTTAGATTAATGTCATCTCCATTAAATTCAAAATTTCATACGATACCATCCAATAAAGAAGAAACGATTTTATTACAAGTAGAAGTTGAGTATCCTACAACTGTTGTTCGTAAAAGAATAAAATGGAATGAAATCACTATGCCATATGAATTTTTAATCGAAAATATTTGGCTCCCGAAAAATTTCACAAATAGTAGGAAAAACAAATAGGAAGATCATATTAAGATTTAGTGCATTTAGAGAATCATGTAGGCCTACTAAAGTCCATCTAGTTCAAGTAGATAATTTTCAAAATATTTATTTTGTAGAGAAAATATACATCAGTCTTCCGTTAAAATTAATTTTAAGACTCCAATTAGAGAACTAATTTATTCACCACCCCAATTACCAACTGCATCTCAAATGCAAGGAAAAATATATATGTGATTACAAAAGTTGATTTTCAAATTAATTTTCAATACTTAGAAGAAGATTATAATGAAGAGAAAAATAAAGAGAAATGAATGTGGATTAAACAATTAGATTCTCATACTTTGTAGGAGAATGGAATGGAGAAATGAAATGAAACAATTATCTTCAAACTGTTTGGTTTAATTCATATGCTTTTAATAATAATATAAATATGTTTATTCACTTCCTCAAATAAATATACAAAATAATTTGCATAAAAATTGGCATTTAAATAATAATTCAATGGTAACAAAAGTGCTACCACTTTTGGGAAATTGAAGACAAGAAATTTGTGCTATATCCGGTTAGGGAAATTGTTGGCATAATTAAGAAGCTTGTATAAATAGATATTTGAGAACTTTTGTGAGGCATTCTCCCCACCACTTTCTTTCGTCTTTAGTTAGAAACTTCCCTCTTTTATTATAACAAGAAATTGAGGGCAAGAAATTCTAAGGATTGTTAAAGCATTAAATTGAAGAGAAGCAATTTAGAATAAACTTTCTTTCTCCACTTTGTTATTCTCAAATATTGATTTCATGGTGAATAAAATTATGGTCTTGCTTAAGCTGGAATGTTGATTTGGAAAAAATAGTGAAAATAAAATTTTTGGGTTAGAACTAACAAACAAGAATATATAACTTGAGAAAATTACAAATGCAAAATTTTGATGGTATGTGAGTCATGTGTTACTTAAAGAATTTAAATTTTCAGTTTAAATAATGATATGTTACTTGTGTAAGGTTTGCTTAATTGTAAAACTTGTTCAAATTAAAGATAACCTATTAAAGAATATATAAATAATATATGAAATAGATGACAATTAATTTGATTATTGATAAAAGAAATAAACTCATAATTCCATTTTTCTTAATGAAACCAAAATATTTGTGGTTTACAATTCATTTCTTTGTTTTTTAGTTTTTCCATGGCATTCTTTTTCAACTATTCAATCAATTTAGCTACACTGAATCAAATTATAGCAGTCATGGGTGTGTAACGATATTCTACTTATTCTTTATTGCTTGAACAATATGGTGTGTTTACGCACATCATTGCTTTGCACTTTTCCTTCACAATGTCCAACAATCCTTCCGACAACCGAGTCCCTTGGACCAGGACTTCCTCTACTTGTTCCTTTGTTCTCCATCTTTTAAACTCTCTTTCTACATATTTTCATGGTTTCTTAGGCCTTAGAAAGTTTGAAAGAACTGGACCAACTGAAGACTAAAAATGCCAGAACTCTGCAAAAGGTTGAATACTAATCTTTATATATATATATATATATCTAGAATGTCTACAGCAAGAACTTAGAGCAACAAGAAAAGAAATAGATGATTGCCATCACGTATATCGCACCTTGGATAAGTCTCCCCAAGGATGTCTTATCGTTGGGGCTTTGCCCACTGCATGAGCTAAATGTTTGCGAAAAGGCTGCTCTCTCCTCAAGTCAACCTAAGTAAAGCTGAATTGGAAAACCAGTTAGGATTCTCTTCCTACTTTATTAACAGGGGATCTGACTCTAGTAGCCTAGATCTTTTGCTGTGTACTTTGTTTTTTTTTTTTCTCGAATACTCTCGTTTCTTGTCATTTTTGTTTTAAAACCGTGGGTACGTGATTTACATACAAGATAGAAAGAGAAAAATGTAGTTTTATTCACAGGCTCATAAATCTTCCCACGCTCATAAATCTTCCCACTTATGTAACAATCAGCTATCTAGTGAGAGAGACAGGAGTGACGTTTAAACGCAAACCAAAATAAAGTACACACACACACACACACACATATATATTGAAAATCTATGTTTGAGATAAAAGTCAAGTCTTTTTAGATACAACAATACACACACTTCAATTTATTGATTTTTTTAAAAAAAAAATTCTCTATTTTACTTTGACAAAATCCTTTTTTTTTTTTTTGAAAAAATAAACTTAAAAATGCATGCATAATAAACATGGCTTTTGGCTATATTTGGTTTTCTTTTCTTTTTTTTTTTTTTAAAAATATACGCACATTTTAACTATTATAATTTTTAATTTTTTTTTCTTACTTATTTTTATATAATTTTTTTAAAAAATACACTTAAAATCAAATATCAAAAATCAAAACACAGCTTGTTATGTTTGTTTCGATGTTTAATTGTGTGTGTGTGTATGTTTTTTTTTTTAAAAAAAATTATATAAAAATAAGAGAAAAAATATAAAATTAAAAAAGTATAATAATTTGAGTGTATCTATTATTTTGGATTAGAAGCAAAACATTGCCATTTGTTTTTAAATGTATTTTTTGGGAATTACATAAAACTAAGATGGATAGGAAAAATTTTAAAAAAAATGAAAAACATAACTAGTTTTTATTTTTTCAGCGGCCGCCGACAGAAGCACAGAAATGGGGTCTCATTCCTAAATCCCAATTGCTGAATGCTGACCCCTGACACCGAGAGGGCGAAATCCGATTGCTGTTCACCCCAAACCCACAGAGATGATGCAAAGATGGTGTTCGCGGCTCCGCCTATTGGCATCCCTTCACTCTATTCCCAAGCCCTACCATGACCACTCCCGCCGCCGCTACCTCTTTGTCATGTCCAATCGTCTCCTTCATACTTCTCCGAATTTACTCCACAAATCCCACATTGTCACCCCTTGTGTCACTTCACTTAACTCTAATCCCCTTCGCCATGCCCCTGCCTTTCCCCACTTTGCCTACTCTCCGCTCTCAGTAAGTATCAATTTCTTTCTTTTGTACCCTCGGTATGATGTTCTAGGTAATTAAAGTCTTGACCAGTTTTGTTTCCGAAGGTTGTGCTCTTCGTATGGGAAACTTGCAGTGCTCTGATTTTATATGTTAAGCTTATTATTCTGATTGGATGTTTACTGTTAACTGGGTATTTGCAGCTGTTATGTGTTACTTGTCCTCTGTTGATTTTATCGCATGAGGGGAAGGGATGAATTCTTCTTGTTTTGTTTTGCTTTATATGCTTATATACATGATACAGACGCACACACATGTAATAGGAATGAATTGGGTTTTTTAATCTTAATGAAATACATAGAAATGAACAGTTTTACTTCCGCCTTGAGTTAGGACAGTTTCTAATCCTTTAGCTATGAACGTTGGGTCTTGCTTTCGGTGCCTTCAGAAACCACAGGCAGAGGTTTTCGTATCAATTGAAAAATTTTCCCTATCTCTTCATTGCATTTTGATTTCTTGGTTGTAAAACATTGTGGAGCTTCATATTATAGCTGACAATG
This sequence comes from Avicennia marina, assembly GCA_019155195.1. Classification (NCBI taxonomy): domain Eukaryota; kingdom Viridiplantae; phylum Streptophyta; class Magnoliopsida; order Lamiales; family Acanthaceae; genus Avicennia; species Avicennia marina. The sequence continues at coordinate 12,679,931 of CM032762.1, read as the reverse complement.
TCTGGGCATATCAGTGATTGAATGGACTATAATTATGTTGGTTTCTCATATTATTTGTTGGCAATGCAAACCTTATAGGCAAATGTGTCAAAGACGCACAGTGACAATGTGCTAATTGAAGTTACCTCTGGTTTGCTTAGGTTTAGGTTATTTATATTCCTTTTCCCTTTGGAATTGTGTTATAGTTGACCCAAGTGCGGCATATCACTGCCAAGCAAAGGAAAAGGAAGTTGAAGAGCAGGAAGCCGATGACTCCAGTGACTTCCAAAGTCAAAAAGATCAAAATCAAATGCTACTCGTATGTATATCATATACTAATTATAACACAGGCATTATATTTCATTACATAATTTTTTATGAGCATTGTCAAGGAATGTTGATTTTATTTTAATTTTCTGTATTAGGTCATTTAAAGGCCGATTTAGGATAATGAATGATGGGCAGATCAGGCGTTGGAAGGAAGGAAAGAGACACAATGCAAAATCAAAGGTTTGTCATCTTTGCATGTTATGGGAACTTAGTAAATACTAGTGCAATAAGATATTGTAAAGTGGTTTCTTAAAGCAGGATTTCCGCAAATTTTGGTTTTAAATGCTGGTTTAGATTTGATGTTATGGGTTTCATGCATAATCTGTGTTATTTTATATCTGCTGTCATTTACGTGCTTGCTCTTCTGGCTTTATTAAAACTAGGTTGAAGTGCTTGCTGAAGCCCATGGACATTTTAATTGATACTCACCTTATTTTAACTTAAAGATCTGTTGGAGCTCCTAAGAAGTTTTACTTCCATTTATAATTCTGTTAGCCTACATATAGAAAACTGCTTAATAGACAGATAATGGAAAGCCAAAACCACTTGGGGGTATTGAACTCTTTAAGCCTCATTAGTGTGAAAAAGTATATTGTTTGCTTGTTTAGTTCTTGGTATCAGTGTTTCCACCCTACATAGTGTGGTTCTGTTTTTATTTTCCCATCACTCTGTTTTTGAGGCTTTTGTATTAATATGGAAAACGAAAAAGTGGCTAGATGGCTGCATCTGCACTTCATATTAATAAAAAGATTGAACATCTTATTTAATTGGCTGGGGCAGTGGCTCAATATTGATGACTACCAGCCATTGGCACTTACTGTTTTTATGTCATTGATGGGTTTGTGTTTAATCTAGAAAATGTATACTAATGGTGGTCTCTGCATTCAGCTGCAGCTTTCAAGCTCCTTTTGGTGCAAGAATTATACTCCTTGTCTGCACATCTCTCAGTTTCCATATATAGTTTTAAATTCTTAAGTTGTCTGTTACTCCATTATGTTCATTCTTGGAATTTGTTTATATTTTCAGTCTAAGAAGGCTAAACATCGTCTCAGACAACCTGCTATAGTCCCTTTGGCCTACTCAAAAGTAATGAAGAAGCTCAATTTCTGTGGTTGAATCAAGATTTTCTACTTTCTTGAAATTAGTGCTGCAGCACATTTCTTCTGGGCAAAATTGTAAGTTCAGTTGGTTAAGAATTTTCCAAATTGGATGATTTTATAGATTCTCTTGCAGTCAAGTGATCGGCATTTGCTTACAAGATTGAACCCCCTTTATTGGGTACAATGATCATATTTTTTGCAGCACTCTGTTTCATTTTCTTGTTTGTTGATCAAAAAGTTTCTGCAGTGAACAGTTTCAACTGTAAGAACGCACCTTTGAGTGCTAGATTGGCTAAATATTATCATTGACACTTCTTCGAGTCTGATTTTCAATATATTTGCTGATTCGAGACATTGCTACTTGCTACAAGAATCAATGCGATATAATGATTCATAATTTCAGGACATGCCATTTCTGGGTATTTTCTTACTGAATCGGGGCCAATGGCATGATCAATGTTCATCTCCCTGACTAGATACAGCAGCATGTTAATTTTAGGCAAGCATAGAAATCCCTTTATACGATGTTTTACCTTTTCGTTTGACTATTGCTTAGATGGCATTTCGCTGTGGAAATGCTTCTGAATTTTTATGCCTAATTCCTAGAAAAATATAAGTCGACATTGTGTCCCCAAATGAAATGAAATACACATGCTGACCACATCAAAATTCCACGGAGCCACAAAAAACTAATGTTTGTCAAAGTACCTTTTGATGACACCAACTCTGTTAAGGGACACATGCTTGGGAGCATAATCGGATTGGGTCCACACACTAAACATAGGGTCTCATATTTATATATGTGTGTGTGTGTGTGTGTCCGTTGAATTTCTAGTCAAAGTTATCATACTTGCCTTTATTTTGCTCATAGTCGAATAATTCCCTTTACCGCCCTCATAGTTGAATTTAAGGCAGTGAAAGTGCCCTTCTTGGTGGAACCGTTGAACATGGTGGAGGGAGGGTAGCAGAATCTGGTTGGTGTGATTGTTGATCAGCTTGATGATCATGTCCTCATGTTTGGGCTCTACATGGGTGGTGGAGATCCAATGAAGAGGAGGAAAGTGGCACGCCCAGGATGGCATGCATGAAATCTCTGATCTTTTCTGTTAACTCTGCTTTTTAAGGTATGTTAATTAGGTAGGATTGTGGAACAATGGGTAATCTTAAATTCACATATTAAGAACATTTGAGTTCTTGAAATCTATGACACATTCCTGAACACGATCCTAAAAGGTGACAACTGAATCTTAAGGAGATATCAAATTAAAGAGCGTATGCCCCTTCTAAGATAATGATAAAAAAAAAAAAAGTATGTCAATAGGGGTAAAATTGAAGTTGCAACATTCTCTTTACATTTGATCTTTGGAGTGATGTTCTTCTCAGCTCTATATGGGTATCAAGTAAACAGCCATCATGGTCCTAATGAATTAAGATTTGCAGCTTGAAACCTTGGCAGAATCTCTAAAGTACCTTGAAAAATAATTTTTAGAATGACATGCCTCCATTTTTGCTCTGACATAGCTCGAGATATTATCTTCTGGTCCACAATTCCTGAAGATGGGAATTGGTGATGGTTTTGTAGGAATTATACTTGATTAATGACAAAGTGATATCATAATAGGATTAATTTTTAAGAAGTGGATTGTTCCGTGATGCACAACTCTAGATCCAAATCATTCATTACATAATTAGGTAGGCTTTGTTATCATTTCCCCAAAATAAAAAACAGCACACGTTAATCATCACATTTTAAAATTCTCTCTCTTTTCGTGTAATATATATTATTTTTACACAATTTTGAAAACTAAAGTGAACTTTTTTGTTACATAGCAATTAATGCATAAAAATAATATTAATTTTAACCCTGCTTCATGCATCTTGCAAGATTCGGCAAAGCGTGCCCCATGGTTAAGGGCAAGGGCATGCTTTGGAGAATTAACATGTGTGTGTGTGTTCGCGCACGCATATGCGCACAATGTATAAGAATGGACGTGACGAATTTCGACAGTTAAGGAACAGCAATCATGTCCGTTGAAACTCAAGACTATCGATTCACCCGAAAGGGTTGAACTCGTTAGATTTCTGGTACCTGCCTTAATTTATCTTTGGGTCGTTTCTATGATAAACATTGTACTTATACACTCACACACGTCACGTACATATATATAATAGAATAATTAAATAAATTGTATATCGTACAAGACAGCTCCTCAAATTCACCACTAGCAGAAAATGAAAACACATATTGAGAAGCTTATTGCATCAAGGTAAACCCGGAAGACCAAAACAAGGAAAGAGAGCACATCTTGAGCTTTAACCATGAACAGATTCAGCTGATCTTTTCGAATGATTTTCGTCCAACGCACGAATAGGGGAAGCCTTTTCACTTTCTATAATGTGTCCGGCAGCCTCAGCTCCTCCGAAGCTGCTGATATTTGCGAAGACGAGGATGATCATCCATATAATTCCCACACATAAGGGAACTCCAAATGCCTTGCTTGTATTTCCCGGCTTGACAGTTGCCTGTGCAAATCCTGCACTGGCTCCAAGTGATCGAGCCCACGAAAACCACATAAAAAATGTGCCTTCCTTCCCTGCTGGGGAACAATCCAGCAACAGAACCCTTCCGAATGCGTGCAGCAAACCTGCCAAATTACTTGGGAGTCAGCTCATGAAGGCATTTGAAAACTTGGCTCTTGGCAAAGGCTTTGTTTTTTTTTTTTTCACTTAACAGAGGGCTGTTGATGGATTGTGTGAAAATTCAAAGACTTTCTGTAGAATTTGACCTTTTGGCATGGTTTTGAGCTCATTGCAAAATTCCCTCTTGATATTTATTACAAGAAACCTCAACTCGATGTTTAGTTTTAGAAATATAGAGTAGAAAGAAAAATAATAAAGAAAAAAAAAAGAAAAAGACATTTAAAATATAGATTGTTTGGTTAAAAGGATTTTAATGATGAAAAGAAATTTATATAAAAAAGAAATAAAATTAACAAACGCTTAAAATTATCTTTTTTTTAATTTGAGAAAAATAGTGAATAAATTAATAAAAGAAATAGAATTAGTGAAGTTTTTGAAGGAAGAATAAAAACTAAAATATTTGTCATTCCATTGTTCTCACCTTTTGTGAAGAAAATGAAAATTTTCTTCTTAAGCTACAAGTTTCTTCTAATTTTTTTTTTCATAAATGCTTTTTTTTTAAGTTAACAAAACAATCAAAAACATTTTTCTCAACATTTTCCTTTTAAGTTCCTCCCTAAATTCTCATTCAACACATAGCGGAAGGGTGTTGTGAAGCAACAAAACTGTTGCAGCGCCTTGAATAGCTGCAAAGATAAGCATGTGACTTCTGCTCCAAACACTTCCTCTATAATAGAACCCGAACCCTGAAGTGAATGTCAATAATCAGAACCCCAGAAGCTGCATCTTCTCAGCATCAGACTTCAAGAGTTTCTGCAGTGGATATGTCAGTGGAAGAGAAAGCAAAGGGAACAAGAAATGCGTCAGACATAGCTACAAAGTGTCCCCTTTCACGCAAAGATATCCCATCGCGTAAAGCAACCATCCTCCGAAGACGCACGTGGTCGTAAACGACGAAATGAAAACGCCCGCGAGACTCCCTGCTGCGCGAGGATACTCGATAACCGAAATGACATGGGACATGGGAATGGAGCCCGACATCGAATCGGTGAGGATGGAAGCGGCTCTGTTAGTGCTGAAAATGTACACCATTCCAACGCCCCATGTCAGACCAGTGAAGATGGAGACAACCCATAAAGCAGTGAAATGGTCTGACCTCCTGAGCATGCCGTACGTGAAGCAACCCGTGAGGCTGCCCCCCGGCAGCCTGCCGCCGTGGAGTACAGAGACAGCCAACTTCCTTAATATCTTCTGTTGGGGAAGCGGTGCCATGGAGCCCGTGAAGCCGTTGATCATTAGGCCAAGGTGGCGAGCGTGGGTTGCTCCAACTGTGGCGTCTGCTGCCACAATGATGGTTGTGTAGGGAAGGAAAACATCGCCTGTGGCTGCCCCTGATATCGCCTGTTTTTTGTAGGCATGGTCAATTTTAACAGCGACAAGGCCGAGTAGGGGCGCAAAGGCAATGAGACCTGTGATCCAACAGGCCGAAGTCCATTCGAGTGGGGAGAAATTCAGGCTGCCCAGTCTGATTGCCTAATTCACCAGTCCTTGGTATCCGTAATGAGGCTTGAGTTTTGTAAGCTCGGTTGTCCAAAAACGAAAGAATTTGTCTTTACCGGCACGTGTCTTTTGGTTGAAAACATCTGGAATGGGAAAGGGACTCAGTAGCAGGAGGCAGGCAGCGAAATATCAGAAGTAAAATTGGACCGGCCAGAGAGTTCAAGAATTCAGTTCAACGCGTTTGATCGGAATCTGAAAAGTTGGTTTGGGTTAAGTTCTTCAAGACCAGTCATATTCATCCAAAAAAAAAAAAAAATGAAAAGAAAAACCGCAACAATGCTGAATTTGGCGTTCACCTGATCTATAACGGATAGAGTACCATGCTCTAAGAGTTTAAAAGTCAAATGGTCAACATGGTCTAAGATTGTAAAAGGATAAACTATTATATTATGACGACTAATGGGTAACCCAGAAAAACTTGGTTTTATTTTGAGTATCTTCTTCAATCTATTTATCTAATTTTCATTAATTTCATCATTTTCCCTACCTGAAATTTACTTTATTATATATTTTCTCTCTCGCTCTCTCTCTCTCTCTCTGTTTCTTTTTTTTTTTTTTTAATTTTTCTTTCCATTTTCTGATGATATAGAATTTATATTTAAAAATATTATTAATTTACTTATATAATTATTTGAAAGATACTATGTCCTGAGCGCACAAAATTTTCTTGTGATAAATTCATAAACATATTAGAATAGCCATCATATAAACCAGTAATCCAGGATTGTCTGCATCTTTTACATCATAAATTTTCCTTCATCCCATCATCCCAGCCACGTGCATCCTCGAAAACAAGTCATTAGGCATAGTTACCAATTTGAAAGACCACAAAGATTTGGAAATGGAGAACTAATTAACTTCAAGAGCATAAAGAGGAGAGACGAAAAGAAAACTAACATAACGAGCCATTTATTTCTACACCACTCAAGAAAACCTGCAACAGAAACTGAGCACACAGTTCTCAACCAAATCTTATTCTACTTGACAAACTGCAACACTTAGCTATGGCCTTATAGTAAGGTAAAACTTAATACCAATTGCTAGAATTCAAACACCAATGCATGTTGCTAGACATTATGGTGATTCAATACCACAATCATTACTTTGAGATTCAAACTCATTTTGACACAGAGTCTGAGATGGTTTGATTTCATTGTGTAGCTTGCCCCGGGATGTTTTGCCTTCATGTTGGCACATAGTAAGAGAGGTAGGGGTGCAGAGTTTACTTTCTAAAGGATTGGCGATGTGGGCTTGCATTTTGTCAACTTTGATTTCAGCCAAGCCATCTTTTTCAGAGGATTGGAAAATTGGATGCAAGTATGCCTTGCCCAGGAACGATTTTAAGTTGACATCTATGCCATCTTGTTTATCCTTGGTCATGGCTTCCTGCAGAAGTGGAAAGAATGAACTGGTAATTAACAATTAGAAAACACAAGAAAAAGGTTCAAAATGTACTTTGTCTGTGACAAGATTTCAACTGGATACTTCATGTCCTAAATTCTTGCGTAGAATCCTAAAATAAAGTGACGTGAAGGTTTACTATGGGAGAGCCTAGTGACACAAGGATAATGGACAAAATTCTATATATTTTCAAACTACGTATATTGTGTAGGATTATCTTACCTCAAGAGGGTACTTTCTAAAAGCTGGTTCAAAGCGATTCTTGCAGTACTTATGGAAGATCATAGTTAATATAGGTAGCACTATGAGCAAAGGAGTACAGCTCTTAGCCTTTTTTGTACTCAATAAGCCCATCAATAGAAGTTGTGATATCATTAAGCTTGCAATAATGCGACCATGAACATGTGGCCAAAATGCAGCAGCACTCTCATATTTTTGGTTATACACATTAATGACCTGCATGGTAGCAATGGATAAGATTGAGCGGCAATATAACTGACTTCAAAGCTAGTGCCTCTAATATTGCAAAGAAATAAAAAGGAGATCATCCAAGAACTCAAGTGTACGGGCATATTGACCTATAAGTATGTCCTTTAGAATGTTTCAAGAGGCTTTATACAAATTGTGAAAGCACTATATAATGAGCAAGTGGCAAGCATTCACTTAAAAGAATTTTCAGGACTTTGTTGCATTGTAACTTGGAATCTTTAAACACAGAATCCAATTCCAAAGAGCAGAACCAACCTGGTGACGATATACGACATAGGCAAAGGCAAAGAAGACCAGAATAAAAGGAAGTAAGATTGGAGTAACAACCATGTATACAAGGCCCACAAGGAAATACAATTGAAGGGTTGGTAAAGTCTTTGGAAAATCAACACTGTTTTTGTCCATTGCCATCTCAAAGTCACTCTCCGTTTCTCCAATGAAATTTCTCTTTAGGTGGAAAATCACTAAACGCTTCAATCGGAGAATTTCGCTAGCAACTGCAGCCCAACCATCAACCATTATATAGGTGATAAAGAAAGTAGCTTTCATTGGTATTGATACTCCAATATTTCTCGGGATCCTGCAACAAAGAAACTTCATTCAGAACACAACAAACTTTAGTGAAGGGTAAAAGGGCAGCGTGAGGGCGATGATTCCTGGTCATATTGCTTAAAACCCAACACCTATTTGTTTGACTTTTCAAAGGATTACGAAAACCCTTTAACTCGAAGAGCACAATTAATATTATTGCTCTGAAAGCCAGTTCTTATCTTCACTAAATTCTAAATTAGGAAATGCAAATTGATGCTGCAACTTTTGCTTAAGAGGATGAGTAGACTAGTGCGGTAAATTTTACCATCCATAAGGTATAGGAAGCCAAATCAAATCACTTAAACCAGTTGGAATATTCATACATTGTGCAATAGAACTTGGTATCCTTCTTTTTTGAAAAATCGTGAGGGGTAGAAAACACAGACGCAATGTTTTCTATATATATATATATATATATATATATATATATATGTATTCTCTTTCCTAATTGGTGCACAAAATAGACATCTTTCTGCATGGATTATGCAAGTGAAATACAAGAAGATTTTTCACATGTCCCTCCCATAACTACAATCCCCTCTATAAAAACACTTTGATTTGAATTTAAGCACGCAATTCCTTGCGTCAGGCATCTTAAAAAACAGTTTTCATCAAGTAATTGTGTCGATCCTGATTGTTCAAATTTCATTTTAAATTTATCCTTTTTTTTTTTGTGCTTAGCATGATCGAACTTATCAAACAAAATGTACTAATAAGGACAGTTTGGTTAGAGAGTAGGGCAGGCAATAGAATACTTACAGTGTCACAATATTATTTTCAGTTGACTAAATGTTTCTGATCCTGATTATTAAACATAACCGAAGCAACGAGAGATTAGGAGAACATTACTCGGTAGCTGATTGGTTAATGAAAGCATCAAGTTGCTGGAATGCTGTTCCTGTCACTATGCTTCCCAAAAACACGTTCACTAATATGAAATAGTAGTATTTTGCAGCAGTCCTTCGTTCCAATACTGACAGTGCAACATGTCCCTCTATTTTTGACATCATCATTAGAATCCTAGGAAGAACTAACAAAAAGACTTTAAGAGCCAGACCAGGAAGAAACCCCTGTAGGAATGACTTGATGAACTTCCTGCAAGAAAAGTCAAATGCTTCACTGGATGCGACAAATGAAGCGGAGAAGCAAAGATAAGGAATTACGATGCGCCAAAACGTGTATTCTCAGTTTCATGGCCCCTTACAATTTGGTTACTGGTCTGAGAAAAGGGGCAACCTTCTCAAGTCCTTCCAGATTTGCCAGTGACTGAACAAATGCAATAGGTATCATGTAAAAAAAGACCAATGCAAACACAGCTAATGATATCACAAGTTTCCGTATGTTGAGGGAAACAAATGGAATTGCCAGGTTCTTCCAGTATACATCATCTGGTTCAGGGGCCCAATTTGTTGACCACAGCGTGGGATTTTTGCTTTGTTGCGTCTGTGCACAAACAGCTGCTGCCCATCTCGATTTGAATGACACAAAGGCAGCAGGAGATTGGCATTTCATTTTCAACTAAGCGCAAGCAATGAAAAATAAATTCTATCAGACAGAAATGCAGCCACGATACTGACATATCCAGATAGAGTAACGAACACATGAAAATCTAAGAAATAGTAAATTGTCTAAATCAAAACTAGTTAGCCCACTTACCTTTTCATCAAGACCTTTAATTTGCTCCTTGTAGAAGTCCATTGAGTCCTCCTTTTCACCCCAAAGTCCAAGGAATCCTTTCTGAATGACAAAGATGTTGTAAGCTCTGCATAAGTTATGCTCCGCAGCAAGTAGACCAAGTACTTACATGTCTCTCCAAAATTTAATTTCTTAGAATATCTTGCCAGAAGAATCACGATGCTAAAGGGGTATACCTTTCCGGTAGGCTTGTTGCTTGTCTCTGTTTCTAACTTAGGCTGGTTGTCATCCGGCCAATTTTGTCGATTTCTTTTTCTAACCAGTTTGATGAGCTCTTTAGCATTGTATACAACCTGGGTGAAAACAAACAAAGGGCACAGAACCCAAAAGGTGTTCATAAGCTCAAGAAAACATTATGACAGTATGAACGCAAGGAAAAAGTATTTGCATGTTCGCCCTTACAGTTTCTGAGAGAACAGCTATTTCAGTATTAGAATTGCCATTACCTGGTGACAGAGATAGTGATCTGGATGGTTTTCCAGAAAGAAACTTTCAACACTATCTGATATTGAGCAACTAGAATCACGTGGCACATTCCTAACTAGAACCTGAAGGAAAGTCACATAAATTTTAATGAATACGCAACTGAAACACAGCAGCACGAGTGGAGAACGACTAACAAAAACGAGCCTGGAACCATTGATGTCAACCCTTAGCTTATTTATCCGGTATCTGGACATAGGCCATTAGATTCAATATTAGATCCAGAGGCCATGGCAAGGCCCTTAACAGTTAATCGTCATAAGAATGTCATAATTTTCTCTCGACATGGTGAAAGAACAGTTTATAACCAGTCTCCAAGCATAAAATTCTAAGCTCAACTTAGCATGTTTTTGAGATGTAAGTAGCCAAATGCAGAAGGTCCAAGGCTACATCAGTCTGACTCAAGAAGGAAATCAGCTGCAAAAAGCAGCAATTTCAGATTCTCTACTAAGAATGTGATTCATCAAGTGGGGTGAAATAAGAACTATGCGCCCTAAAATCAAATTGACTAGTCAGTGTGTTTTGTCATTATATGGAGACTCGTGAACCCTGTCGGGTCTATTGTCATCTGCTATTTAGTTGTCCCGTCATTCTGTTACTTTGCATGAAAAAAAGACGTTATTATCTATTCTATCGACTAGGTAACAGATCAAGACAGAAAAGATTTTCGTGGAATAGCCTCTTATTTCCTTATATAGCATAGAACATTGCAATGAATCTTGCTTGCTGGATTCTACCCGGAAGAACAGAAAGACAATACCATCGAAGATAAGTGAGAATTGAGAGGATGCTCTTCATTGTTTCAACCCATTACCTTGATAAAGCCATCAAATAATGTTTAAGATCCATTTTGTCATGGAAAAGAAGTCGTCACTGGACCATGTGGTACTTAAGCTGTCATTGAAAACTGTTTTGTTCCAAGTCTCAAACTTGACAGAATTTGCTCTTAAGCAATACGGTAATTGTTCGTAAGTATGCTCAACTTTTGCAACCCAAGAAACATAAATGTGACAGCAAATCGAGAAGTTTAATTTTCCAATCACTTGCATGCTCAAAAGTTCCACGTTTAATTTTGATTCTGAACTATGACTGTTCAACTAACCGTGAATTGTTCCGCGCGTCTGCCTTGTGAAGCCAAAAACTCTAGTCTCATAGATGCAACACTTTTATATTCCTTATAAAGAGTGTAGCAAGCCCAGAACGTAAACAAGTACTGCATTGATATGTGGATGAAAAACCTGGAATGTTTAATCATAAGCTAGGGCATGAAGCCAGAATACAACATGCTGAAAATTAATAGAAATGGACTACAACACAAAAAAACATCGGCTCCCATGACTTTCTAATTGGTGAGAGCCTCTTTCTCATCTGAAATTATGCATGGATAGATGAATGAAGGTTTATAGCTACTTGAGACAAATTTCCATGTTTACAACTTCACCTATGACAATATTGGTACATACATGCACCTCCACCTCTGAGAAACATATGGTGACTTAAGGGGGTTCACATACCTATATTCTGAGTGCTCCAGCTGACAGCATATAAATAAATTGATCAGACAGGCCTGTATGATGTGTTACTCTATCTTTGAGCAAACCTTATTTCCCCATTTTCTGAGTTCCTTCACAGTATGATGGATGATTGACAGAAAACCAATCAACACCAAAAAGTCTACCAACATCTGCTGAATTTTTGCGCTATTTTCAAATCTTTAACATCAAGAATTTCAAAGCAAACTTGAATGCACCGTGCTTGGCATAACTACCAATCCTAAGGCATCACAAAGATCATGATCAAGTTGTCATAAGTGAAAAGCTACCTAATTTCTGAAGTTTACAACTGGAGATAAAGAGAAAAGCCAGCCTATTCTTTTGTTAAATATCATCCTGTCACGAAATGAACAAAGGATAAAACCTTTTATATCTCTGAAAAGATAACCAATGCAATGATTCTGATTGTCGTGTTTGCAATGCAAGTAATGCAATGTAAGATGAAGAATGGTGGGTTGCCATATAACAAGCTAAAATGCTTTTATGTAAACAATGAAGTCATAATTCACAAAAAATAATTAATGCATACGTTGTATTAAAATTGCTAATAGCCCTTCTCTTCATCATGGGCCTAAAATATCTTCTTATTAAAAGAACACATGGCTTACTTATAAGACTTTGGTGGAACATTGGATATTGAAAGCTTGTCAATGTTGTTGACAACCAAGTCACGTTGCAGAGAAGATAGCATGCCGTCAAATACATTCACTGGAATCAGAACTAGGAATGCTACAATCGCTATTGGTCCGAATATTTTCAAGCTGCCAAGGTTTAAAGAGGCGAAAGAAGAGTGTCAATTATCCCAAAAAGGAAACTAGAATTTCAAAATCAAGGTAAAAACACGATATAAATGATGAAAGAAATCTGCTTTAATATAAACAAAACCAAATGCAGTTTAGGAGAGAGGCTAATAATACCAACACAGTATATTGTCTAAATTGTATTCATAGATAAGGCAGGGGAGATTTGGGGGCTCTGGCACCTCCAAGACACGCGTGGGCATGTGTCTATATATTATGCATGTATAAGTTATATGTGTCATATGAAGATTATTATGTGTTTATTCCTAGCTGGACCTTACAACTTAAGTCTAATTATCTTCAAGTTATTAATCATTTATGTGATTATTTGGTCAAATTGTATACCTTCTGAAAGTTTGGAAGATATATTAAACGATATAATTACATACAAACTCAAACTACAAAAATCAATGAATCATGGACCATACGATTTATTTTGCCTTCAAACTAATCATAAAAATTATATATTATTTATTAATTTAATTTCTTATAAAACTATTAATAATGGAGAAAAAAAGTTCTAAGAATTGTTTTATTAGTAGTTATACTAGAGACGAATTATACCCTTATGTATTTTCTAAATAATATTTAAATTATTTAAAGTAAATTTTGACAATATTTTTAATCATCATTCTGTGTAAAAATTAAAATTAAATGAATCTTTTTAACTTAAGACAGTCTTTGGCTGCAAGACTTAAATCATAAATTCTTCAAGGTTGCATTGGTATGAAAATCATGGCAGGTCATGGTAGGAATAAAGTTCAAGTCTAGTGTGAGGATGTCATAAATCATGGATAAATCCAAAACAACAAAACCTGATGACAACTGGAAGGAACAAAAACAAATGGTTGACTAAAAACAGTCGCAATAACCAATCGATACTGCTTGTTCCTAGAAAATAGCAAAATCAAGCTATTGAATGTTTAGTTATTAACATAACTAATAATGAACTATATTTTCAATGAATCAGAACGTGAGTTCCCAATATAACACTCAATTCCTCGGTTTTCAACGAAACCAATAGGGATATCCAAAAATAATGTTAAAGAAGAAGAGATTAAGAGGGTGTGTGGGAGAGAGTTTGTGTAATTTTTTTTGATAAAAAAATTTACAAAATGTTTGGAACTTATAAGTTTTTTCAAATAAATTGACTATTCTCAAATTATTTTTAAATATTTTATAAATTATTTTATTTTATATATTAAAAAATATAAATATCTTCAAATTAAATTTTATTAATAATATTTAAGTTATTTTTATTATAATAAAAATATAATCAATTATAATTATAAATTTTTATAAAATCTTATAAAAGAATCTTATTAAATAATTTACTGCTTTTTTTTAAATAATACATATAAATTTATAAGCTTTAAAAAGACGTTGTAATAAGCATTGCCAAGCAACCCCTAATCGGGAAATGCAAGAATCCAAGAATACATAGGCCTATCATTGTGTTTTTAGTTGTTTTGTCTTGATAATTGTGTAAAAAAAAGAGAAAAAAGAGATAAAAAAAATAATATTTGAGTACGTGTTTTCAAGAGGTGAAGAATTACAAAAACAAACAAAGCCATAACATTTTTAAGTACATCCAAAAATAAGAGAACGAGTCAGAACCATCCAGTAACTAAAACAATTCCGAACGATGATAAAAGACGGAATCTTGCAATTACCCAAGTGTGAAAATCCTCAAGAAAACAGCAGAATCAAGTCCGGCATGTTTTGTAATATCCGACTCGCTCATCTTCAGAGCTTCGGTTATCCAGTTGAAGAAAGTGAAACAAGTCCTGATATCCAGATTGAACTTGTCCATCTCACCACCTGTGCTCCTGGGGCTGCTCCTCTTCCCAGCAATGTGCCGCTTGGAAAAGTAAACCCTGCCGTTGATTGGCAGAATTCTGAGCAGCGCAAACGCAAGCAAGAATGCAAAGGCACTCAATATGTTGAAGAGCGCTGACACCCCAATATCACCAAGGGTGGCCATTTGTATGCTGATCTTACGGGTCTTTCAGTTAATTAGCTCAACGTACTACAACTTTATCGACCTGCAAGAGTGTGTTGTGTGTGAAACTAGTGACACTTTTGAGCTGGGATTCTGAGGTTTCTTCTAGGTTTGGTTACTGGAAATAATAATGTGATGGCGGGGGCACTGGCGTAAGGTGGTGACCTTGGTCTTGGTCTTCGTCTTCGTCTTTGTCTGTGCACCTGAACGTGGGGCTATTTTTTTTTTTTTTTTCCATTGGGGTCTTTTTAAATCTTCCCTGTCTTATATCAATAGACAGCATTATTATGCATTGTTGACAATAAAGGTTCTTATATAGTGCTTAGTTTGTCTGTTTTATAGATTCTTTTGAGATTCAGATAAGAAGTGAAATAATTATGTCCTTATATTTAATTAAGACGAAAATAACAGATGAAAAAAGAAGAATTTTTTATCAAAATAGAAACACACACACACACATACATAGAGAGAGGTGTAGAATATCTCGAATTTGTCATAAAACAATTAGAAATCACTGCCAGAAAAATTCCTATCCAGATGACCATTTGGGACGGCTTTTGTTGAAGAAGCCGTCCCAATCCATCTGGGACGAGAATTCGAGACTGTTACGAATCCGTTTCAAATTTTTGAGGTGGGTTTTTCCGGACAGGATTTTTGATATACGATATTCTTGATACAGTTTTGAGATAGTATTCTTGGCATAGTTTTGGAATAATTTTTTTTTTCCCAACTTTGGGATAGATTGATTTGACACGTTTCAAAACAATTTTTTGGAGATGATTTTGGAACTGTTTTTTTTATTTTTTGGACTCATTTGGTGTGGTTCTAGGACACTTTTTGTTATATGGCTTTGGGATGGCCTTTTTTGAAAAATTTCAACAAAATTTTCCTAGTGATTTTGAAGCTTTTTTAGGCTATTTCATACAATAAAATCAAAAGGCGATACAAGGAAATTTGGGAAAAATACGCGACCATAAAAAAAGCTAGTAATTTTTTGATATTAATGCATATGAAATGAGTTAATATAAATCTACACATGATATCAATAAAATTAGCATACAATTGCATTCATTATAAACTTAACGAGACATTGAAACTGTAAAATATTGGGCAAATGTGATATACATCTAGCTATCAATGTTGTCATCATCTTCCTCACCTTCTTCATTATCGTGAGAGTCCAACCGCGATTTCTTGGCAGCAAGTCGCATGAATTTGTTTAACTTTGCCTCTGTTTGTGCCAATCTGATCTTGTAATCATTTATTTTGCATTTCTCTCCTATAGCTACTGTTAAGTACGCTCCAATATCTTCTGCATTATTCGTAACTCAGTGTTTGATGAGGAACTAAAGCTAATTGATTCACGGGATAGCTACCTAAAGGACATAGCCTGGGAGCGACAGCTAACTCTTTTTGAATCCACTAAGTGCATTGAGGACTATCATATCCCTATTAGTGGAACCTGATGCAATCTCGTCGCCCTCTCATTCATATCCTTTTGGGTCCTCAGCTGTGTTTGGATTTTGTTGTATTTTTTTATGATTTTCTATATAATTAAGGCACCGTTAATGAAATACATGAAATTGTAATGTATGTAAATATGTTGAAAATATTGTACTTATCCCTTGAGACTACGCACAAGGGCCTGCCCCTTTCCCTACGGCGTTCTTCCATACTTCAAAGTAAAGCTCGAGGGGAGTTAGTGGCCTTCTAAGTTGTAATTTTTGTAACATTAATTCAGGGCTCTCAATTACATTACAATGTATTGCATGAGCATAAGCAAACAAATATGGATGATGGGGAAAACATAAGCCTAAGTCATGCGTAGATAAACTTATTGCTTATCATTCTTTCACTGTGTGCAGTGATTAAAATCAAGCTGGTAGGATAAATGATTAATGCAAATATGTTGTTAGTTGCCCAATCAGCCCAGTTTTTTTCACATGCTACTCTATATGTGTCATCTGCCCACTTGCCAACATCTCATCTCATTTCTTTTATAGGATCCAATCAGTTTTAGTGTTAGAAATTTTTACTCTATGCAAATGTTTTTGTATTAACTCTACAACATTTTCCTTAAAGGCTTATTGAATTGTTGTGTTGTCAGCTGAATCTCATGTGAATTTATTCTATTCATATACTTGTAAATATGAGAGTTCGTCTAATCATAGGTAAGCTCACTATATTTGTAACACTAATAATAACTAATTTGGCATACATGTACATTCCACACCACCAGTTGCACACATAATTCTATAGACATCAATTGCTCTTCCTTATCATCTGAAGACATTAACACCCTTATCATCTAAAGACATTAACACCCATAATTTTATAGTATTCTATAGTGCGACAAAAACGCATTGCACGCTTGCCTCTTTACGCCAATTTCTTCTCCTTTGTTGTGCGACAAAAAATAATTTCTTCCTTCCTCCTTTCTTGTTGTTGGAATTGTTTTAATCCATTAAATTATTAATTCGTGGCTTTCTAAAAATTAATCTGGAATAAGGCTTACTTAATCCTAGGAGAATATTTCAACTTTCTTCAATCCTCATGCACGATTTGAGCCACATTTATTTTGCTGCTAACATTTTCTTATAGGTTCCCTATGGAAATTCCCCAACACAGCCAACTCTTTAATGACATGATACTTCTTCACGTACTACTTCCTCTCTAGTCAAATTTTCAAATAACGGTCATATCAACAGAACAAAATGTTAATGCATAAGCAAAAACAATAGAAGCAAATATAGACCAATAGTCGATTTGAATTAAGACATAGCAATCTCTCAAAACATAAGATAGCAATAATTTTCAATAAAATGTACTGCACTTATGCCTTTCCATGGTTGACTAATCAATGACTTTATAAATTTTCAAGTGAACATTCAAAAACTCTCCCAAGCTTATCATTACATTTTTCGAGTCTCTAGTATTTGAAGAGGTCTTTCTAACCATATTCCTCGAAAGTAAGCTATCCAAAACAGTTCATGATCCGCTAGATTTGGTCAACTTTACATTTTTTATTCTATCTTTCTAGTATTGCAATAAAAGTTGACTTTCTTTATGCAGCTGATCTTCGTATCCCTTATTTTTAAGGAAGTCATTTTACAGTTGATCTTCATATCCCTTATTTTTAAGAAAGTCATTTTACAGTTGATCTTCATATCCCTTATTTTTAGGGAAATCATTTCTGTAGTTGATCTTCATATCCCTTATTTTTAGGAAAGTCATAACTTCATTATCTTTCCAAAATTCCAACAAATATCATTTGTCAAAACTCAAGTAGATACTTGGTTAAAGCTTCACTTTTTGTTATAATCTTCTTATCTTCAAGAATTTTTATAATAATCTTCATGATTGTGGGGGTGAGAGAAAAAAAAAATTACAAGGATATATAATGATTTTAGACTCCAACACATATACGAAAAGGACTGCTATAATGTATCAATCAAGTTTGTCACGAATAAGTGCCAACAAATCAAAATGCCAACAAGGTCCATTTATTTAATTTTTAATTGAATGAGGTACACATTGATACCTCCTTTGATTGTCGTATCTAAGGGATAAAAAAAGTCCAAACACTATCTTTATGGTCTATGATTAGGTTTTAAAAAATGAATAAAATTTCGAGTATAAAATATTATAGATGTAAAAATGTATGTTGGTCGGGTTTTTAAGGCGTGAGTATTAATATAACATTAAAGCAATATAAACATACATACGTTATAAATAAATTATACATTTATTGACATAAAATATACAACTACATGTGTCGTCTATATATATATATATATATATATATATATATAATGAAAATGAAAGGTAAGAAGGTGCAAGATGGAGTCAAAGGGGGCAAAGATTATAAATAGGTTATATATTTATTCCATATAAATAATTTTACTGTAAATATAATAATAATAATAATGAGGGGTGGAGTAAGGTTGGAGGGCCCAGGCCCTAGCCCCGCTCATCCTTCCTTGTATATTATATATCATATATAAAATTTTGATTTCAATTTGACACTCACATTAACTATTAGATCAAAATCAAAATGCTATTTACCATGAGTAGAAATTGTCAAACTAAATTAAAATTAAATAGAAAACTGTGTATAAATTTTCTGTATACAAATCAAAAAACTTATACAAGATAACATAAATTGAATCAAACTTAATTTTTGGTATAATTTTATAAATCAATTTTTCTTATTCTTCTCCCAATTTGATAAATTTGAAGTTTCAACAAATTTTGGAGAAATTTGTTGATTAGATCTTCCTTAAAACTAGTTTGGCCATAGAAAAACGTTGATTTGAGAATTCAACATTACAATCACTAATCAAATGCTAAATATGGGAAAGCACTGCCATGAATATTTTGAATTTCGCCAATAGTAGAGGATCTTCCTCGAATTTGAAGAGAGAATTTGAAACTTTCTCAAAACTTATTATTTGAATGTCTTTGTTTGTTTTCAAATTGTGTTCTAAATTGTAGAGTTCATCCTTATATAATGGTGGAAGAGATAGTCTTACCATATTTGTCCGATCAAGTGGTTCAATTGATTAGCCGTCAATATTTGACTTGACCATTGCTCCTTTTAATTAAAGATTTGATCAGATGTAACTCAATTTGTCAAAACACCATTATTTATCTTACATAATTTGATAAGACATTATTAGTTGTCAAATTAATTGAGTTTAACACTTAATATAATTTAATTAGCCAAAATTATTTATACTAAAAATCAAAAATTTATTTTCAAAAATTGTTTTTGATTAAATTTTCAAAATATTTAATTGGTATTCAATACAAATATTTCCACATGTCATATACTCTCACAACTATGTCATATAGAACGAGATAAGATTTGAGTTGGGAAGGGGATATCGTGTATATGCGTGGCACAAACAAAAATATAATTGCATATTAAATAAATAAAAGAATATTACACGTTTGTTTGATTCCAATTAAAGATTTCCTATCTGTTCTTATTATTTATTCGAACCTTTTAGGGTTGTCCCATATAGGGGTAGCAAAATCTTCTCATAATGTCTGAAATTGAAGCTTTGCTTGGATGGATATTTTCGTAAGAGGTAACGAGCGTAGAAATTTAAGAATATCGTTAATATAAAAGTAAGAAAAAAAGACATAAAAATATTATTTTAATGGTTAAGTTGAATTTTAAAAGAATGAAAATGAAATAAAATTCACATCCAAAATTGTGCTTTAATTACTTTAGTCATTTAACCTGATGCAATAAATTTTTTTAACGCTGTTCACATTTCGAAAAAGTTTCTTCCTTAAGGGTCAAGATTACATTAATTGGATTAACTCGCACATATTTCCATGAAAAGTATCATTGCAAAGCTTTACACGAAATTTTTATTTTGTTTCGTTTATGTTCTAATCTGATTAATTAAAGGCATGTAGAAATGTCAAAGAACAATAGAATCACAGACACAACGTTATTGTTGATTGTTGCAAGAGGGTCCTTGCTTTCAATTCTATCTTTATGGTGTACTATAGCTAATTTGTTTTATTTATCTTTCATATTTCCACTAGCAGCCCTACAATTTTGTCGTTATGAAATATTTATTTTGCGATATGAAATGATGAGGTTTGTGAGAGAGTTCTTTCCAAAATTTCATCTTCAAATAGAGAATAATCAATTTGACTAATTTTATGGTACTCACTTTGTTACTTATATGCCAATTAAAAAAAAATTGTTATGTTCTTAAATTCATCTATTTATGCTGGCTAAGTTTGTTACCCATCTTTGTATTTTATCTCATCAAATTTCATCTACCAAATATCTTATAACATAAAAAATTCATCCAAATTGAAATTTGCCCTCTTTTACATGTACAACTAATAAATTATTTTTCAACTATTATACCTTCTGATAATCATATCAATACCCTAATAGTGAATTATTATTTATATATACTATCATATTATCTAATTATTATTATTATACATTATATATATAAATACACAAATTCAAATAAGTCATATTATTTATCACATCAAAACGTTCCTTCTAAATATATGACTCATCCTAATACAATTTCTGCCAAAATCATCTTTCAACAAAACCCCCCACCTCAAACATAGCCTTTTTGTTGAGTTGTTACACCTCTTCAAATGAGGAGGGCCAGAAAGACAATCCACCTTCATTCTGCTACCAACCAACTCGCCAACGATAGGTTTAAAAATCAAACCAATAAAAGTGCATCAAAAATTGGAGTGTGGGTAGTTGGCACCAACCCTTGTGCCCCCACCATCGCCTAAGCAATAGCCCAGGCAATGAGCATCACCTTAATGTCGCCTGAGCAAGGACTTAGGCGACAATCTTTTTCTTTTGGCACTTTCTAACTTGCTCAAGTGACGTTTAGGTGATGAATATTCGGTAATTGCTTCCTTTTGAGACTAACGAGGGAAGGAAGCCTTTCTTGTAAATAGAGGTTGTATTTAGGGTCATGAAAATTATTAAAAATTGGTAGATAACACAGAGACTGTGAGAAAAGTTCTAAAAGAGTGAAGATTCCTTCTGAGAGTTATTTGGGGTAATTTGATTCTTGTAACATACACACCTTAGTATTGTTAATACAATCTCCCTTTGAGAGTTTTTCTTTGATAATCTCTCTTCTCCTTCTTGTCCAATTTCCTAACAAGTGGTACAGCTCTGATACCTTTGATTTAAGAAGTCACGGAGGAATCAGCTAACACTAGGATTAAGTTGTCTCCAGCAATTATGCAATTTGAAAACCTTGAATGGAAGACGAGCTGATTATTTGAGACTTGCCAAGAGGTAAAATCTAACTAATTTCTGGGATAATTTCTGTTCTCATTCTTGTCTAATTTCCCGACACCTTTGTATAAAGCTACATGCAATTGATTATCTAATTTCCCAACACCTTTGATAAAGCCACATACAATTGCTGTATAGTTATCAATAGTTATATAAAATCAAGGAAAAGAATTGCCAACATCAAGCTTTGAAGAGGGCATTCTTTTCGAAGCTACTAATCAGATGATTGATGTCCATTTAACTCTTAACCATATTTCTGGAATTGTCGAGAAACAGAGGACAGGACTGGACTAGAAACAAGATATACATACAACCCCATAACTCACAAATCAATTCCAAAAAGCCAAATAGGCAATTTAGGAACTAGGAATGGATGCTCAACCGTGGGATTGACAAGGCGATCCCGAGGCCCCCAAAAGCCTCCGTGGTTCATCCATGGAGAAGCCCAAAGGAATTATCAAAAGCAAGAACAAGGTGGGGATAACCAAGGCT
The DNA here is from genome assembly GCA_019155195.1 of Avicennia marina. Lineage (NCBI taxonomy): Eukaryota > Viridiplantae > Streptophyta > Magnoliopsida > Lamiales > Acanthaceae > Avicennia > Avicennia marina. The sequence continues at coordinate 12,658,005 of CM032762.1, read as the reverse complement.
CGAAGGTGAACCATGGTGCATTTGGGTGGCTGTCACTTTGATGGGAAGAAACAACAGGGAAAGAACAAGAATGCTGCCTTTTGCTTTGCTTGGAATTCACACTTGTCAATATGCAGTGATTCTTGTTTTGATCACCGTTGGTGGGTTAGGTCCATTAGTGGGGTTGTAGCCATCATTCCTGTTAGGTTATTGATTAAGGCATCGAAGTTAATGGATTAGATTTAGAGGTGAGTTTAGAATCCTTAAATAGCGAAGTTAATCCTCACGGTCTTGAAAATCGACCGACTAGTTTAACCGAAGATTAACTCGACGACAGCGCAATTCAGATGACCATCAATTGTCTCTCTCCCTATTTTATTTTTTAATTAATTTATTTATTTATTTAATTATGTTTTTGTGAATAAGAAGAAGAGAAGAGAAGGAAAGAGAAGGGAATTGGGAAAAAATGGAAATAAAGGAGAAGGGTAGGAAAAATGTAAATAAATCAATTTAAAAATATCAAAACAAAGAAATCAAATAAAAAAAGAATGAAAGTATAAATGGAAAAAATCTTGTTCCATTATAATTATTCTAACAAATGTTGATTATTTTTTGTCCTTTAATATGATTGTATAAGAACCAATAGTTTACCTATTATACATTTAGTTTTTTTATTTTTAAAAATAATAATTAATTATATATTTGTATTCAAATAATGATTTTACATTGATTTGTATACAATTTAGTTATGCGATTTTAAAATATTGTCAATCTATTTCTAAATCTTTTATTAAAAACACATACTCAAATGATACAATTCCACACTTAATGCCCGTGCATTTGAATTCAAAAGAATATTTTTGTTATACATAAAATTTTATTTTAATTATCTAAACATGTCAAAATATACTACATATATATTTTCTTATATAATATATTATTTAGAAAAAAAAATTTCGATATGTGTACATAATTTTTTATTAATGATAATAAATAATAAATTTTATTTCTCTTTTAAAAATTTTAATTATAAAATAAGTCCTCAAATTAAAATGAAAATTATTTTAGACAATTTATGTAAAATGAGAATAAGAATGAGTAGATAACAAAATAATAAGTAAAAATTATAAAGATAAAATATAAAAAAGGGAGAGAAAATTTAAAAAAAGTGGGCATTTCAATAATCTTCTTTCCACATTAAACTGAACCTCGTCTCCAGCCATGAACTTTCGACATCGAAGCTTTCTTCTATTAACAGTCAGTTCTACCTTTGTTCATGTTTTTCTATTCTCATTTTTCCATGCTCTATGTCTGATAATCAATCTGTCCATATTCTATTATATCAAGACTCAGAGGCCTAAAGAAACTATTTAGGTCTATTAGGTGAATTTACAAAAATATCCCAATCTCATCAATTTAAAACAAAATAAGATGAAGTTTAGTTAGTAAAATTAATACTACCTACCCACTCCCGTTTTTCTTTGATTTTCAACTTCTTGCTTCACTTACACTACGTCTAGTTTTATGATTTTAGAAAAAACAAAAAAAGAAGAAAATATTAGAGGAAAGGAAAAGAAAATAGAAGAACTTCAAAATATGATGAGTTATTTAGTAGAATGATTTTCATGAAAAAAATGATTTAAAATAGAAAAAAATAAGATAAAACTCAAATTTTATAATCTTTTTCATTATTTAAGAGAAATCATTTGATGATAGATAAAAAAAATAGAAATAATAAAGTTTTTAAGAGAAGAAGAGGTGATTAAAATAGTTTTCCTCTCATTTTCCTCACTATTTTGTCAGAAAAATGATTTTTCTTTTCTCTAACTACATTTTCTATCAACTTTTCTTTTCCTTCTCATTTTCCTTATCAACCAAACAACAAAAATTATTTTCTCTACCACTTTCTTTGTTTTTTTCTCCTCCCATAATCCTCGAACCAAACACGGTTTTAACAATGGCTGTTTCCATTGGCAGTTGTCATTTGTGTGGTTTCCTATCGCCTCTCTTTTGGGACACACTTCAACTGAGGATGTGGTGTTGGGTATGTTAAAAGATATGAATATGAACATATGTTGTGTGGTTAGTCTCATTATTTCCGAATTTAGAATTTCGCATATGTACTTACGTGCAATTCTATGTTTTGATTAATCACAGTATTTAGTATGATTCTTTATGTTATCTGTTTATTAGGGTTTTGTGGGTCTTTTAATCACTTTAATGTTGGATATTAAATTGAGGTAGGAAGAACTTGTTGAAGATGGCCTCTGGAAGTGTTAAATTTGATGATGTTAATGAATAAGAAAGAGGTGCAAGGGAAGCAAATGTGGATGGAAACCATAGAAATTCTTAAGAGTTCAGTCACGAACTCAAATGTAAGTCAAGATTCTATACTCAAAATTTAGTGATTTTCATTATGTCATATGTATTGATATTTTCACCTTTTGCAATATTTCACTATATTGCTTTTGTTAATTTGATGCCAATACAATAATTTTAACTTGTGATTTATATATTTATAACGTGTTTACTTTTAAATATGGGATTAAAGGTCATTTGGATCATTTTGAAAAATTATTTAATCACATATAATGCATAGAATTAAATATCTTTTATTTTAATTATTTTATACTGAACTTGACATTGATTAAAGACTTTTATCTCCCATAAAGAATATATGATTTGATTTGTTGAAGTAATTTATCTAATCTAATCATACAAAGTGAACATAGGTAAGTGTGATTGCTAATCAATTCAAAGGTAGTTTTTTTTATTTATATATATTTTGCATCAATAGAAACTGTAATAGTATGTAGTTTTTATGTGATTTATATATTTATATTACATGTTTTTCATGATATGGTAAATTTTTATGTTTATGCCTATTTCATTTGAAATTTTATTATACAAATAATTCCTTTATTTTAAAATTTAATTATATTCAATTATTATTTCTATTACTGCACTTAACACACACACACACACACACATATATATATATATATATATATCGTTTTTGACATGTATCAAGTGTGTTCCGATGTGTGAAACCCCTGCCAACATCAACTTTGGAGACGGTCTTGCGCGACTCTGAATGAGCTAATCCCCTCTTTTGGATACTGGTGTTCAGGAGACGGATCGGATCCCGTGATATTTTGGTATCAGAGCCCAACCAATGCGTTGGTGCCCAAAGAGGGATCTCTTGCGTTCGACTTGGAGAACGGGTCAGGCGCAAGTGTAATCACATGCGTATCGACTCGGAGAAGGGGGTCGACGCATGCATTGTGGTTGAGAGGGCCAAATGACTTGGGGGATTACTACGCACGCACGAGGTCGTGCGTGGGTTTTGAGTGGGGGAGAATGTGAAACCCTTGCCAACATCAACCTTGTGAACGGTCTTGCGCGATTCTGAACGGGCTAACCCTCTCTTTTGGATACCGGTGTTCAGGAGACGGATCGGACCTTGTGACACGACGACTAGTGTATGTATTTATATATATATATATTATTTATTGGACTGATTAAATCAGTGACACGTAAACAGTATGCTATTTACTGATTCGATTTAAAAAGAAATGGTTATTCTGGTTATTCAAATTGCTATAGAATAAATCATTGAAAATCCAAAAACAAATTTGGGCCTAATTTTGACTGCCCATACCAGTGAAAGTGAAATTCATTATTGGGCTGTGACTGTTTGGGTCTATGGTTGTCATTTTGAAATTTTTGGGCTTTTCCATCTCACAGTCAGCCCATATTCCTTTCTTTGGGCAAAAGAAAGTCACAAGAAATGAAAATATATACGCAGACGGAGAAACGTTGGATACTCCCCCAAAAATCTTCACCTCTCTTCTCTAGAATTCCGTACCGTTATACAGCATCATCTTGTGTAGGTTGAACGGCAGACAGAATTGATGGCGGCCCTGCAGTATTTGGAGACTCTGCGGAGTGAGCACCCGGAGCTTTCCGATTGGTACGACTCGCTTTCAGATCTGTACCAGAGAAAGCTGTGGCACCAGCTCTCCCTCAAGCTCGAGCAATTCGTCACCCTCTCTGTGTTTCAGGTCCCAAACGCTAACTTCCGTGTGAATTTAGTGTTTAGATTTATTTGGGATTCTTGTAATTTTCTTTTTTTGGATTATATGACTTGGTTATTCGTTTTGTTTTTTCTTCTGATTTGTTAATTAAATGAGGTTCTGATTTTTTTATATCTTGATTTGGGGAGGATTAGGATTTAGTTTTATGTTTGGCTTGGGACAGGGTCGGGTTTTAGCCTTTTAGGGTTAGGTTTATCTGTAAAACTTTCAGGGAATTGAATGTTCTGATAGAGGTTTCGTCGGGTGGGTTGTTTTGTTTGCTCTTTTTCGTTTCTTCAAATAAATGGTGGCGTGGCAACGCAGGGAAAATGGAATATCTGAAAACTAATGCTCTGTCATAGTTATAGGAAAATGGGGAGACTAGCTAGAACTAAAACTTGAACGAAGGAAAAAGACCTAGAAGTTTGTGAGAAAGCTAATATTAATAGCGTGATATTCGCGTTGCAGTATAAAGTTGGTTGTGCGTGTTGTGGCTCAGCGGCGGCTCTATGCTGAGTAAGCTATCACTTAATGAATCTTAAGTTTGACTCTTAAAGGGTTTGCTTCCTATTTTATTAGGAGTTATTTTTGTTCCAATTTCTTAGTTGTCAGAGTGAAGTAGTAATAATTATACAGTGAGTGATCAATTGAATGTTCTGAAAAAAGTCGATTCATGCTCCCCACCCCCACCCACTTCAAAGAAAGGAGGGAGGGAAAACAAAAAACAGGGGAAGAGAAAGAAAAACAATAGAAGAAATTTGTCTTGTACTTAATCCAATCTGACTTGAGAGACACATTGTGAAAAGGTTTATTCTTACTGTTTTATGGAGAAATTAAGAAATGTTGCTTCCAAAACTCATTATTTATGTGCTACTTGGTTGTGTGTGCTATGGTAGATGGCAGAATCCTTTCTCATGTTATTTTGTGTTTGAGGGAAAATGACATACTGCTTATGGTGCAAAGACATCAGAGAGAAACGGAGTACATGGTTTATCTCATTTTAGTTGGAATGACATACTAATTTGACTGTCGCTGTTTGCATGTGCTTTTATGCAGCTTGGCTTGTGTAAATTTAATTGTAGTCTTATTATCATGGGCATGCCATATGTAAGCTTGAATAGTTGGTTGGCAAGCTTTATCTAATTTGAGTCACCATATGTCGTAAGTATGATACATTGCCTTCTTGAATCATGTGTTTGTTGCATTGTAACATGTTTAAGATATTATTTTCTAACTGGAAATGCTTCTATTTGCTTTGAGGCTCAGGGATGTATCTAGGATTTATATCTGGGGGGGGGCTAAAAATAAAATTTATATTTTGAATATCTTTATATGGTTAAAAAATTATTTATTTAGTTTTGAAAAGTTGTTTAAATTAAAATTATATCTTATATTTTAAAACAATTTGTCTATGGTACAATACAAAATCAAAGTTTGTAATTGTTTGATTATCTTCTTGTAGTAAATTTTATCTCTATTTTTCAATCTTAGTATTTTTATATGATTTAATAATATTCAAATTTAAAAAATTTATTTTATTTTTTGTTAAAAAATAATTAAATTGATTAGTTGATTTTTTTCAACTACTTTCTGAAATTGAACCTCGTATAATAAAAATTAAATATCAATTTTAAAGCATATAAACACTTTAGTGTATCTGAAGTATTGTATAATATATACTGATTTAATTATACAAGTACCATTATTTCTTTAATTTTGATTCCAAAACATATTTAACAAATAAAACTGCAGATATCCCAATATTATTTCTATAATATATAAAAATTATTAGATAAAAAAGTACGCTCAACAAAAAAGATATAACATAGATATTGGACCGTTACAAAGTAATTACTATTTATAATTTGATAAGTTCACAGATATTAATAACTGAATAATTCCAAATGATTTGTATAGAAAAGTTATAGTAATTAATAAAATAAAACGTATATTGAATAATTAAAAGTAAGTTATATTTTTTTTCATATATATTTGATAAAAAATATATTGTTTGAATTTAAAAAAAGTTTTTTTAGGGTTGATAAATATATTTATAAATTATTATATATAATGTAAATTTATTAAAATTTTGTGAAGTAGGAATGGGTGGATGGAGGATGCCTTTTTCAGGGGGTGGGGGGGTGGTGGACCAAGGGAACACATTTATTGTTAAATTATTACTAGTTATATTACTAGTTAATTATTAGTAGTTCAATAATAAAATAAAACTATTTAATTATATATTTTTTTTATAAAGATACCAATAGAAAAAAAATCGAGCTAATAAAAAGATGAGGAAAGAAGAAATTAAATTTTAATTAAAAAAAGGAGACTTTAAAATGAAATTAATGAAGAGGGTAAAGTAAAAAGTAAAGGTATTTCAATTCGTCTATTATTTGTTATAGGGGAATCCCCTAGAATAACTAACTTTGGTCATTTAATACATTTTTTTGAAATACGCTTCTAATAAAACTATATACTATTTATATATACTACTTATTATAGGGGAATCTCCAAAAATAACTAACTTTGGTTCTTTAATGTATTTTCAGACGTGCCTTTGGAATAAAATTCACTAATTATAATTAATTCCCCTTTAATAACTACCTTTTGGTACTTCAAATAGAATAAAATGCCTCTTTTTTATTTTTTTACTTTTTTCTTCCTTTTTAATATTTTCTCTTTTCATCATTTTCCATGAGATTTTATTTTATTTATTTCTTCTTATCTAACTTTTACTTTTTATTTTGCTCTCATGTTGTCTACATTTTAATACAATATAAAATATAATAATTATATTTTATTATCAACAATTAAACTGTATTGTTATAATGCAATTAAAAATAAATAAATTTGTTAGGTGATACATTTTGAAATAAAAGACTTATGCGCATAATTAAAAATATAACTATATAACTTTATGTATAAACATAATAAATCATATTTTAAATTTTAAATGCTCAAGTATTGAGTTTGTGCTTGAGTGTGCACAAACTATTAGTTTATATTTAAAACTTGAAGTAGTTATTAAGTAGGGCAAAATTAATTTATTATAAGGAGTATTTTGGGGAATTTACTAAAATAACTATAAAGTTATTATTAGAGATAGAATCACAATACATTAGTTATGAAGGGTATTTTAAGAAACTATTACAGACCTAATAAGGTTCTTAGCATTAATATAATAGTATAGATATATAATTTAAATTTGTTGAAATTTTATATACTGGTGCCTATGAAGTAGTTTTTTGTTGTGCAAACAACGAGTGCATCAGAATGCTAATATACAAAATGTGCTCCTACGAAGTTGCCTGTAGCTACATTGCGAAACAAAGAATTTTAGAGTCTAAGCTGCGTTTTGCTATTAAGTTGGTACACACTAGCTACAGTTTGCACAGAGGGTTGAGTTATGTAGTCCTGGAAAGTCTCATGGAGTGATGATAAGGTAGCATCTGGAAGGGAGTATTTCTCAAAGTCAGAACTTAAGCTACCTTGCGTATTTGGGCTTAAAAATTTGTCAAAGGATGGCGGCAGTCATTGCCTTTCCTCAGATAATCTTATGAATTATATGCCTTTTGCAATTCTTCTTGTTCTTATTATTAATAAGTCCCTTCATTTCATTGTTTTCAAAATTGTTACTTATTACTTTATTTCTTCCATGACACTGATTCAGGCTGGGGATTCCCTTATCCAGCTGTACCACAACTTCATAACTGATTTTGAGACGAAGATCAATCTTCTCAAGCTTGCGCATTTTGCTGTCATAATTTCTCGGCAGTATTCAGAGAAAGAGGCTGCAATAGGCTATCTTGAAGAAGTTATTGAAAAGCTTCGTAATACCAAAGAAATGCGCATAGATGAGCCAATACTTTATATCAAAATGCAGATTGGTATATTCAAGCTTGAGCAGGGAGATCAAAAAGAATGCAAGAATCTTTTGGAGGAGGGAAAGAGTACACTCGACAGCATGACTGATATTGATCCCTCTGTGTATGCCAGCTACTATTGGGTTTCATCTCAGTATCATAAATCCCGCCAAGAATTTGCTGAGTTTTATAGAAGTGCTCTTCTTTATCTAGCTTACACTTCAGTGGAGTCTCTGTCAGAATCATTTAAACTGGTGTGTTGTGTTTTATTCTGTTTTTGTGTTTAATAATCTAAACTATTTTCTTATTATAAGGAAGTTATATCTCCTTTATCTAAAGCTAGTTTAATCTAGTTAGGTTTGTTTATTTACCTCTATCCCCTTCGGTATATTTGGTGACTTCTATAGTAATGATGTCTTAAAACAGTCTTGTGTTGTCTATTAGGATTTGGCATTTGATTTATCACTCTCAGCCTTGTTGGGGGAGAACATCTACAACTTTGGTGAACTTCTTGCTCATCCGATTGTAAGTAATTCAAATATGATGGTTCCAAATTTCTTAACTCCTATTATTTTCATCCGTACATTGTTAAAGTTATGTTATACACATTTATATGTAGAAAAGATTTGCATTACATGTTATGTGCACAAAATGCATGGATCTAGTTATAAACTATATCTTTCTTATCTGATCTGGTTATAGATTATGTGTTTTTACATTTAATTTTTTTAAGAAAACAGTTCTCAAGCTGTCATTTTATCCTCTTTTGCAATTTATGCAGATTAAAAGCCTTTTGGGGACTAAAATTGAGTGGCTTTACTATATCCTTGAAGCATTCAATTCTGGCGATTTAGTGCGTTATCAAGAACTATGCCGTGTACATCAAGATGCTCTGATTACTCAACCTGCATTAGTCCAGAATGAGAAAAAGCTTCTGGAGAAGATCAACATTCTCTGCTTGATGGAGATCATATTCAGGTGAATATTTATAAAATTTGAACGTCTGAAGAACAATGAGTTGCCTTGGCCTGTTTGGTTTTCACTGAATTAATTAACATTCTTGCAGCCGGCCATCCGAAGATAGAACTATTCCGTTAAGTATTATCGCTGAACGAACAAAATGTACAGTAGAAGCTGTGGAGTCTCTTCTTATGAAGAGCCTTTCAGTAAGTGCATGCATAATCGTTACTTATTTTACTGGCTCAAAAGCCTTGTTTCATATTATTACAAGTAGCTCATATGAGAGGCTTCTACTTCATTTTATGTCTTGGTTTGCCGCTGTCCTTTCTTAACAAAGGCATGGATTAACCATTCTGAGTTCATGATAAAGATAAATTAAACCAGCTCAAAGAAAAATTATTCAAGTTTCACCAATGAGGTCTTTGCTGCGTCCAGATAAGAATTATTTGGACCACTTGATCCTTAATCAACCTGTGGTAGAGGTTGAATGGTTGTTGAATCTGATTGCAGGTTCATCTGATAGAGGGCATCATCGACCAAGTTGATGGAACCGTTTCTGTGTCGTGGGTGCAGCCTAGAGTTTTAGGAATTCCTCAGGTCAAATCTTTGCGTGACCGGCTGGACGGTTGGGTGGATAAAGTACACACTGCTTTGTTATCTATCGAGGCTGAGACGCCGGATTTAGTTGCAGCATAATTTTACCTCCTCCCCTTCCATTTCTTTAACCCTAGCAAAGAGGAAAACCACCCGGGTTTCTTGTGCCACTTTGTATGGTTATCCTCTAGTGATGCTTGTATGTTTATTTCTCTCTTTTTTTTTCTCTCGAGCAACACCGTTTGGTGTGCTACACCCAAATTATTGCATTGGACAGACTAAGATTTTCTTTCTTCGTGGTGTACGCACAAGATCTATGTTTTCATTGATGAAATGAAGTTCAGGCACAAGATTAGCATTGCCCATAAAATGGTACAATTCACACTCATACTCCGTTATAGCTGGGGAAGGGCTGCCGAAAATGCTACAGTGATCAAAAAAATGGGAACTCAAAAGTGCAATGAGGTGTGTTTGTAGTTCAAGAGCTACCGAGAGTTAGAAAGTGAATCTAGATATGATCTAAAGCCATTGTTGTTTGGGGTTTGAAAACTTGCCCCAAGCCAGTATGACGTGTTTGCGACCAATCGTGATTTGGTTTGAAAGCATTGCCACATCTAGCCCATCAAATAGGGAAATAATTTGTCATTGAAGAAAAATAAGGACTATGTTTGGGAGAGGGATTTTAGTTTGAAATAATGCTTGACAAGAGTTTGGTTAAAATGAGAAGTATGGTTGAAAATAATATTTTGATAAGATAAATAATATGATTTGTTTGTGTGTATATATATATATATATATATATGTATATATATAAATAATAATGATTAGATAGTGTAATATTAAATAAAAATAATAATTATATTTTAAAGCATAAATGAAAAAAAATGTGTGTATATATGATATATACATATATATTAATTTGATTATTAACAAGTATAACGGTTGAAAAATAATTAATTAATTATATACATATATATTTACTTTACACAATTTTTTTGAAAAATACACCAAAAAAACACCTGTCCAAAAACATAAACAAACATTTCCTTAGCACTTGGTTGCTTCTTCTTGCAGAGAAAAGGCTGAAGTTGAAGATCAATCGCGTGAGGCATCGCGTGACTTGAAAACATTTAGAACAAAAAATTTTCAAGGTTAGAAATCTTCTCTACCTACTAAAGCCAGGGAAAGTAAATGATAGCTCAAACTCAGCCTTGCTCAGATTTGCAGAATGGTAAAACTAACGAACACGAAATGGAATAATACATACTCTGGTGGGTTAAGGATGTGTTGCTACAAGTCTACGTTCTCCATCCAACATTCTTACCAGTATCTAGATGACGTCAAAATCACAAATGGTACATTTTATGCGATCACATCTGCCTCAGGAAGTTAGTTTTCACTCTTGCTGGACAAATGGTACAGAGCTCACATCTTCTGCCCCACCGTAGTAGCGCTCGTCCCTCTCCTCGTCCCACCTCACCACCTGCCGTATATATTTGAAGGCCTCGTCAACTGTGGGCCGCTCTCTCGCTCTGGTTTGCCAAACAAAGAGCTTTCGGCTGGTGAGGGAAGCGTAGAGATCCTTGAACTTCATGGCTACGTAGAAGTAGGCTTGCTGTGCTAGGAATTGGTTTTCGTTGTTGTCATGAGGTTGCGCGGGGCTGAAATCAGCGAACCATTCGCAGGTTCCTAGAGGAACACGGTTGATCTTCTCCTCGAACAGATCATACTTGTTCAAAATCAGCACAAATGGGGTGTCTTTGAAACAGGGATGCCTGACCATTGCCTCAAAAAGCTCTTTGCTCTGAATCATCTTGTTCCGAAGCAGCACACCGCTGCCAGAGCTCTTTGGAGACACCCACACCTGATCATAATCACTCAGGGCAACACAGAAAACTGCCGCACGGGCATCCTCGAACATATTCACCCACTTGCATCCCTCATTCATCCCCTTCGCATTTACTCTGATGAGTTGGTACCTGATACGTGAAATAGTGCAGAAGATACATGCGTGAAATATTTGCACTGAAAAGGGTATGAAACAAAGAGAATGTAATTTCTTTATTTTAATATCATTTCATGGAAAATCAGGAGCGTAGGCCAACAATCACATGGGCTTATGCCCGGAGCAAGAAATAGAAGCACAATACACTTTCGCCGTAAAAAAAATTTGAAGTGTTGATGAAATAATAGAAGCTTGTAGACATTCTGGGAAAGTCTTCAATTCAGATTTGGAAGAAGATCAAGTGAACCCATAATGCCTAATTCATAGTGCAAGAAATAAAATTCTAAATGTTCGTGAAAGCACTGAACAATTCCAGGAATCAATCAGGGTCAGCTGGCACTGCCATCAGTGCAGAGCATAATTCCACAAAGAAAGTCTTTAAGATGCCAAAATCTACCAGCAAAGAGTTGGTCACTAATGAATGTATATAAACTCCAGATCTTGTTTTACCACGTTTGTTGACCACAACAATATTGTCAGACAAGAAACATTACTTGGTAAGAGCTGGGGGCACCGTTCCCACATTTTCTGCGTAGGTTTCTGACGTTGGGCTACGATCACCAATGGAGAACTCAATGAAAGACAAACCATTCCCTTGAGTCACCCCTTCAGCGAACAGTATATCACGATCTGAAGGTTCGTAGTCATTGCTTGATATTTCAGCCGCCTGTGAGGCAAACCAAGGATTCACTATGCACGCCTTGAAGTAGATGCAATTTAAGATAACATGAAGACTAGAAACTAAATTTATTAGCCTAACCAATGTTACAGATATACAAAGTGAAAAGTGGGGTTTTGCTGTATCATTATGAGGACTCTAATAAAAAGAACATAGATTCAAGCCCGCGGCTAATTATGTGAAGTGGTTGACCTTCATGATAAATCATACAAATATTTAAACAATCATAAACACAAGTGATTGTTTTATACAGGCCACATACATATAGACACTCGGACAAACTCAGAAGTTCAGTGGATAGATTCACAACACTAGCACCAAAAAAAGGAAAAGAAAAAGTTCCAGGTACACTGATGCAAGGTCTGCAGGTATATATAGGATTGATACTAAGAATAGCTTCCAAAGCCAAAATCAGTAAAGATAACAGATGGCTAATGGTTCAAAATTTACCAAAAGATATAGCTAAGATAAACAGACCTTTTGTACCAAAACAACCAGTGAACTACTTAAAAACAATAAGTGACAAAGGATACCCGGCTCAAGAAGTACTCTGCCACATCTGGTAGAAAATGAAGTTCATTCTTTCTCCGGTATGTTTCCTGTATAGCAGGATCTCTCCACACTTCTTCAACAAGCGGAGCATATTCACGTGTTGCAGCAGGAAAGAACGCATCCAAATCTCCAGTGGCTATGATGTCGAGGAGCCAGTTGGAGAAATGCTTCAACTTTGGACTAAGGGAATAGATACATGGCCCAGGTTCATTAGAAACTAAGCCTTCCTCTGTGCATATTTAAAAGTCAATCACAATGTGGAGCAAAAGCAACTGGAAATGATTGTTGGACTATAATGTTCATCATTGATAACTGAATAAAATAACAAACAACATTTAACTATTTATTACGACTTATCTTCAAGGAAAACAGTAATCAAATTATCATCTAAGCTTTCAGAGTTCTTTGCTTATCACCTGATTCAGAGACATGGTCATAAGGATCTTGCAGTTTGGTCTCCAATACAGCCTCCTCCTCAAAGCGTTCTCGACCATCGAGAAGAATGCTGAGATATTTGTACATGTTACTCTGAATCATAAGCTTGATGTCCTGCAGTTCCTCAGGGGTAAACTTGCTGCCGTACAAGAATTTGGCCTGTTTAGGGAGTCAAAACAAAGAAGCCGTTCAGGAGAAAGATCTATATCATGTACGCAGGAACAAAATTTAACCAGAAATTATAAAAAGCATGATTAGCTAATCCTCATGCAGTGTGGCCAAATCAGGAGTATCCATAAGTAAATCCTTTTACATAAAACATGCAAAGGATGTTGCACCGTAACGGTCTTGATATTTTAAACATCAACAGTGATCTGCCCCAACCTAAATTGCTTTTGCCGCCCAACAAATTCATAGGCTGGAATACATCTTTAATCCTCCAACACCAAATGAATTTACAATGATGGGAGACCAACCATTCATTTGATCTACTACCCATAGAACCTATTATTTTGAGTAAACCATCCTGAACTTAATTGTCAGCATTTGTGGTTAGCATTTTTGTGAATTAAAAAACTATTAGAAAAGTGGCGTTTATTCCTACATGAATGCAGTATATGTTAGGATCAATATTGTAGTGGTCAGGTTAGATCTCCTAATTTTTTCTTTACATGCTAGAACAAATATTTGCAGGAAAAATCATTTACAATCACAAGAAATCAATAAAATGGATCCCAATTGGATTGCAATGTGTGAATGACATGAATATCCTGTTCTCCAATACCTTTGTATTCTCCTTGAAGGGGAAAAAATATGCGAGATTGAGATGTCTCTCACCTACCACAGATTTAACATCCTTGTTCCCCTTTCTCCTTACCCCATCAAAAACCAAAAATTTCCTTAGTTACAGTTTCAGAAACACGCAAAATGCAAAACAGGACGATGAGAGGTAAACTGATCTGAATTTTCCATGCATTAAAATACCAGGAGAGTAGCAGGGAAACACCAGCAAAAATATTTTCCAAATTTCCTATCCAAAAATTGTAACCTGTATTTCTCTAATATCCGCCTTTCTGTTCCTTCAACTTTCCAATTCAACCAAATGGACATGGGAATTTATATTCTTTTCTATTCAATTGCACTTGTCCCAGATATATTTTACCTCACAGCCACCCAAGTTACCAGACACCTTCAGAGACCTTCACAATTTGCAACCTCTTGATCTCCAGTAGAACTTACTGTTTTGAACAATATCCTTTCCCTATTCAACCATACTTTTTCCACAAGCATTTTACCTCACAACTACGCTAATTGCCAGATACCTTCAGAACCTTTTGCAATTTCAACAGTTTGATCAGCAGTAAAACTTCAAGTTTTGAACAATATTGGACAACATGGTGACATCTTGAGGATTTAGCTGCAACAAGCCATGAATTACCTTACTGCAACATTTTTAGCATACTAATCAATTCTAGAATGGTCAACTATCTAAAAGAAAATATGAATTCTCACTACAAGATGTAGCCGGCAGGTTTCAGTTAGACAAAAGATTTAACAATTAGAATGCTAACTATATGCTCAAACACGGGGAGGCAGAAGAAACATCCGCAGCATTCAAAAGTTAAGGTGCAAACCTTACAATTCAGTAATGCACATTAAGAGACATAAGTTTGTTGAGTGGTTAAAAAATAAAGTGCAAGACAAGGAAAACAGAAGGCAAAGCAAATATATAATAAATATACCATTTTTCAAAAGACGATGAGAAGAAATACAAACTGTATATGTATATCAAATATTTGATAAAATAATGATACCAAATTTTATAATTTCTCCAAAATAATCCAAAGAATAAAAACAAAAGATCCAAAGATTGCTTTCAGTTGCTTCACAGGAATTTATTTGACTAATGGAATAGAGGATCTGAAGATGGCATTGGATATCAAAATTAATATTAACAGTAACTCTTTTGACAAACCCATCAAGATTACCTGCTTGAAAATAGTGCTCGTCCCAGAGCCCTGAAGACCAAGTAGAAGAAGTTTCTGGATATTTTTCTGCTCTAGATAATTTGGTACTGCTGTATAGTTGCTTGGTTCATCCCTATGCCCCAGAGGCCGACCTTGTGGTACAGGCAAAGAGAACAAGGAGCATATAAATCGGGTCGATGCCTAGTGAATATAGATTTAGAAGTGTCGATGATAAGAGCCCTCGGATATACTGCTATATCGAAAATGCACATCTAAGTTCTCTTTAAACATACCTTTTCCCAGATATTTCCTCTTATATTATTTTCGCCTTCCTCCTCATAACGGCCATCACCATACACCCAAAAATGGGTATCCCGAGGGCATTGCACATTTGCCAGCTGAATCAAAAGAAAAATAACACATTTGAAACCCAAGTAGACAGAAAATAAGTTCATCCGATTAAAACAACCACAAAGTTGAGTCCCACTACTAAAATTCTTTAAATCACAAAAAAGAACCCTATCACTCAAAATTTAAGCTATTGCATGGCTAAAACATTAGTTCTTCAGTCCATTCATAGCTTCTAGTTATCTCTTTTCTTTATTTATTTGTTAAATTTGAGAAGCACAAGAGAAAGGCATGTTTAATGGGAAAAAGAAAAGCCATACAGACACTTAAACATATTTTCCAGACATTCTAAGAAACCTGAAAATGAGTGCAACTTGTGGTCATCTCAGCTTAGTAAGTCTTCAAGTGAAAACCCCAAATAAAGCGTATCGACAGGAGCCATCCATCCAAAGAATATAAACAGCACTACTATCCAAAGTTTGCACCTATAATACCACTTGCTTCTTTTCTACGCCGAGATTGCCAAGAACTAAATTTGACGTGACAAACTATTGACATGAAATAATGTCCTTCTCACACTGAAAATGTGAGATGTGTTGTATTGTATTGTCCAAAATTATTGTTGTGAAAAAATCAGTAGCTGTCTAATCGTTTATAATCAATACTGCAAAACTTTCTGCAATTAGCTTGACTGCTTGAGGATGGTTAATAGAAAAAAAATCTCAATGGATAACCAATATATTAATATTATTTTGCAGTAAATTTTCCACAAAAATGCATACATAAATCAAAAAATGGCCACCTAGAATATGGCCTGAAAATTCATTTTGTTTGAGTAACACTAAGAAATATATTTGCTTCACCAGTGCTCGAGATCAAGATCCTATCACTAATTGTTACAAACTATCTTATCCCAGATTTAGTCTACAATCCTTTCGCAACTAATACAGTGGTAACATTTACATCTCAAAACACTGCTCAAAAAACCTTTCTGCATTATCAGCATTAATAATGCTTCAGAGCTGATTCTCAACTTAAGGGAACGTAGAGTTGCTTGATCTAAATTTAATTTCAAAACAGGGTTGCAATTTACTAATTGTCTTGTAGAACTTACTTGTTTCTTGAAATTGATAATAGCAGTTAATTCAAGCATATTTTTGAAATTATATGGATGTCACTGTACTTGCAATTGTCCAAATCTTCTATTCCCTAAGAATTCTGCTATTTGAATAGCATTGTTCAAAACTAAGCGCTATAAGTATAGAAATGAAATGTCAGTCATCTAAGACTGCAATCAAATTATGTTAGGCAACTAAGTCCTAAGTCATGCAGAAATAGGTTGAAGGAGGGTCTAAAACCTTCAGCCATGCATGCCTAAAGCCCAGCCACAATTTCTAATCGTGGCACATGAAAACAACAAGGTTTCTCCAATGTATAGGGAACATCGTTTCTAATATTTTCACACCATAGACTAACAACATTAATCCACAGAAATAAGGCATCACTAAGAAAAAGGCATAAGAATGCATGAGCTCAGACGCATCATATTAGTCAAGATTTTATCCAGAAAATTACACTAGTATGCAATATTCACACCCAAATATAAAAAGTAACCCTTGCATAATAAAGATGACAATCACAAATAAGGACTGACCTTCAGTACTCTCAGCTCCAGTTTTGTGATTTCACGACCATTGATGTATACCCCAGTATTCCCATTGCTTGCATGAGGATTAAGTTTTCCTGTGAAATTCAAATTTGAACTAATAATTCTATCAGGCTTTCTCCCCTCCTGTCAAATTTAAAACCACAAACAGTGTGAGCATATTTGCTTCCTGGGGGCAGATTGATAGTACAGATAAGCTCCACCATATGCAATAAAAAATTATTTTACCTTTCCCCAAAGACCTGATTCCTTGTCATACCAATACCAGCCAGACTTCAATTTCCTAGGAGGTAAAGGGCACCCAAGAAGTTCCACCATCTCCTCGGCTTTTAAAGGATATCCATTTACAATCAACTGCTCTGGTCGAAGCTGATTGGCAGCACATTCTTTTTCTGCCTTCGTTATATGTTTAACTTCCAAATGACTGAGTAAACTTGATAATACCCTCGAGTATGTACCCAATTTGAACCGCTTTGACTCATCAATTGGCTCCCCTATGCAAGTAACACATTTGCGTCCTTCTGGCATGGAGCCCATGGCTCTAAGCACACAACTGCTGCAATATTTTGCATCACAAACTAGGCAGGACTCCTTGGTTTCCCACTTTCCTTTTCCACACCTGTAACACCCTCTTGTTTTCTTCCTCTTCTTCTCTTTAGTGACACCAACAAATTCAGGAAATACTTGTTTCTCAATATTTACCACTTTCCTTTCAGATCTATCAAAAGTATTATATGTGACCACTGTGGCTCTCCTTCCTCCACTGACAGGACCGTTTGGAACATTATCATGCGTACAGTGCTTTGAACCAGGGGAAGCTGAAGCAGAAGGTGAAGAAAAACCATAATTCTGCAGAACAGACGCCACAGATTCCGAACTTTCTGACATCCCAGAACTTTGATTAGGCAGCCTTGTACGGATTGGTTCTATGACAATAGCTGTATCACGAGTTCCGGATCTTCTAGATTCTGAAACAGATTCTGCAGTTGGAAATGCATTGGCATTCATGTCCAGGGGGTCTACTCTGGGAAGCTCGTACAAAACTGGAGGGCCCATATACTCCAGTCCTATTGAATAATCCATCGTATCCTCGTCAGGAATGGGAGCTCCTGGAGGAAGCGTTTTCCTCACCATCTCCCTCCAATCCTCTGCCCCATTGTTGCTCATCTTGCCTCTATCTTCAAACAGCCCTAATTCCTCAACACAACAAGTTTTAAATATCTCAAAATTCAGGACATGAACTTCCAACCAAACACGGTTACAATTCAGGGAAGATGAACATATCCGGTTGTTAACAACTTCCAAATCCAATAAAAAGTGAGTCAACCTATGAAGTGGGAGTACACCTTCCCAAATTATAGCAGAACGAATAGTAAGTTAAGAAAAGCAATCGATGGACATTTCTTCACCCATAGGACAAAGGTAAGATCTATGCACCATAACCAGTATAGGCGAACTGCCTTCAAACTGGAAATAATTCAATCACATGTACCAATAAAGATTTCAAGTCCAGAAAATCAACGTCCAAGCACACTCGTTTCAGCTAAATAAACATTCAAGCAACTCACCGTCGCACTAAAAAACAAAAATGAGGAGCTTTCAAGTCAGCTGCTAACTTGCAAAGAAAGCTTCAAGATTCTGAAATCTAAAAATTCTAACTCCTTCACAAAATCGATTATCAACTAAGATACAACTTTGTTGCAGGACCTCTTCAGTAGCATTAACCCCTCACGAAAATTCACTATTTAAGGACAAGGGTAAGGTGGGGGATTCAGAAATGTCAAAAAACGAATGAAGAATTAAACTTTACACGACTTTATGCACAAGAGATTAGGGAAAAGAGTGCAAAACAGACACTTTGCGATCATATTCGTACCTGAGAAGAGGACAAGTTATGAAGGTAAATGTATCGATGGGAGAGATGAGAAAAAATACTGCTGCAAATAAAAGTTGCTTTTTTATTAGGCACTGCTGCAAAGAAAGGTTGCTATTTTATCAGGCTCTCCAGAGACTCTTCCCTTTTTAAATCAGATAGCATAAATCATAAATTATACAGTACGTGCTAACTATCTTGCACATAGAAATCAGAGAGTTGTATGCAAGAAGGTGACTTTTCTGGAACATACAAGGAGGACGAGGACGAGGTGGGCCCACGCCAGATCACGGTTTGGACTGTCTAGCGTTCGATGTGGTGATGGAGCCGTGGAGGATGGAGTGAAATGTTGTTCAGTGGGGAGCGTGGGGCTGCGACTGGGCATTCTCGAATATCCGTGGGTAGAATCGTCATTCTCGAGTTTCGGAAGGTAAAAGCTTATTTTCTAAGTAGACTGGGGGGGGAAATTTTAGTGATTTGAGTTGAAATTAAAATTATATTTACTTTGTAAGATTTTGGTGAGTATGAAAATTTTATATATATATATACATATATTCATATTTAATAATAGTTGAATAATGTGTAATATATAAATTTAGAGAATAATAAAAAATGAATGTGAGTAAAAAAATTATAGAATATGTGTTAAGTTAATTGAAAATCATTATAATAATGATTGAAAAATTATTAATTAGTTATAAAAAATATAAAAAAATTAAATTTAAATTTAAATAAAATTTGTATGATAATATATTTTATTTGTAAAATTTTTAAGTAATAATAAAAAATTTATAAAAAGGTACAAGCATGTACCTTAAACACAATTGATTATAGTGATTTGAGGTATGATTGTGATGATATTAAATTAAATGGTTGATTATAGTGATTTGAGGTATGATTGTGATGATATTAAATTAAATGGAATTTAGTAGCTAATTAAATATATATTTCCTTCCGTACCTAGGTTTTTCTTATTTATTTTTAATTTTTTTTCGTTTTAAAAAATGCTTTAAGTAGTTGCTAACATAATTCAATTGTGGGTTTTGCATGATTAATCATAATTGGAGTATACTAAGATTAAAATGTTTCATTCTTTTGCCTCAACATTGTTTGTACAAAACTTGAATATGCAAATTAAAATGTCAGACATGCTATTTTTTAATCAAATGTGTGTGTGTGTGTGAAGAATTTTAATAGCCAATAATGAACAATCGTTTGGTAAAGATGGTGTTGCCAAAAATTTAAATAAGAAAGTATGTTCAACCGAAAAGAAAATGAAAAAAAAAAAAATTTGAAAGTCATGTCATTAACTCTATAGATTATCCTTGAAAGAGTAGTTAAAATTAGTAAGGATATTTTGTTTAAAAATAGAATAAAAATCTTATCATAGATTATCTTAATGAAATGTAATGAAACTAGACATACCCAAATGCACATTATTAATAATTGGTTGATTACTACAAATCAACAAATTATTACAACTACTACTAGAACACAATAAACCATCATCATATCAAGGTTTGATCTCAAATATACATTGCTATAAATTAACTCCTTTTTATGAATTTCATGATATTTTACACCACTGTTCAAAAGAGGTAGCAGGATAGGAAAATCAGTCCTTTTTTGCAGGTGTATATGCATAGTACACAGTACTCCAATGTTCCATTACTGTCAATGAAATGAATGCTTGTTGAGGACCACATAATTAATGTGGGAGAGGGACCTGTTAGAAGCTGATACAATTCAGACAATCAATGCAATTTGGATGGTACCACTTGCAATCTTGCACTGTTGATTCAGGACTGCTGTGGCCATCCCTTGGATCATTTTTTCTCCCTCTTCGTGGGTTCCAACAGAGATACTAGAATAATGTTAAAATGAGGGAGGTGTAAGATATTCGACAATATTAATTGGCCCTTCAAATAAATTAATTTGAAACAGATTTATCCCAACTTTATTGGCTGTTGATGTCCCAACTAGTCTGTTCTTCTGTGCTTTTAATGTCTGGCGTTGAGAGTGGCTTCCCTTGAAACAAATGGGATGGGGATGGAAAGTGTAGCTAGTATGTCCAAATATTGACAGACATTTCATTTCAACCAATCTATATGAAAAGAGTTAGGACAAGTCTCTTTAAATTGGAGATACTGTTTTCATTTTATGTCTGTCAAGTGGACATTCGCAATTTCTAAACAAGGACTTCTTCCCCCTTTTGCACCTTTGTTATCTGATAGCCTTTGTGCTATATTTAGCAGCCCCCTTAGTAAAATTTGCATGTCTAGTTTGCTTATATGGTATGCAATGCATGAGAAAAATATAATTCTAGTAAAACCTTATCAAGAATGGGCAAATGTTTAGATAAGAGAGAAATGGGTGGAGATTATTCAATTTGAGACATTGAAAGTGTTAAAAGAAATAAGGTTTCCAACATATTTTGGTTTGTGAGCAAAACTAATGGCTCACAATACATGGTTTGAAAAAAATTACAAATTCGCATTTCCATGGAACATTAAGGTAAACTCTACGGCTGAGATTAAATGACATCTTCACTCCTAAAAAATATTTTTGTGAGATTTGAGGTGTTAGAGTCTTTGAGAGTAAATAGTAGTGAGTTATATGTTATTTAATGAATTTTATGAGAAAAAATATAATGATGATATTTTATAAAGAGTAATGTTGATGTAATAGGCAATTATATTTATTAAGGAATAATTTGATATATAAGTAATGTAAATAATTATTATTATCCTTATTGTTATTATTACTACTATATTATTATTTCAATGAAAAATTTATGGTTAAACAAAGTGAATTTATACAAATATTCTTTAAATCAAATACTTGTATTTTTTTACATCATTTTCTTGTACCTTTTCCTACAAATATACAATTTATACTTATATGCTCTCAGGAGTTTTATCATTTTTTTTAAAATTCTTTTGATTTTTCGTCAATATGTATTTTAAATACTTTTCTAAGTGTAAAATCACATCATTTTTTTTTTTAATTTTTAATTTTTGTCGACATTTTTAATTTTTTATTTTTCAATTTTTTTGTTAACATCTGTGTAGCCTAGGGATAGGATAGGGGAGAAAGGTAGGACATGGAGAGACATGGGCAAATTTTGTAGAGCACAGTGAGAGATTGGATTACTGTTCATCTAAGAGGCCAAGCAAGCAAGCACAGCCTACAATTTGCTTCCTAACCTCCGTCCAGCCATTATCAACCATTGTGGTATGATGCTAGAATTGATGTTCTCTCAGATATAAAATTGAAGTAACAGCACCTGTAATTTCTGTCGCTGTCTGATCATTACGAAGTAAATGTACGCCGCGACGCGACGAACTCCAAACTTGGATCACGAAGCTGCTTGAAGCCCCTCATCAGGTGACTGCTTGTCCTGCGTCATGCCCACAGAAATTCTTGGACATGAGTCTGATAGTTGAGTTTGTGATATCCTGGTTCTATCTGCAAAGGATATGCATGTCCAAAGAAAGGGTCAAATATGGTAATGCATTGAGTTCGTAAATTCAGAGGAGCAAAACAACATGGTTGTGGATAAGAATTGCTTGTTCCTCTTCAATTGGATCTGCTGATTTAGGTGCTCCGACTCCATTCTCAGAAGAAGAAAAAGGCAAACTATACGTGGATGCAGGATATATATGTGTCCATGCAGCCTCCTCACCTTCACGAATGAAGTGCACCAATCGCGAAAAAGAAGGATGAATTCTTGCAATGGATAAAACCTCCTTTTAAAAAAGAGATCAAGAGGAAGTCTTCATAATTTTCTTGCTAACTAGCTGTGGGAATTCCAAATTTCCAATCAACCAGGCTAATCTTTTACCCACCTGCATTTGCAGAATTAAACTTCTCGTTGCCATATTTCTTCCTTTATCACAGACAAGATGACCACAATAACACGAAAACCCACCAGAAAACTAAATTTAAATTCTTTTAGGGTTTTACAGGGATGTAGCTTCTGATCTGGCCATCAGAAGAGAAGTCAAGTTGTACATCTGTCCATGCAACGAAGAAATTTAATTTGAAGAAAATAAGCCACATAATTATGTGGTCTTTCTGTATTCAACTATGCGTCCGCGTACGGTTCAATGATAAATAATCTGTTATTTTCCTTCTATAAATCGTTTCCTGAAATTCATATTTTCTTTATTTGGTTCTTATTTTCCACTCTATATTAAACTCACACACAAAATCTGTGTTTTGGTTATAACTCCAGAAGGATAGTGATAAATCGTGTGCTTTTTTGAGTGAATAGTTACGAATTGTATAAAAATGATTGGGTGTACTTCAGTTTATTTGTTTTCATATCTTTGTATGTATCATATATAACTAATGCTTGACCAAAAATATTTTGTTTTGTACAAGTTTTTGAAGAATGAAAAACTCTCTGTTTTCTTTGTACATAGCTATGAATGGTATAAAAATGGTATATGTGTATTTTAGTTTATTCTTTTTTCTATTTTTATATATATTATCTAATTATTGGATGATGCTAATAATATACAAAAATAGAAATTATTTTCCTTGCACAAAACCACTTTGAGCCTCATCCACTATCATTGGAGAACCTATTTTAGACGATTCGCAAGAGTCTTGGAGATGAACTTGTAAACCACATTGCACAAATTAATAGGTCTACATTCTGTGATTCTCTCCGGGTTCTTGACCTTGAGGATCAAGACAATGAAAGTTTGGTTAAGTGCCCACTCACTCAAATCACCATTGAGGAAACCAAGCACTAAATTCAAAATATCGTCCTTAATAATTGGCCAAAATTTTTGGTAAAAAAGTGCTCGTAAACCATCTAGAGGGGGAGCTTTCCAGGGATGCATTTGGGAAAGGGCAGCCTTAACTTCATTTGCATCAAATCCCCATTTCAAAATATTTTCCATATCCACTGTTATTCTCCCGCCAATAAAATAGTTTCTTTCTTGCAACTGTTCCCAAGTTGCAAAAGATAAAATGATATAACGAATGCCATCTACCTGATCACACCATAGGTCTCCATTATCTTTCAGACGTACAATTGTGTTCCTTGTTTTTCTTTTATTTGCCTTTTTAGTGGAAGAAAGAGGTATTTCGATCCCCTTCAAACAACCAATCTGACCTGGATGTTTGCTTCAAATAAAGCTGTTCTTGTGATCTGAATTCATCAATCTCCCTGATTAATCGAGAGTCTAATAGAAGGATAAGCAGGAGGATAACATTGGATAGTCTTAAGAAGATCCTGTTTTTCGGAGATACTCTTTCAAGTTTCTGCATTTCCTTCTTCCTCATTAGCCAAAAGCTGCTGCCATATTAGAAGTACTTTGTGGAATCCGAGCAACAAGATCATCTTCTTCATTTTTTCAAAAATCCTTAACAATTTGGGCACACTCGTCGTCCTTGAGCCACAAGGCCTCAAATCTGAACACATTTTTCATTTGTCGAGGATGGTTTTCTCACATTGTCTTTTTATCTCAACCTCGGTTGGAAGACGATCTAAACGAGAAGCAGGTAAGTGTGTTTCACCTTAGTTGTTGGAAAAAAGTTCTGCCTCCATCCATAGCCTTCCTAAAGTCATAAATTTGTGCCCAACTCCTCTCCAATTTGCCCCACTTTTCATCTCTTTCCAAATCTCATTAAAATCACCCACACAAAGCCATGGTAATAAGATGTTTTCACTTAAGTCTCACCAGAAGTTCCCATGAGTTTTTGCGCTTAGAAGCCTCTGGATGACCATTGAACCCGGTAAGACTCCACTTCTCCCCATATTTTCATAAAAAATAATTGCATCGATATGCCCTCAAGAGAAGCTAACAATGGACACATTGATATCTTCTTTCCATAACAAGGCTAATCCACCACTCAATCCTTTCCTATCAACATAAAAACCATTTTGAAAAATCAATTTTCTGTCGAATCCCATCCATATTCCGACAGTTTGGTTTCCGATGAGACAATAAGTTCGGGGAATTCAGTTTACAAAGGACTGCTAAGGGCTCGAATTGCCTGAGGGTTCCCCATACCCCGATAATTCCAGGCTAAGAGATTCATGGTGGTTGGCCGTTTGACATGAAACACCAAAAGCATCAGCCCTCTTCTTCAATTTTTTGGACAAATTTTCAGTGCATTCCAGATCACAGTCATCCCCAACTCCTCTTCTTCCGTAAATGGGCTTGTTTGGACAATGATTAGCCGTTGTATATTTTTCCTCCGCTGAATGGGCTCCTTGATTCCTACCTCAACCTTCAGCGTGGGATTCTGTTGGGCCTCGTAGGTTAGGTCCGAACAATTATTATACGTGCACTGTCAACCCCGCATTCTCTCTGTTCCTTCTCTGCATTTGTGGGATTCAGTCAACTAGTTTCATTTTCTTCGGATGCGTTAATGGAATTCTTTTCACCTTCTTCGGTACTTCCTTTCACAACAAAATCCAGGTTATATTCTTCTTCTTGTCCGTTAAGCTTCTCACGTTCCTCTTCTTACATTCTTCAATTCCTTCCCGAGCATCGGCCTCCTCAAACTCAATCAGGTTATTTTTCATCATCTTCCACGCAATGCACCTTTAGTTTTGCCCAAACAAAGATCAAAGCAATGTGAATAATTCAATTTTATAAATCAAAATACGATAAAGACTTACTTTGTATAAAAAAATTTTATTATGAACTTTTTTTTAATTGGGAGTGCAGAAATTTTCTTTTTTCTTTTTTTTTTTTTTTGAGAAGTAAAAATTAAATTTTTTATATATTTTGATCAACATTCAAATTTCAAAAGCTATAACTATTATTAGCCTCCGGTTTTGTTTGGACATGAAGACATCAATATTAGACAAAAATATGCATTGTTCTTGTCCTTTTACGTTAATAGCGTAAGATAAAAAAAAAATTAATAGATGAAAATAGCGAGAATAATGGTATTCTGAAAGAGAAAAGAAAGGAAAATTCAGGTTATATAATTGCAAATATAATTAAGATATTTTGGGGTTCTTATTCCAATGAAAATGACATTTTTATGTTAAAAATAGTACCATATTATTACATTAAATCTGCAATAAAAATATTTATGTACTGTATTATTGTAAACGCAGGTCAATTTTTGTCACAAAATTTACACTTACTAAGATGTCTTAAATTAATTATATATTGTCTTTTCATCATATTCTCTCATTTTTTATCTATTACTTGCACTTTCTTCAATTTTAATATGATATATATATATATATATATATATGTTTGTGTATATTTTAAATTTCTTTCTTTTTTATCATTTGATGAATTTTATGCATGATATAAATTTTATATCTAAACAAATACTGTTACTCTATTTATTCTCATTCCATATTGGGTGTCCCTCTTTTTTAAAAATATATTATATGTATGTATATTCAAAATGTGTTCACTCAATTTTAATTTACTATATATTTTTGTCATTTCCGCAAAGTGAAAATCTTGTGCTCTATGTCTTGATGGGCTTATCTTAGAGGTTTGCTTTTATGTAAAAATAAGTAAAACTTTATTGATAAGCTAATTTCTCTTCGACATTTTTGACATTGATATAGAATAACGATATGTGCATCAATTAAGATTTACATGACTAAAATATCATGTCAAGTTTGATCATGTAATAATATGTCCATCATATATTGCAATGCAATTCTGTGAAACATAGTTTAGTATATACCACTATAAAAGATGAGGCCATAAGCTTGATCAGCACATCGTCTTATATATCAGCTCCTGAAACCATTGTTAATGATAAGTAAAAATTATACATGCATTAAGTTTTGTTTGGTTTCACTTTTGGATGAGGCCATAAGTCTTTTTTTTTTCTTTTTATTCTTACATCCTATACTTCTGTGTGTATTTAACTTCATTTGTAAATCCTACAGTTACCTTATTATAGAAACTAGCGATTTTGTCGTGCATATATAATGGCTAGCAAATCGCTGGTTTCTATAATCATATAACATCACAATTTGACACAAATAGCGTCGTGCTAAAAAACGTTTTTACCCTCAAACGAAAATCGTCAAATCTTAACGCCGTTTTCTCAGAAGCATTTTGAGAATTAAACCAAACAGAGCTTAACGGAATTTGGAGGAATAGGCTTGACCGACCACAATCTTGGGGGTGCAAACCATAACCGCAATTTTACTCCTCAGCCAACAGCCCTCGCGCCCAAATCGCCCCTGGTAAACCGTTCGCCAAACTCCGCCGCGTCTCTGTGTAATTTGCGAGGGTGCTGCCGCCTCCGCTGTGCCGTCTTCATCTTGGGCCGGAACCTACGGTACTGCCGCTGTCGCGCAACCCAAAGCCCATCCAATCGCTGCCAAATTCTGCCTACCACTGCCGTGCCGTCGCCGAAATTAGCTACACAGAACGCACCGTCCTTTTTGACGCTGCTGATTCCGTCTGATCTCGGCGCGTCTCATCCGAACATTCAACCACCCGGCATCGCTTCTTCAGTTTCTGAGCGTCGCCACCTTTAGCGCTGCTTTGTATGGCTGAAGAGTTTGAACTTTAAAACCCTAATTGTGTTTGTGTTCCAGTGTTTTATTTTGGGCTAGTATTATTATTGGGCTGTTGAGTTAGGTTCCTGTTTGTGAGTTAGGTTGACACTCGTATTTTGTGGGCTGAATTATTTAAATTGTGTGTTGGTAATCTTATTGTTTGTGGGTTATTATTGTGTGAATTGTGGGTAATTGTTAGGTCCTATTAGCGTGTTAGCATGGCCTCAAATTCTGAAAATAAGGGCGTTTTTGGGACTACTGTCAAATTAAATAGTAAAAGTTATATTTTATGGCCTCAAGCAGTTAACTTGTTTCTAGGTCTCAAAATAAATTTTAAAAAAAATCACACAGAGTTTGCTCTTTTTGATTCCAAAAGTACTGAGTACTCAACATGGCGACAAGCTGATTTGTCTGTCTTCTAAATAGAATGGAAGAGTCCATTGTGGCTAATGCCGTGTACTTGGGTTCGGCTAAAGCAACGTGGGATACAGCATGAGATGTATTCACAAGAGAAGGGCGTGTCTCAAGTATTCAAGTTATATGAAAGATTGTTCTCTCTAAAGCAAAAGGTTTTGTATTATTATTTTACCTCACTTAAAGGAATTGTGGATGAAATTCTGCTGTATCAATTGTGATTCTCAAACTCGTAAGGCCCAATGGGAAAAGTTTTAGTGGCCAAGTTCCTGTCCGGACTAGATTTTTCCCTAAGTTCAGTAAGAGACGATTTGTTGGCAAATGACAATGTTCCTACCTTGTCTAATGCCTTATCAAGCGTTCTCCATGTTGTCATGGGAAATTCTGGTTCAAATTCTACCCCTGTTACTGGAAACTCTGCTGTAGTTGTCAACACACATGGGTCTTCCCATGGTTGCAAGTTAGGGAAGGTTGTGGTAGTGAGTTTGATGCATCCAAGAGTCAACCACAGTGCGATTATAGTGGAAGACAGAATCATACATCCAAAAAGTGTTTGGATAAGCTTGGCAAACCTAAAAAGGGTGGGAAAACAAAATGGACCAAACATGCTTCTAGGAAGGTGGAGGAAAGTACTCCAGTGTCTACCTCAACTTTAGTGTCCACCTCAACTTCAAATATGGTTACTTTGATGCGGGAGCAATACAACATACTGTTGCATCGACCTAGTGCTATGTCTGTTACCTCTTCTCCTACTATGGCTCATCAAAAAGTTGCAGATGAAGAAGATGATTGGTGGCAATCATAATTTATTGCCGTTATGCATATGTGTGTCATGCAAGCGGTATCACTAAAGAAGTGTGGTTGTTGCCTGTCTGCATCAGTAATTGCTAGATGTCCAGAGTCCAAATTGAACATTTATGAAGTTCCCCATGTTTAACTTGAGAGGGAGTGTTGAGAGTTTTAGATTAAGGTGTTACATATTCAATTATCTGGGTGGCATTATCTATTTTAGGATTATAATTGAGTAGTTATCTATTAATGTTTTAGTTTTATAAAAATTCTAGTTGGTAGGGTTTTAGCCTATTTCTATTACTATGTTATGGCACTCTATAAATAGAATGCTGGTTTCTTTTCATTGAGTGGGGAAAATTCAAGTTTTAGTTTCAACAACCTGAATTCTCGGCCTCAGTAATCAAACTGCCATTCGCTCTGCAGCTGAGCTTTAAGAAAATGAAACCAAGTTTCTAGAAAGTTTCAGATGTATAATCCCATAAGCTGATTTCAATTAAGATTTTTCCCTTCTAATTCAAGATTGAAATCTCATGAGTCAAATTCAACCAAAATTTATTTTCTTCGTGCTGTTGTTTCAAATCGTAAACCTTATCAAGTTATAACAAGGCAGCTTTCAAGCGCTACAGTATCTACTTGATGTAGAAGTTATGAAAACGCTTGCAGTGAGAGAAATGTTTCTTTTATATGAGTCAAGCTAAGGGAAAATCAGGCTTAGCTTCATTTCAAGAATCTCAATTGTGTTGAACCTAGTGTGGATCTCGCATGCAGTCATAGTGGAAACCTTACTAGTGGGTTGAGCTTAGATTCAAATCTGGAAAAAGGAATAAGCCACTAATAATTCTCTAGAGCGGTAGAGCTGTCATTGAATCCCTTTGAACAACTACATTTCTTCTATGGAGCTTATATTTGAAGGAAGTAGAATTGGCCTACTATTTTGTTTTTCCTTGACTTACTAAAGATCATCCGAATATGAATACAAGCTATAGAATCAAGGTAGATGATGGCCTATGTCATCAATAGTAGGTGACACATGAAGGCCAGGCTTCTTAGACGTTGAAGTTATGAAAAAGCTAAGTGCCACGTGGCTGAAACTATGTTTCATTATCATGTTATGAGGTGGAATTGGGTAGTCTTGTGGATGATTGAATCATGGGATTATTTTTGAAGCAGAAGCTTTACTTCCAGAATAGGTGTTTGTTCCTTGAATTGTTAAATATGGGAAATTGCAAAGTTAAGTTGTGGTCTTATGGAGATCAATTGCTGAGTTCTCCCCTAGTTCGTCTTTGTGGTGTTTACAATGGATATGCATCAATGTTTCTCCATTTTCTGATTCGAAATTTGGAGAGTGAGTACCAGTATGATGTATGACATACACCAGTGATTTGCAAATCAAGATGATTTAGCAAAGTTCAGAGGTTTATTAGAATTAATTGTTTCAATAGCTCCAATCGGTACATAGGTCTTGGCTTGGACTTTACTATGTAGAGGTCAAAGGACTAGATCTTGTTTTACTCAAATCAATCTTGCCTATTGTTGAAAGTAATCATTTAACGGTTTTCATATGATTGATTGTTCGGCACATAATTAACAGATACATAAACTACTTCTATTTGTTATTTTTTCTGATGGCTACATAACTTAGTGAAGCTTATGTAGAACTGGAGAATAAAAATCTGCAATAAGAGCTGTTATTTTGAATTTAATTTCAATGATGCAATGATTCATTGGTATTGCAAAATAAAATATTAGAAATATCAGGTTAGCTTGTCTGTTCAAACTTGTAATGTTTACTGGTATTGACTAATATTTTGTATTATGATTCAGGTTGAATGCCATTATGGTTTCCGGATTGATAAACGCTAACCCTGTTGTTTATGAAAAGAAGGAGCGTCGAACTCGAATTGCACCTGGTGATGTGGATGAATATGCAGTTGAACCAATCGACCAACTAGAAATATTTGATATCCTTTTGAGCATTTAGATCTATTTCTTAAGTCATTCAGCATTGTTTTGAATTTAAATGCATTCAGCAATTTAATCTGGTCTAGATTTTATTAGTCCACTGCATATCGGACCTTTTGTACTGCATATTGATTTGGATGGTTGCAAAAGCTCTTTTGAAGCAACTTCTGCATCTTGCATACTTTGTCAGCAGATTTCAAGGATCTCCTTACACAATTCGTCTTCTGGTTAATTAAGTAATGGGAAAATGGTCTTTAATAGATTTATAAGAAGAAATCAGATGGGTAACTCTTGTCATTTCTCTATTCAAGACAAAATTACCATAATATCTTTCCTTGCTTGACATTATTAATGTCTTTTAGCAGATAACCAGAACTGGCATTGCCTGCTTTTTATTTCATGAATTCCAAATTAGCCCTTCGTCTGTTTTGTGATATCCCTTCTGAAAATTCATTGTAATTCTTAGGTGGCAGTTTTAGTTTATAGGTCTTGCGTGTGGACTATGGCTGGCTTTGTTTGTCTCTAACAATTCTATCTTTAGTCTATAACTAAAACTAATTCCATTTTTAGTTGTGTATAGAAACTTTTTTTTTCGTGTGAAAAATTTTCTGAAAAAAATGTGCAGTAGGAAATTATCTGCCAAAAATTGCTAATCTGCTGGATGTATCCGTGCATGCAAAAAGAATTAAAAATGGGGAGAAAGAAACATCTCTCTCTGTATCTTTCTATCTATCTACAGACATACCTATCTGCCTACCTATCTATCTGTATCTTTCTATCTATCTACAGACATACCTATCTGCCTACCTATCTATCTATATATAATTAATATTTTCACTAGGAGTGGAACAACTGTTTGTATTGAACATTATAGCAACGCATGAAATGAAATTGTCAAGACCCCCATTATTGTTAAATTTTGCACTTCTTAATGTCCACACATCATATTAGAGACATAAAAGATCCAGAGCATCCTTATTCCTTGGAAGAGCTGAAAGTTATCACCGAAGATGCCATTGAGGTGGATGACAAGCGTAGCTATGTAAGGTACAAAATATTTGTCTGTTCTATGGATGTTGCTTTCATTTGTTGTGGATGTCTACTTTATGTCAACTTATTAGAAATGATGTGAATCAGGGTCACGTTTACTCCAACAGTAGAGCATTGCAGCATGGCCACAGTTATTGGCTTATGCTTGCGGGTCAAACTGATGCGCTCTTTGCCTCCTCGATACAAAGTATGTATCCCCAAAATCTCATGTCAAATATATCTTAAACTCTGTACTGATAAAATGCTAGCAACTTGAACCTATTATAAAATGCCAGCAAATTCTTGTAATATAATATTGGCTTGTGTGAAAAGAAAGTGGTAGTAAGTGTAATTTTGCAAACTGCTGGGATATAAAATAACACGGCCTTATTAGAAATCTGTGTGAGTTTCAGCCTGTAGAAGTTCCTGGCTTTCCTATGTTCTAATGGTACTTTGTTATGATACCAGAAGGATCTCCCTTGTTATGTTGTTACTCAAATAGTCACTTTTGTGTTTTGTTGCAGATAGATATTAGAGTAGCACCTGGTACTCATGCAACCGAGGCTGCAGGTATCTCTCTCCCCTCTTCTGTGTTCGTGTGAGTGTACATGTGCTTGTGGATGTGCGGGAGCATGAGACATATGGTCATTTTTCATCCATGACTTTGAACCCTTATGTACCCATGGCCCATGTGTCAAGTCTATGGTATGGTGCTAAGCTGATTTAGATCACTATACCCGTACTCTCAGAACGACAAAACAAAAATAGAAGTGCAATCAGCCGCATTTTAGCAGTTGCTCTTACCTCTAGCATTGCCAGAGGAAGTGATTTTCTTTGTCCTTGGCTTTATTTGAAGTCCATATTTTGTCAATGCATGAGTCTAAAAACATTTTTTTTTGTTGAATAATGTGCTGTACATAAAGGATGTTTTACTTGTTTGCAGTAAATAAACAGCTGAATGATAAAGAACGGGTGGCTGCAGCTTTAGAAAATCCTAACCTGGCTGATATGGTTGACGAATGCCTTGCACCTTCTTTTGGATGAAGAAGACTCAGCGCAGCTAGTCTTGAGCATCTTCCAGCGATGATTGGACGGATGGCAGTGAAGAGTGATGGAAAACTTAATTCATTTCCTTGTCCACACCCATTAGCCAAACCAAGCTTCCTTTGAAGTTTGAATTATACAACAAAACATGAAGGAATCCTTCTGTCATATTGGATTTGTTGAAAATCAGGGTAGCGAAGAGAGAGTACTTATTACAGTGAGGTGAATGAACAGAAGATGACTGTGATCTTTGGAAGCAATGTGATATGATGTCGATTTGTGTTTTCAATAATTGGCACCTGCCATTCTGTCAAACGTTTATTTTTCTCCAATTTTAATGTTTAAGGGTGTTCTATTTTCTTACGGATTTCACTTCAATCGGTCTGCCAAAGGCAAGCCGAGCCCAGCCTACCTGTTGATTTTCATCCGACATCAATTGTATTCTCGTTTGGCTGGTACATGAAAACTGAGTAATGGTTTGTCAATGTGCAAGGAAAGTACCAAGGCTACATTTGTTTTCATTTTTATTTTAATTTTTTTGAACGCTTAAAATGATGGCACATTTCAAACATACCATCTCTAAAAATTAATATTTTTCTTATATAAATACAAATATATATAATTTAATTATTACTCAATTTTGAGTTATATTTGAAGTAAGATCACCATGTATACTTACTTTGTACATATTTATATTTTAAAATTATTAATTACTTGCATATAGAATTGTATTGTTCAGTTATTATGTAGTATCAATGTTTTGCGTCCACTTGTGTGCTTGGGTGTTAAAATGAATCATTTTACAAATAAAATTATTAGAATAAACAATATTTTTATATTGATTGGTGTAATCTAATTAATATTAGCCAATTATAAATTAAATTATCTATACTAACTATTTTTAATAATGAAAGTAAGAGAATTTAGGATCAAAAATATATGACAATTAAAATGAGGGGGTACAAAGGCATAGATGATTTATAAAATGGAAGGCAAAAGAATAAAGCTAGCGAAAATAAACAACAAAGAAAACTAGGGCAATCTAGTAACTATGATTGTTTTGCAATTATGCAATTTTAAAAACACACACTCAATTATTATTTTTTTATCTCTTCTAAATCATTTTCGAGATAAAAATATTTAAAAACACGCTAAAATTTAAAAAAAAAAAACAAGGCCATTCAAGGCCAAAATGTAGTTACAATCAACCACATATACTTAATAGAAAGTATAAATGATACATATAATGAATGCAGTACCAGACTACAGCATCCACCAATCATACCGAGAGTTCAGCATCACAATTTCGTCCCATGAAAATAACTAGGATTCGGACAACAATGGATCATACCGCCGTATCCTAGTTAAGATTTGAGAACATTACAGATATTTCACCATGCCACGCCCCTCCACACTGACTTTTGTGGCCTGTAGTTGCTTCCGCTTTGGTGCTTTCAGTTGTTGCAGCTTCTTGTTCATCTGCAGCCACAAAATAATACGAAGCTTATGACATAGCACAAGATCATAATGTAACAGAAAATCATATCACAGCACTTGCCTGGACCATCAAATATCGCAACATTCTTAGGCATTCAAGACTTAGGGAGGATTTATTATCACAGGTAGAATGCTTTATTACAATGGAAGGGAAATATGCCCATCCTTTAAGCATCCACTTGAATCATACTAATGTTAGAACATATAAGTATCAGTCACTCCAGATGAAAACACTACTCAATGGGTAGGCAGCAAACTGAATATCACTACGGTTCTTCACTTCAGATGCTCATGCTAGTCAGCATTCAATCATATACAATTGTTTACTTGAAGTTGGCCTCATGCTAAGATGCTACGGATGTTAAAAATAACTGAAGAAAAGCATCTTCATTCTTTATTGTTTTTATAACATAACTTGGAAAAAAAAAGGAATGAACGAAATCAACCTTCCTACAAAAGTTCCAATATAAATCTACACTCCAGAAAATCCACTAGCCTGGTCCCAGACAGAAAGCTACGAATGGCCAAATATAGACACAAGATAATATACTTTTCAGAGCTAAACTAAACAATGTGAAAGAGGCTCCTCGAAAATCGAAGACATGAAACCAACAGCAGAGGACAGCTCTGAAACCAACTACTACATTTCAATGTAAACAACACTAGTTTGAGAAAACTATGCAAATTCATTCACAAATTCAACAAGCAAACAAATACAACGCATAAGCAAATTGACTACATGGATTAAAAAAGTTGACCAGGAAAGGTTTGACAATTTCTCCTAGACAATGTCAACTACTTCATAGCAAACTACCCACATCAAGCCTGTATTGTTGTACCTTAGTTTTCCACCTACAATTACTTTATAAAGAAGAAAGAGGTACAAACCTTCATCCGGCGCTGATCTTGTACCATTTGTTTGGAACGGGCCCGAATTTCATCGGGATCAACCTTCGAACGAGGACGCACCACAAAATCCATTGACATTGCTTCCGGCCTTGAGGCATGTTGCCTAGAAGATGATTGCCCAGATCTTGACCCCCTAAAAAATTTCAAACAAATTATATTTTTGGAGAAAAATAAATAACCAATAAAGATTGGTCAGCCAAGAAAGGAACCAACAGACAAGAATGCAACTGTATCTTACTGTGAGAAATCAGCTAAATCAAGGTCATCATCTCGTGATGCCATTCCTGCTCCTTTTGTTACTCTGTAGAATATCAACAATGACATTGCCTCAATCTGTGCAGATTAATTTATCCAAAACATAAATTCTTGATTGAGAAGAGAATAAATACTTTTTAACAGAAGGCCTCCTGAAAATTCTTTCGTCCTCGAAATTTTTCATGTCCTCAAACCTTGTGCTCTTATTGAATATTGGTCGGCTCTGCATCAATATCCAGAAGATTGAAGTGATTACAGGAACCATTAATAACAAATTAAGACAGGATGCCAATTATATTTTGAACATCTAAAATGGTAAAATTAAGGTACATGATTTCAACACTTTTAGCCCTCAAACAGAGTAACTAGAAAACCAAGTTTCTTGAACACAATGAAACCAGATACATTACTTTTTACATCCACCAGAAAAATTTATACGTGAAAATAGAAACAGAGGAAAATCATCTTCAATAAATGGGGAAAGAAAAATGAGCAATTATATTACCCATTTGTCAACCAACTCTTTAGCAAGTTTTCTGTTAGTTGTAGTCTCCTCATCAGTCTTGGACAAAAACATAATGACCTGCCAACATGTGAAGCATTGGCAAGTCTCATCCTCAAATTCACACATATAAGTTAAAAGGGAGTTCTAAAAATATGATCATATGGAAATTGCTTATTTAAGAGAAGTCCGACCTTTCCAAGACCACTCTTCTTTAGTTGTTCTCTTCGATCAAACTGATCTAAATCAATTGGAAGCTGCCCACATGCACAAACTATTAGCCTCCAACAATGCTATAAATCGAGTGAATAACTGAACTACTAAAAGGAACTATTTATGTACATCATTCAGAATCTTCAAAACAGCAGCACGGATGTTAATATTTGGTAAGCTTCCGTCTGGTAGAGGCTCAAGCCAATTCTTCAAAAGAGTTAAAACTCCGTGATCTAGAAACTCTTGCTGAAGTTGTTTTCTGCATTACAAGAAATTCCCCATACAAGCAATTAAAACATCCAAATAATATGAGCATGAAACATGGAAAAAGTGCAAAGGAAATATAACTAACTTTGAGAGCACATCTGTAAGAAGAGACAGCTTCTTTAACTTATTTATTGCAGGCTTTCCCTGTCTATTGAGATCTGCATCTTCTTCTGCAACAACTTCAAGCTCTGCCATAACATTCTCAACTAGTAAAGCAATTTCAGCGGCACTTTTTTCATTTTTCTTCTTTTTCTTTCCCGTCTTGAAGAGTTCCTTTATTTCCTCATCCTCTTCTCCCTCTTCTGCCTACAGAATAGTGGAGCAAGTTAAACAATTAGTTACGTTAATTCCATTAAACTCCCAACAAGTCACCTCTAAAATAGAACAAATGTTGATATTCAAAACCCAGCAGAAATAACATGAATGAAGCCAAAACAATATGAAACATAATACTCTGTAGCCCATAAAAATCGGCACCAAGACTTTCTTGTAATTCTGAAACTTGTCATCGGAGGACATTCAGTCTCAACTAAATCTTTGTATTATAAAGCTAGTAGGGGAAGGGCACGGACACACACACACAGAGGTAAAGGCAGAGGGGGTTGAGGATATGGCAGTCTTCATCCAAAGAAAGGAATTGCACAGCTTCAATGACTTCTGGCCATAAAATTAAATTGTGGAACAGGGATGTGAGAGAAGAAACCACAATGCATGTATAAAAACAAGGAAGCCATTGAATATAATAGGTAATAAATTCTAATTCTGGTTGTGGTTTATAATTATTCAGCTTGGATAAAGAGAACAAATACAATCAAACAGTATATGCGCAGGCATGCATCAGATTTCAGCTGCAGGTTGGAATCATTCTGCTGCCATGGTCTTTGCCAACAAAAACAAAGTGCATAACAATAAAAGAGGAACAGACTAGCAGTAGAGTGCATATGGAGACAATGAACACAATAAAACACTATTGGTGGGCATAAATTGCACATTAAGGTAATAGATAGGAATGATCATGATAGTTTTCATCAAAAACCAGTTGCAGAGGAATAAAAGGGGAATGAACAAGCAGCATCAGACAGGTCAGTTTATGAAAAGGAAAAATAAGTACTATAATATAACCTTCAGATTAATCCGAATTATTAATATAATAGTTACCTGCTAACTAATTATATAAGCCTAAATATCCTTACAAACTCAAGCGCATCCATTTGATAAATAAAAACAAACATGTCAATGAGTAAGCAGAACATCAACCCATCAAGAATAACTTAGTTGGTCGACAATCCCTGCCTAGAGAAAAATAGAATAGTTCTTGAGTAACTTCCATTCATAATGAATACAAGATAGTGGCTGTTTCTAGCAAAAGAAATATGGCGTGTTCAAAATTTATAACATAGAAACGAAAAAAATTTATACAAAAATCCTGTATATTCTGAACCAATGATGAATAAAACAAGATAGAATGACAACCTGGGGAGCACGACTAGGAGAATGTTCATTATCACTTCCATAACGGTCAGCAGGATCCACACCACTGTCGTCGATGAAATTATCGTCATCTATAGTCCCGACACCCTCTTGGTCATCCTATAGAATTACGGGGCAAAGCAGATCAACCATTTAAATTTTAAAATATGGCACTTATGAAAAAATTCAGCAAAATAACATTTTGTAATGCAATATTAATGTCACTAACAAACCAAAGAAAATAACCCCAAAAAAAGTGGATTACTGCAATATACCGGCAGCC
This sequence comes from Avicennia marina, assembly GCA_019155195.1. Taxonomy (NCBI): domain Eukaryota; kingdom Viridiplantae; phylum Streptophyta; class Magnoliopsida; order Lamiales; family Acanthaceae; genus Avicennia; species Avicennia marina. The sequence goes on along the minus strand of CM032762.1, from coordinate 12,619,856 downwards.
CATAAAACAAGTGCCTGTGTCAAGAAATCAGTTACATGCCAGCATCATGACAAAGTTTTAGCCACATAACAGAAGCATAAGAACTGAAATACTGTCTTCATCATCTACTACACGATCCCTTCAGGGTCATGCGGATAAATGTAATGAACCCATTCCTTCAAAGAAACATATTTTTAGCAGTTTGTGATGTACAAAAGTTGGAACATCAGTCAGTCCTTCCAGTCAATGAGTAAATCCATATCAACAAATAGACATTTATTATCAAGTTCCAAAATCTTATCCAAAAAATATCAAATAAAAATCACTAAAAATGCAGAAAATCCCCAAAATTACCAACAGAGAAAGATGTCAAAGCGCTCAAACTAATTCAAAAAGCTAATTAAAGCACTCAAGTGATGAATTCTGTGTAGGAAATTCAGAATCAACCATCAACATGCACCTAGACATACAAGTGAATATAAATGATGTTGCTTCACCAAAGTTCGATAAGTCCATTACATTCACCAATAAAGGGTGTGAATCAGATAATAAATCCACCAAATTCAGTATAATTCTGAAACCAGGCTACCCAAACCACCAAGTACTCGTTAAATGCACTTCAAAAATTAAATAGATTGCATGAAAAATACGCAAAATCACAAAATTTCAACTTAGTAGTGAATAAAAGGAGCTAAACCTCGGAATTGCCTCCTGCAATAGTGTCCCACATCTCTTTCATCTCAGGATCAGCCTCATGATGCCTCATTCCTCCTTCTCCAGTTTTCCTCGTCTTAAATTTCTTACTCCCTTTCTCCCCGTACCTATTTTTCTCCAAGGTTTTCCTCTTCTCCACTCTCTCTACTTTCTTCTTTCTCCCATCTGCATAGCCATCTCCGACCAGCCCCGCCAAAGCACCACCCCTGCCATAATCCCTTCCAAAATCTCCATCGTCACCATCATCTAATCCAAAATCCACAGGACCTGAGTCTCTATCAGATGACTTCTTTATCAAACGCTTTCGGGGCTTTGCCTTTGAGTCGTTATATACGGGAGTTGGAGAACGCTCACGGCGATCATAAAGATCTTCATCGCCCAGGAAATGTTGCTGAGGCTCCTCACGATCAGATTGGAAGTCCTCGTCGAAATCCATCAGAGGCTCGCCATCTTCGTCTCGGTAACTGAATTCACCACACAGAAAACCCCAATTTATTTACTAAAACCCCGATCCGACATCAAAAAAGGAAAATCCCACGAACCGGGGCAGGCAAGCAATAAACCGATTGGGATCCCCAATTCTGTATCAAAAATCCCTAATCCCATACATACAAATAAATTCGATTGATTAACAAACCAAGTTTGACAATTTCAGATTAGGGAAAAGGGGACTTACGGATCGTTTTCGTAACCCATAATCGACTCGGAGAATTATTCTCTAATACAGCAGAAGCGAGGAAACGACCCGTGCCTGTATATGCGTTGTAGTCAAGTATTGCAGTACAGAGGCGTTATATATATGCGTTCTTGGGGCGGGCGTACCCTCCAATTCCTGGGTTATGGATAAATTTTGTAAAAATAGTATGCAATCAAAGATAGAGAGTACAGACGACAATCGGCAATGATTGCAGAGATAGATGATTCGAGGAAAATTAATCCACCCAAAAAGGAGAACGAGTCTGGCAGTTTGAAGCCGCGAACCTGACAGGGTAACCAAGGATTTATCAGCCCGTCGGTAAGGTCACTGCCTCATGCGAAAGGGAAGTAATTAAGAGGAACACATTCTTTTTTCACGATGACAAAAGATTCACGTTTACATTTAGATCATTTGCTTAGTATTAATTTTAGTATTAAACAATTTTATTATATACTAACGAAGTTGATACTGTAAAATTATTTATAATTTATAAAGTTATTTTATTTTAAATAATATAAATAATGTTGTTTGAAATTTAAAATTTAGAAAATACTTCAAATAAGAAACTAAAAAAACAAATTAGAAGAAAATGGAGAAACGAACAATCAACAAACAAAAGAACTTATAATAAGGACAAGCATGTAATTTTGTATTGTAAAACTAAATGGGGTTAAATTTGTATTTTTATATTATATAACTAAAATGGAACTAAACATTTAATAATATAGTTTTTTTTTTTATGAGTTTATGTTATATGTTATTTTCTTGGGTCATTGTTTGTTTGGAGGTAAATTATGTTACAGCGTAAATTAGAGCAGAATAATGTAAAACAAGATAGGAAAATAAATTTTAAAAATAATTATTTTATTGAATGATGTGTTTACAGAACACTACAAATTTTGATAGGAATTAAAAAAACGCAACTGTGCATCCTAAGTTGGCTTTGCTTGTTTACGTGTTTTAGTGTTTTCTTTTAACTATATTTTTTAATAAAAAAAATTGTGTAAAAATGAAAAAAAAAATAAAAAAAATAAATTTTAATAATTCAAGTAAAACAAACGACACTTTGTTCAGATGAGACTTAGAATTAGAACAGCTGTTATTTAAAATTATCTTGTGTTTGAAATGAAACTAGATACGTATTATACACAGCAAATACTGTATAATTATTGTCAACCTTTGAGAAATGACATTTGTATACAATCTATGTAGCATCAATTCATCCTTTAATATTGTTACGTGTGCATAATAATGACGTTTCCTTTTTATGTATTGTGTTAGCTTTTCGTATTTTAATATTTTATCAAATGTACCCCTCAATTAATTAATTAATATCAACAATTCTGTACTCTACTATTAAAACTTCACCCTTTATCCTAACTATTCTTTGGTCTTTAATATTTTACCTGAGACACCTCATAAATTGGACTGATCCATTATATTCCTTTTCAATTTCAACGGAGAATTGGCGTATTTTTATTTTTAATCTGTTTATAATTCATTTTTAATTATCAAGATGCCAAAATTATTTATTTTTCACACATATTATATAACAAAAATGTAAAATGGTATTTTTAGTGTAGTTATGTATTTGAACCTTTTTAGATCATTAGGTAAAAAATTTTAGTGTAATTATGTATATGCATTATTGATATTTGACATTATTTTGTTGAGAAATGTTAACTAAAAATAAGAAAGAGAAATAAAAAAATTTTAAAAATATAATAATTAAATGTATATATTTTTTAGTGGAAAAATGAAACAAAACATACTCTCAAAGTTTAAATTTGGTTGAAGAATAGGACAACTTACATTTTTTAGAAAATCTATGACTAAGTTTTATATTTTTTTGGTAACAGATGATATGAATAGTCACAGAGGTGAGTTGCGGTTTCCTCAATCAAAAATACCTATAACAGTGCTTTGATGATCACTTTGAACTATCAAATTGAATAGTGATGGATGAATTTTAGGAGGTGAGGTTTCTTTATTTTGTAATTACAGTGTGAATTTTTAAATATTTTTATTTTGAAAATTATGTAAAATTAAAAAAAAATAGATAAAAAAGAAAGATAATAATTGAATATGTATTTTTTAAGGATACATAATTACAAAATAAATATAAATTTTTAAGGTTATGTTTGGAAGCTGCCTTTCAATTTCAAAATAACATCTTAAACATTAAAATAACAAATAGACTATTCTATAAAACTTGCATCCGAATTCAAATTCAATTTTTTCTTTTTTATTTTTATATATATATATACATAACTAATTATTTTTTTAATTATTACATCTATTGACAATTAAATCAATTTCTATATATATCATACATATTTTCGCATTTATTTTATGTATATCCTAAAACCTAATTATTATCTCTATATATTATCATATTATTCAACCATTATTATATATTCAAATAAATTATAATATTCATCCTAATAAAATTTTCATTCTAAACATACTAATCATTTCAACATAAACCCTGTCATACATTTTCTTCAACAAAAGCCCCTCTAACCTAAGGGATTTTTGGCTTACTTTAATTGTATATAAGTTCCCTTGATACTACAGTAAAAGAAATTTAAGAAAAAAAAAGATAGACAAAATATTTTGAAATAATTAAAACTAGAGCCTTCTATGGAATTCTGCATTGAGCTTGTATTTGAAATGAAAATGGCTAGACTGAAGATAACGAAGAGAGCACAAACTCATAATGATAGGGAGTCACTTTTATAGTTTGGGACATCTACTTAGTATTAATTTCAATTTTATATTTTAAAACAAAAATATAAAAGTTCTATATTTTATTGCCGTCGGAAGAAAGACATTGTTTACTCATCCTTAGGATTAGAACCACTAAGTCACAACATTCATTTAATGCATCGGGTACTAGTAAATCCTTGTGTAGACATCGGTTGACCGGGCTTATAAATTTTCAAAATAAGATATTTAAAATTTATAAATTTTTTAAAAATAAGTTAGTTATTTTTAATTTATTTTCAGACATTTTCTAATTTACTTTGTGATATATATATATATAATGGAATAAATATCTTCAATTACATTATACGAATTATTTAATTTATTTTTGTTATTATTATACTAAAAATTATAATTAATTATAATTATAAATTTCAACCGAATTTTATAAGATAATCAATCTAAACACCTTTTTAACATATTTTTAAAATAAGATGTATGAGTTTATAAGTTTCAAAAACATCTTATAAACTATATAAAAATAAATGCAAAACTTGCAAAAATAGAGTCATTAACTAATTAGAAAACAAACAAATTAATTAATGTGCTTACATTAGAACCATATTATCTAAATATATATTCAAATATTAGTAGGACCCATCACATAACATATTTGTAAATGGTATCTTAGCACGATAATCAAACATTAACACATATCAAACAACTTTTTATTGCAGGATAGATTTATTGTTCACATGTCAATCCAATAATTTCTATATGTTTATTTCCACAATGTGCATGTGCAATTTAACTAAATATTTACCTTTCTTTGAACAGATTAAATATTCGCATGAATTACGAATCAATATTTCTTATACTACAGAATCTTTACCCAAATATAGATCAACTTAATCTCTATAAATAAGAAATGAATATCTTTTAGCTAATTGGCCTGGTATTTGAAATAAGGAGTGTACTCCTAAAAATATGAAAAGTAAATATGCACAATAAAACCTTGATGGCATGGATTAGCATATGACTTAGACAATATTTTATGTCGCATATTGCCAACTCATCAGTACACAAAACTTACAATCTTTCTTTTTGGCATGATATGACACAATACTAAGGCCATGTTCAATTTGAATTATTAGGTTGGATAAATTATTTTATCAAACATAATCGCATGTTTTTTTATAATGAATAAAAACGCTCAATTAATGTCAAGTCCGATATACAATAGCTAAAATTATTTTATTAAACATAATCACATATTTTTTATAATGAATAAAAACTCTTGATTAATGTCAAATCTGATATATGATAGCTAAAATGAAGAATAATTAATCACACACATTAAATACGATTAAACAATCCTCTAAAATAATCATAATAAACTTTAATTCTTTCTTTAAAAGTTACCATGTCTCAAACAATTCTTATCCATTTATCATCGAAGTCCTCAATTATCACGACACCAACAAAACAAACCACACATTAAAAAATGCAAATCAAACAGTGTGACTCAAAACTCCCTCAAGCTATAAGTCATGTTGTAACATCTATAATATAAAAGTGTAGAATTCTAGAGTATCCATAGGAGGATCAGGATTTAGCAGTGAATTCCCTTCTACAAAATATTCAACATGTCTTCCCAACAGTGATGTCACCTTTAGAGCTACAATGTACATCCATCATAACATCGTCACAGCCACTAATTTTTCCAAAATAGCAACCAAAACTGTGGACCAAGTGCCCTCCCCTCAAATATCACTCCTTGATTCTCATTCCTCCTTAATTTATATTTCTTCATTTCTAACACAAAATGACAAAAAAAAAAATTCTAAAGAAAGGTATACAAATCAGCATTAGAGCAAGATAGACCAACTTTACTCGATGTTGGATCATCACCATTCAGAGTTAGATATAAATCTTAAAGAAGCATGTTGAAAGATCATGAGACTAAGGTGTATTCCTTTGAACTAATTATCTGACTTCTGATCAAGAAGTTGTATACTTAGAGAACTAAGTCTTGGAATGATGGCAATGACTCTGGTATTACTAGTAAAGTTAATCATGTATGTGTTTGATATACATGAAATATATTTTTTAACACATATGATTTCAACTTTGTCACGGACTATGTAATCCATTGTTTAATTACTTTACAAACAATTGTAGTAAAAAACACCAATTCCATCAAAAAGTTTACACATCTCATAAAAAAAACACTAGGGACAAATAAAACGTCCAAATTCTGAAATTCATTTTAATCAATACATTAGGGACTAAATAAAAGCAAGAGTGTATATATGCTACAAAGCCTAAAGTGCCTGGCAATGTTATTAGCTACATCGTCTCACTATTTCAAGACAAATTGAGAAGAAAATTCATACCATTGGAAACATGATTATCCCAAAGAAGGAAGTCTAGAAATGCCTGAAAGTGGCACAATCTGTGATATCACATTTATATCAAAGTAAGGCTTGAAATTTGAGCCATGAAGTGTGTATCTAGCTATTCACTCAGATGATAAAGAGTAACAATTAGAACAGTATATAGCCACAAGAGTTTTGCATGGATGGCATCAAACAAAAAGAAAAAAAAAAGGCTCCATCAAAAAATCTAGCTCATTTTTTATTATTGTTTCTAAGTAAAACACATTAATTGTATATAAGTAAAAGAGGGAATAAAAATTTAAAAACTACAAAGATAGTAGTATATGATTTCATTTTGCAGTTTAAAAAAGAAACAAAGCCCTAGCTACCAAAACAAAATCATGCTCGCTATATTTAGTTGGAGATTTGGAAGGAGTTTCACACCTTTAAAATTTCCACAATCCAAACATAAGCCCCACAAATATTTTAATTTAAATTTTAAATTCAAATTACCTCCTTATATATGCATACATGTACATACATACATATATATATATATATTTACATACACATAAAGTTCAATCATTATATTGATTCTCTTTTTAAACTATATCACACACAAACAAGTATATACTCACAGTGAAATATATTTATTCCTTAAAAATTAATTATTATATCTATACACTATCAAATTATTTAATAATTATTATATATAATATATATAACTACACAAATTTAAGCAAATCAAAATTTTATTTCTATAAAAAATTTTTGATTAAACATAACTTCTATCTTTTTCATTCCCTAGCAAAATTTTCCACCAAAGATTAATATCCCCATACATTAATACAAGATGAGTCTAGTAAATTTGGTAAAAGTTCGACTCGAATTCAAACAATTTTTGAACTCTACTCAAATTTCTTATGAGTCGAGTTTTGAACTCAATTATTTTTATTTATAAGTCCACAAATTGAGTCGGGAAACTTTTTATTTTTTAAATACATAAACAAACACGGCTCTATGCCAGCCGTTCAACACGTCATTGTCATGTGTGACTCTATCTCAGCCGTCGATGATCCCAATCATCAACTCGTCAAATCCACGGTGAACAACACATTGGCCCTTCCTCTCTCTTTCAACGGAAATCCTCGGGACATCAGCGCAGCCATGTCGACGATCTCACAAACAGAGCCCTAGTTTTTCTCTCTCCCCCTTACTCTTCCCCTATAATTAGCTGCAAAACTTTTGGAATCCACTGAAAAGTGAGCCTTTGTCCGTCCTTTTCTATTTCAGAAGCAATTTGTCCTATTGCAACGATTTTTGAATTTTTATTGGTTCATCGTTTGAGGGGTTATGCTGCTGAGTTGGCTCAATAATTCAAATTTACCTAGTTGGGGATTCTCTGCTGTGATATCGTTCTTATTTTCACATTGAAGAATTTTATTTTCCTTATTTGCCTAAAAGCATATTAGCTTTGCTGATTTATGTGAATTGCTATGAATATTTTTTTAAAATTTTTAGGATATTCTTTGTTTTATTTGTTTATCTGGATAAATTCATTCTTCACTGCTATATTTGACTGTATCTTTCCGTGGAGATTTAACTGTTTAATTTGGTTTTCTGGACTTTATATTAATGTATAACGATTCGGGTAGGTCTTACTTATTTGATGATAAGATATACCTAGTATTATTTTAGTCCGGGAATTGGGGTAGTGTGTACTCTTTTTTTCAATAGAAGACCTGCGCACAAGCACCATCACTTATTGAAATGATTATGTTTCCTGAGTTGATCTTTTATGCGGAAAATTTGCCTCAATGTAAAGAAACTTTAGATTAACTTTTTGAGCGAATATGAAATGATATTTACTTGACATGTTTACAAACAGGATGATTAAGGTAATATTGAAGGTGGCGGTGTAGCTTAAAATTATGGGAAATAGTGAAGTGGATAAATCTTCTAAGGAAATAACACAAGCGAAGGAGCCTAAAACTCCTGCTTCACAGGTCAATTGTCTTTGGAATTTAGACTTGGTGTATGTTCTCGTTTACTATTTCTAAATCAATAATATTTCATTTTTTTTGGTTTTTTCCAGGAGCAGACTTCGGCTGCTTCTGGTGCAGTTGCTGCAGATTGGTCTGGATTTCAGGTTAAAGTCTGAATGATTTCCACACGAGCTTTCCTCATTGAGATGTCACTGTTATTTATAGGTTCTCTTTGTCGTAGTGCAGGCGTATTCTCCTATGCCTCCACATGGATTCTTGGCATCAAGTCCGCAAGCACACCCGTACATGTGGGGAGTTCAGGTATGAACTTTTGTATTTCTGTAATATGCTGTCATATTTCTAATCTAATATTGCATATTGGCATGTTTCGACGTCGAAAATAATGCAAGTTCTGCTTGAAAAAATAAAATGTAAATGTTAGTAACCGTTTGCGCAATTCCAGATTGTGAATGGTTAAAGATTGAGATAGTTTGACATTGCCAAGCTCTGTCTGGGCTTGTCTCCTTGACTTTTTCCAAACATTGCTTGGTTGTTAATAAAAGGAATTAATAACTTGGGCATAGAATTTGCTGATCATGTAAAATTTGACAGTCTATCTTATGTTAAAGTTGAGGCATCCAATTTCTATTTTTGTTCTTCTGAAAATGGTAGAATGCATGAAATTTGGAATTTTTTTAATGTGTCCTATTGTTTATTTTATGGTGTCAGTGAAATCTGGTTGCTTGATGTAGAACATAAGCAGCCGATTTTAGGACTGCTTTGGTGATATTCTCTATCTGCACGTTACTAAATTTTCTCTTTTCTTGGGTTAATTGGGGTCAGGAGAATTGCTCAATATGAAAATTTTTTAATGACTGGAGACTGAAGAGTTGATTTGACTTGTTTTAGAAAGAAGCTTAAAATCACTTTTACCACCATTGGAGAAATGGATGACTTGAGCTAGACTATCCACTGAGAAAGAAAGTTAGGAATAGTGATAAAGATCCATGTCTGAAGCGCCAAGACATTCACATGTCAGGGTAGTGGTCTCAGCTGTCTACTTAAAGGGAAAATTTTAGTGTTTTTAGATGCAAAATACTTCCAATTATAAGAAGTTGATCCAGAACTTGGCATGTGAAGCAGAATTATCTGCACATTTAACTCTTAACTACTGAGCTTGAGTAAGAAAGTTGCACCTATTAACACACTTGCATTTGTCTTTTACTCTCCTTTCTATTGACATTGTTTCACTGTTTTCCTGTAATTTTATTTGATTAAATGTTGTGATTCTAGCCTTTGGTTGACTTTCTTACTGTGTAAACATCGCAGCAATTTATTCCACCCTATGGGACTCCACCGCCGCCTTATGTTGCAATGTACCCCCATGGAGGAATATATGCCCATCCAACTATGGCTCCGGTATTTTTTATATTATTTTTTGTGTTTAATTTTCCTTTACATGAACTCCCCTAACTTTTTACACCTATCTTTAAATTTGATCAGGGATCTTATCCATTCAGTCCTTTTGCTATGCCTTCTCCAAATGGAATTGCTGAAGCCTCTGTGAGTCATTTCAGCACTCAAAATTTTCATTCTTCCTTTCATACTTTTTACTTGGTGTTTTACTAAGCACTAATTTTCCATAAACTAATTGGGAAGATCAAATTTTGCGCATAGGGTAACAGTAACACTTCAGGAAACATAGAGGTGGATGGCAAATCATCTGAGTGTAAGGAAAAATTGCCCATCAAAAGATCCAAGGGAAGTGTGGGCAGTTCAAATATGATCACCCAAAATAATAATAAACCAGGAAAAACACTGGGTGCATCTGCAAATGGTGTGTATTCTAAGAGGTATGCTAGATATGTGGGACAAATAAATGGAGACATGCAAATGAATTCTATTCATACTCTTAGAAGCAGTTTATGAAGCTGTGCTCGTAAATAATTGCTGCTATTTTCTCGTATTTAAAAAATTTTTAAACTGGATTTGGTACATTATGGTTGTGCGATACATGTTTTTTGGTCTTTTTGCGCTCTTGTACTGTTTTTTATTAGTTAGCTATGTTATTCATTTATAGGTTTAAATGTTCTATTGTTTTTCTCATTCCTTCTCCTAATAAATAATCCCATTGGTGTTCCTTGTTTGCTAACAGACTTTTTGGAACCATAGAACTATTTGAGGCTCATGTGATTTGTTTAAATTTCTAACTCAATCTATTATAATCATTTTTTCTAAAGAAAGTATTGCTGATTATATGTTAGTGCGGAGAGTGCAAGTGAAGGCTCAAGTGAAGGAAGTGATACGAATTCTCATAACGTAAGTTTCATTCAAATCACTCTTACATTTGTGCTACATGTAATGAGAATCCCCTTCATGAAAAATTAATTCGGTTTTATCCAACCATCTGCAGATTATGATGATCCTTTAAGAGATATATTCTTGCCAATTGTCGTTTTTGGGCTTGAGATTTGAATTGGGATGTTAGTTTGACAAATATTAATTTGACTTATTGCTGATTGGATATCCAAGCACCCTTTGGATGCTTTGATCAAATAAGTGCCCATCTCTTCAAATTAAACAAGTTAATGAATATTTACCAAAAACATCATTTTCATCTAATTTTGTGCATCTGACAGAATGTCCACCTAAATACAATTTCCAAAAAGTTGAGCCAGAAAATTAACTGGTATCTTTGACAAACATAGCACTTTTAAAGATATTTTTCACCTTTTTAGAAGGGAAAAAAATACCCATGCCATCAAAGTAGCACTGCAAAGTAATTAATGGCAGTCCATGATGTTTGAATCACCTTATAAGTAAAATTTACCAGATGCTTTCTCATTATTATCCATGTCACATGAAATTCAAGTGAAATGCTATCTTCATTCACTTGCGTACTTGACAATTTGGACTTTGTGTTAACTGGTGGAAAATGTAAAAATGGAATAAGAAAAAATTGGAACAAAAATGAAGTCAAATGCACAATGTGGATTGTGTGGTTTTGGGAATGATGCTTTTCTGTTGTGTGTAATGGAGTTAGAGAAATAAGAAAAAAAATGAATTGCAGATTTAAAAAATCAATCCCAACACGACCCTCATTGTCTTGTTATTATGACATTTGTGGATGCATCACTCATGTTCTTTTGTGCATGCATCACTCATGTTCTTTTGTGCAGCATAGCAGTTGCCATTATGTTATCTTGAATATTCTACATGTTCATGCCTTGCTGCTAGTAATCCTTGTAATTTACTTTCTAGTATGATTTATTCTTACTTTGCAAAATGTTGAGAATCAGGTTTATGTTATGTAAAATATTTATTTACCTTGTACAATAATTAGTTTAGGTTCGTTGTTCATAGGTATTAGGTTCCTTTGTAAAGCCTATATAAATAGGTGATTTTTATAATATCATATTAACAGAGAATAATATGATTTAAGCCATTTAGGCATTTTATTCTTAAAATGTAGGTTCAATGGTTGGAACATGTGATATATTTGTTGCGTTCTTAACTGTTGAAACATGTGATATATTTGTTGTGTTCTTAACTGTCTCCCTTCTATTATTATTAAATTTTTAATTCTGCATTGTATTATGGTGGGGTTCAACAAATCTCTATTTTGCTTCTGCTAAATGCCACTGTTTCTGCTCACATGTGTTGGTAGTTGTACCAAATGAAGTATTAGCTTGTTTTGTTTACCTTAACTCGATGTTCATTCTATACATATTATTCACTTTGTAATAGTAAAATGTTCATTTGCATACATTGTCCACTTTTTCATAGCACAATATTTAGTTCCATGCACATTGTTCACTTTTCATGACGCAATGTTCATTATGTGTATATATTGTTCACTTTGTTCTAGCACCATGTTCAATCCACACATTTTGTTTTTAGTTGCAAATTAATTACAAGTGGCTTATTCAATATTTTAGTGTATGATATTATAAGCTGTGTCTATGTTCTTTTGGAAATGGAATTTAATAATTTATCTAGTCCTTCAGGTTTCTCAGTTAGACTACTTAGATTGCATAACTTTTTTCTGTCTGATCTTGACTGTTCAAGTTGAACATTCCAATCAAAATCTTCATTTTTAACTTGAGAGGAGAGTGTTGAGAATTAAGAATTTATGTCAATGTTTGAACTAACGTAAGTTCAGGTTCATTAGTCATAGGTGTTCAGTTTCAGTTAGTAAAACTTATATGAGTGGACGATCTTTGTAATATGATAGCCCTTGCATTTCTCTATGGATGTGGCCCTAATAGCCCAACCCCATGATATACTTGTAGATGATCTTTGTAATATGATTTAGCCCTAATAGACCGACCACATGATATACTTGGCAGACAGTATTCTTTTTTGCAGAGCCTGGCATATGAAATATTTTTTGGTAAATAGATGGCGGTTGGAACTTGAACTCAGATCTTTTATTTTGACATGGTTTAAATACCATGTTAAAATGGAAATTGCTTCTTTTTATTCAAATGAATCAGAGTAAATAGATTTATAGGTTACACAAATGAGGCCTTCCAATAAACTCAACACTTAACCACCCTTGTTATATATTTTCAAGAAACCAAACATTTTGTTAATGCTTAAACAAAAAGAATATACAGTATCTTGAACTTAAGTTAGAAGCAGAGTGTAGAGAAGCAGTTTATTCTCATGCAAAATGTCTTCCTCTGGCTAACTGTAACGAGTTAAATTGAATGGTTTCCAGTGGAGTTTACTTTTAACAAGCTTCACATGACTAAGATGTATGGCCTGAGAAATGTTGCGTGTTCAATGGTTCTTCTCTGTTACAAATTTATTTTGGTTCTGTGGAGAGAGAGCATCATAAAATGGAACTAAATAATGAAATGTTGCCAGTTTTCCTGCTTCTTCTGAACTCTGTTCCATAACTCTTTGTACAGGAGTCACCAAGGAAGTCAAGTGGCCAGAGAGATTCAGGTTAGAATCCGGGAATTTTTGTTTAATGATAATCTAGTTTATGCATTTTATTTATGAACCTTTTTACTATATCTTACCACAGAAGAGCCATCTCAGAGTGCTAGTGCCGCTTATGGTTCCCAGAATGGAGGATCAAAAATATCAAATTCAATGTTTAATCAGGCTATGTCAATTGTGCCAATGCCTGCAGCTGGAATGGTGGGTGGTGTTTCAGGTCCTGCCACTAATTTAAATATTGGCATGGACTACTTGGGTGCTAGCCCATCATCTACTATTCCTGCAATGCATGGTAAGGTGTCTTCTACTGCAGTTCAAGGAGGAATCGTCTCTACTGGATCACAGGATGGCATTCAGTCTCAGCTTTGTGTACAGGTTTCCTTTTTGTCTTTTATTTACATAAGAATGTTTATTTTCCATTCCATCTTCTTTTGTTGGAACAGAATTGGGGGCTGGGCTCACCATCTACTTGGTCCGTTACTTGGATTTAGTTTTCTGTAATGATCCTTACTTCATGACCCGCAGAAGGTAGTTTAGACTAGTGGCAGATGACCTGAAGGTGAGAGATAATATGAACATGATGAACAGACTATAGTTGTGGCCTGTCTGAATAAGAAATATTTACTTGGTCTATTTTGAGATTAATCTGTAACGTGTCTCACCAACCGAGAAATTCTAATAATAACACTCCAAAACTTGAAACTTTTGTATCTTGTTTTGATGATCTTGACGAGGACCATAATCCAAGGCTAGTATGCACTTCCACTGAAATTTTAGGTTCAAGTGGATTTATCTTTGTTCATTTGTAAATTTGATGAGTTGTGGATTCAAATTGGCAATTTTGTTCCCAAGTAATGATGGTGTGATAGGGTGATTACTTCGTAACTGCAGCAGGAGGGTATGGGTGTTAATCATGGAAGCGGCTTATTTTGTATTCACTGGGCAGTCTGCACTGCAGTGGATTATAGTGAATATTTGTGGATGATTGGATATCAAAATTTTCCTAGGGAACAGAAAATTTTCTTCCTAATCTTGTTCAGTGATCCTAACCACCTACATGTTTCCTGTAAGTTCAGGATGAAAGGGAGCTTAAAAGACAGAGAAGAAAGCAGTCAAACCGGGAATCTGCTCGGAGATCAAGATTACGCAAGCAGGTAGTTGGTTGATACTTATTCTATCTTCTTGAACAGGCACTAGACCAAACCCCATGCTATTAGTTCTTTTTTTGGGATTCAGGTTGAATACGAAGAACTGGCCCAGCATTCTGAAATTTTAAAAGAAGAAAACACATCACTGAGGGAAGAATTAGCTCATTTAAGGAGCGAGTATGATCGTCTTCTCGCTCAACATACTTCTCTTAAGGTATGACTGATACTGGATAACCTTACGAGAAATCTAGAGCAAGCTCCCACCATTGCAAATGTGTCTCGTCATGTACTTGACTGAATTTCGTCGGGTATTGGTGCTTTAATGAGTAGTTTGACAGAGTATGATGTTGACTTACCCAAAGTTCTTCCCCCTCGTTTCCTTTTTCATATGGTAGAGTTCCGAAGTGGCCTACATGGACTAATGTCAGGGGGGATGTTTCCTGACGAGCTCTCTTTTTCTACTGGAATTTGATGTTGCAGGAGAGGCTTGGCGAACTTCCCGAGCAAGAGGATCCAGAGCGCAGTCAGGAAGATCAGCAGCATTCAGGCAGCGAGGCTCAACATCGCATACAAAGTGGTGAAAAGGATTCGTAGCGCTTAAGCTACTAACCGATCGGTTTCAATGGCGTAGCCTAACTTGGTAGTGTGACAAAGGAATGGCTTATTCACGGTAGTATCTAGTGTAGTCGTCAAAGCTAACTGGGACCATTTGAAGTCATGGAAACTCGGTGTCATACGTTTCCTCCCCCAATCTTTGAGGGCTGTTATTTCACTGGCTAATGTTCGAATTGGGGAGACTTGCCTTAATTTCTGTTATGTGGCTGAAAATGTTACCATAGGAACTACGTTTGTATTGGTCTGCAGCTAATGCATTCACCTTTCCGTGGGTAAGTATCCCTTCAGTTTGAAGAATTATATTTGCGTTTTACGACTAAATAAAAATAAAATCAAATCTTCTGATGTCAGTGTCCTACAAAATACTGTCCAGACCCAAGAATTACATTTACAACCTTCGAATTTAGATTTTGCTTGCAATCTCCTTTCAAATTTAAAGGCAATTGACAAAATAGAAGCACTGAGTCGAAGAACACCTCAAAATGCTATGTTCAAAAAATCGTTTATCACATCTTTGTAAGACATCTCTCTTGAGTTTTTAACTTAAACTTTTAAAATACATTTTTCATAAATTCAGCTGCAACTTCTCTTTATTCTTTAATGAAAAAATATAAAACCCAATAAAATAGGGATGAAAATATTCTCCTTAATTAAAAAATTCATCTTTTGTGTACAAACTATTTTTGGTGATTTGTTAAATTTTCTAAAATAACCTCCTAGATAAATTTTCTATTCTCCAATGTAAAAAGAAAAATATTTTATTCAAATATAATGAATTTATATCAATAACATAAAAATATATATTTCATTCAAATAATTAATTTATAAAATATTTTATATTTTTTGGTGCACACACATGTGGACTTAAAAGTTAGTTGTACCATGGAGCAGTCTACCCTCATAATAACCACTTTGTTCAGAGACTTGAATTACTAAAATATCCTCACTTTCTTTGTATTTCCTCTCTACTTTTTCTTGGGTAATTCATGTTTTCTCTTATCTTTTATTTAATTTTCCAAGTTGTTTGACTTGTTTCTGTCTTTTATTTTTTCAAAACTTTAATATAATATTGAATTGTAAACATTATTATTATTCTTAGAATTATCAAAAAAGTATAACAATTACATATTATCATAACATATCTGTCTCATTTTGTGCCATAAATATCTTCATCGCTTTTATTATAATTTTATACTTCATTATATTAGTAAAATTATATAAAATTTTATAATCATGCAGCAGGCATGGCTGACTTTTGTTGGACTATAAATTATAAAAATAAAACAAATTCATAATATACTCCATATCTTTATTAATTAAAATATTATTCGAATAAAATAATTTATATTTTGAATTCAAAGACGATGTTTACCTTGAATGATTATTAGATTGGATAAATTATTTTATCTAATCTAACCTCATATTCTTCATGACAAATAAAAACTTTTAATTAACATCAAATTTAATATAAAATAACTAAAATAAAGAATAATTAACCACCTATATCAAAATATAATTAAATAATCCTTCAAAATAAACCCTATCTTTAAAATGTACACGTCTTAAATGCACATCCATCACAAACCTTACCAGTGCGCGTGTCCAGGAATTTATAAACACATCGTAACAGGAGAAGTCTTAATCACCACATTTCGCTGCCACAGTGCCCCTCGCATGGAACCCAGAAACTCCAAATCTACGTAATCCCCGAATATCTAATGCTGAAATAATATTTTTACTAAAATTTAGAGTATTGTTGAACAAAATAACAAGAGGCAGCTAAACATTAGCTATAATAAATGAAACAGAAAGATTTGCATCCAGTACAAGGAATGACTTAACAAATACAAAAGGTGATTCTTTTCAAGGACAGGTTTTTCACAATCCTCCTCTTGTGAGAGATAAGAGAGCTCACAAAAGCGTCGAAGCAAAAGAGTTAAGAGTAGAAGGAAGAAGAAACCAAATAGCGAGGCAAATCCACTACACGATCCTCTCCAACTCCCTCGCATAACTGAGTGTCTCGTTGATCAGCTGCAGAGATGGAATCTCCTTGCAAGGTACGGATTCTTTGGATCTTTGGAAAAATACAGACCCATTCTTGATCTCCCACTCTGGGTGCTCCTTAAATTTTCAAAAATAACAACCATTGCTCCATAGTTCAAATAGTGACAAGATTTGGCGGTAAAATATCAAATAGTTGCCAGTAAAACGACTTGGGTTAAAGGACAAACAAGATAAGTAATGTGGCACAGTAAAATTAGGTGACAGCGTTTTACCTCAATATATTTCAGAAATTCATTGTCTGAAGAAAACAGCAGCATTTGCCGAGCATCATTTAATGAAAGAGAGTCATAAGCCTTTTCACTGCATCCAGCTATCTCATCTCTACCAACACAGCAAATATCAATTTCCAAAATTTTTAGAATTAAAATGACCAGAGGAACAAGAGTGGGCAATTTAGTAAAGCCTGACCGGCCATGACATGCAAAGGACTCCATTCACTGAACAAATAATTACAGCTACAAGAAGAAAAAATGTTAATAAATACTCCTGGTTACATACTGTGGCACAGAGTCAAAAGGGAAAGCAGAAAACTCAAGAAAATTGAGCCCAATCAACCATACACATGTATTATTGCACATGCCTTCCTCGAGTCATAATTTTCTTTCATTTCCTTGCTGTCACAACAGTGCAACAAAGGGGAAGAGAACCACAAAACCCACACAAATTTGCAAAACTTCATGAACTGCACAAATCATACAGTTATAAGTGACCACCATTATCTCATGTAATTTATCACCAGTATCACCCACCTAAGCTATTGCTAAATAGGTTATTGATGTACAACAAAATCAGTTTATGCTTCTTTCAAACTGGGTAAACTAGAACAGGTACAAACGTGGGGCTGCCAGATTAACTCAATCACCAAGTAAATTATAAAGTTGCACAATAACATCAGTATAATGTTTGTCATGCATTAGTCTGTCACAAATATAAGATTACCTCACAGTCTTTGCAAGTAAGTCCATGAAATAAACATATGTTTCATGAGGTACAGTCTGCCTAGCACCCAGCACACGGTTATAAGCCCCTTCCATGAAGGATTGCTCCAGCTCAACTGCATGCTTGATACAGGGATTCTCCAAAGCACTAGGAGAAAGTAACTCCAACTCAGTGTGGAATTCAGCAATTCTGTTTTGCACGAGGAGTCTCATAAGGTTGAGACCTAAAATAGGATACTCCTGAGAGGAAGGTGGGAGACGATCACTGCTCCATCACATGAAAAGAAGGGTCACCATCATTGCCTTTTCTCAAATGGGTAGCTCTAATCAAACAGTCTTCTACAGAAATGAATCAGAACAACAATGCATACATCCATATATACCAGATAATTAAGATGAACAATTAAAACTTACAGGTAAAAGCATAGAAACTCAGAAAAACCGTACTTACAATCCTTGATAGCTATAAGACAAGCTACATCTCAGTTTCTTGGCATCTTCCACAGTTAAATAATGTAGCCCACACAGTGTCTTTGTTTAGACAAGATCTAAATGTCATAGACTATTAAGACAATCAATTATAATTTATCAGCAAAAAATGCATAACAATTTAGAAAAACAGCTATATCCCTGATATATATATATATATATATGAAAAATTACGTCACCCACGTCTTGTGACACCCACCAATTTTAAACTCGTCCCCAACACCATATCTTTGTTTTCAGGTACTAAACCTACAATCTGAACTTGCCTTTAAAGAAAGTAATTGGTAATAGAAGATACTTAAGAATAATTATCTTATCATAGAATTTTTCATATTTCAAAAAATATGAAAGCACTAGACAATATAGAAGATACAGTTATTATTATTTAATCCTCTTTGTACAATACTTGCATTAGCTATTGTGAATGCCTATTTGAACTCAAAGATCAAATGTTCTTAAGAACAAACATGGCATTGCAATAAAATAAAGTTTGTAAAAAGAAGGTTGACATAACCAGATATAACATGTTATATCAAAATATTGAACAAATGCAAATCCAAAGTTCCCAGCCTTTCCTTAGCAAACCTAGTTGTCACTGGAACATACTTATATGAGCAACTCTTAAACACAAATAATTACCGAGCATCTGTATAGTAGGGCTTCAGTTGGAAAAAGTCCCTCTCAAAAGCATCATGGTCCTCAAGCTTCACACTGAGAACAACTGCATGCTCATATATGTCTCCTGAAAATAGTCAAAAATTAGAAAAACTCAGTATGCTGATCAAAATACTTTCAACAGAAATACCAACTGTCAAATAAGATATCACGGATAGGTCAAAAATAATATTACTTGCTAATGTCAATTCATGGATGGCATTTGGCGTTTCTTCAAATAATGGAGGGAGACTCTTGAACCCCGTCAACAAAACCTACAACATCAAATGTATCCAGTAGCACCATATATCAATAAAAATAATCTCCAGTAAGATTCCAAGCATCTATAATTTTCTTTCAGACAGTTCAGAGCAAAATTTAAGTCAATTTAGGCATCCATCAAGTTGAAACTAGAAGAACCTGCTCTCTCACGTTCCGTGTAATCCATTTACTCAACACAACCCATCTAAACCATCAATTTACGCCAAATATACAGATCTAATTCCTCTTTTCATGTCACTACAGTTCTAATGCAGGACAGGCAAACATGCGCAATGCCAAGTCGTTAGCAGCAATATCTCTATTTTCCCTCAATTATGCCAACTTATTAAAACCTAAATACGGAAAAAGGAATAGAGACAAACATTGCTTACTAGAAGTTGGTATCAATTTAGTCGAAACGTGTCACAGTAAAGAAAAACAAGATTCAAGCAATAAATTATCGATATTTAATTTCAATAGAACATCAAGAACAACACGAAAAAAAGACAATTATCAATTATGAGAAATTGAACTCGTACCTTGAGCTGAGAGAGGAGCTTGGTACAGGTATCGAAATCCTTCCGTACAAACGCCGCTTTGAATCGTTCAAAGACTTGCGACACCTCTGTGATTTTCGGATCCATCTCTGTCGGTACCTTTTCCTCTAACTTCGTCCCGGTTTCCCCCAAATTTCCTTGCGGAGAAAGATATAATGCTCTTCAATCACAGTGAGGGATTGGACTCGGGTTCAGGGAGGATTTTCATTTTTAGCCCATGTGATTACAATTTAGGCCCAGTATAGTTTAGGAAGCCCACACAGCTATCTTCCGGGTAAGCCCAAATAATAGTTCTGTTTTGAGCCCAATATTCAGGTCCGGCACAGTATCGAGTTTCTGACTTCTAAAGGATACACTCCTTAACACTTTAAAATAAAACTCACTTTCTCATCTATCTATATTTTATTTGTACTAAGAATTAGAGTATAAAAAAACATGACACGTATGTGCACACATAATAACTATGATAACAGAAAAAAGAAAAAAATGGTAATTGGAAATAATTAATTTTTTAATAAATAAACAATTCTAAAGCACAGTTCAAATGAAATGGGCATAATTGAATAAATAAAACGTAACCATATCATATAAACATGTCAACCAAGCTTACTATAAGAATTGTCATGCAGTTCTGCAGAAAAAAAAATTTATATTGAACAACTAAAATGGAACGTGGTTCTTTATACGATCCTTGGGATGCTTCAATACCCTAATATTTATGATTTTCTTTTTGATGTTGTTCTCTTCCACCTTAAAGCACCAAATTTGAAAACACACATTAAAAAAAATGGAAATCAAAAAAATGGAAAAAAGAGTGGAATTTCAGGTTAAATTCAGATTCTACATCCACATCAACTGATAGTTAGGACAAGGGTGATCATATCCACGTCGAATGGCTCCTCAAGCCTAGCTGAGCTCACTTGCGCTGCATTTCGCATTAAAGCCCCATTTCTTGATTCTTTACTCTTCCTGAAGATCAAACCAGAAGAAGATGCACAAACATTGTAAGCTGCTTTCCACTAGAAGTCAACAGTTAGTCTTCTCAGTTTTGTTGGAGAAAGGATTAATGTGTTGGGGTCGGTCCTGCCATTTCTACCGAATTCATGACAGAATAAAATGTCAAGTATGAATGCAGGTCCATTAGTATTATGTATTAAGGTGAAGTTAATTTCGCTCCAAGGGCCTAAAATACGGCAGGCTTCAAGTTATTAACAAATGTTTGGGTTAATTATGGAGGCTGTAATACGTCATCCCCTCTACAAGAACCTGAAATACGGCACGCTTCAAGCTACTATTAAATGTTTGGGTCAATTATGGAGGGTGTGATATGTCATTCTCAGTTTGATAAGTTTACATTTTTTTTTCAGTGTTTTGACTAAAAATTAATAATGATATCAAAAAAAAAAATAATTAATTTTTTATAAATTTTCATATCATTTTAAAAAAAATGATGCTCTTTTTATTTGTACTAAATTAGAATTTTAAACCAATCAATTACAATTATTCTTATGTTTTAATTTTTTAACCAAACACTTGAATTTAAACAACATAATAAAAAAAGCAGTTTAATTTTTTTATGATATAATCAATTTTTATTTAAAGTTTAAAATTTTAATAGAGAAAGAAGGATGTAACTGTTTGAATTATAAGAGATTGGATTTCGTAATTTCAAAAGGAATAAGAGGATAACTTATAATTATATTAACTCTTTGGTACAATTAACCCTAAAGGTTTTAACTACTGAACAAACTCTCTCACTTGTCACCGGTAAGAGGAAAGAAGAGTTCATTCTCTTTCTTGCTAAGCTCAAGTTCCTGCGCGAAAGGATGCCAAATACCCTTTCAATGATTATTTGCCTCTGAATACATTTTGGAAACCAATGTCTTAAGTCATTCTAATGTGCGCTACCATTGCAATACTTATCCGCGTTCGGGTTTATGAGCATGAGATCATTTGCCTAATGATTGAAGCCATTTTTTCCTTGCCATTAGAAAGGGAACTCTATAGGGATAGGAGTTGCTAATGTCAACCTTCTTGTAATTCATGGTCAAGTTTGATGGCCAAATTCTATGTGAACTTAGGCTTTTAAAATGCCAGGTCCAGCTGTATCGATGAGGGGCCTACCGAATAGTGTCTACAAAGAATGGCATAATTAAAAATAGTGGAAAACATAGAAACCAAACCAGCTACTCAAAAGTGATTTATTGAAACCGAGAAGTTGCTCTCACCTTCTTCAAAGAGAAAACAAGGATCAACAATCGATCCAGCAGCCCAATTTCCCCACCGATCCCAAAAGATGCTTGACTTCATCGTCTTCAGCATCTCCTTGCTCTTGCAGTTGACAAAACAAGAAGCATCAATGGCAATACCACCATCCGATTGCCAAAGAAAATGTGGGGACATGGAAATTCCTTATCCCTTTGGTGTTGATAAGGGATGCTACCTCGAAGAAACATTCAGAGTCACCTGTGATGAGGCAACTGGTTCTGCTGCACTAGCTTGGTTGCAGTGGGAGGTGGATGCCATCTCTGTCTCAACTCACACATTCAGACACAAGAATTTTAGTGGAGTAACTAGAAGGCTTGAGGAAGCAGGTCAGGCGTACGTTGATTACTCTCCACCGGTTGTGGCTGGTCATTACAGTATATCCCACACCCAAAATACATTTGTTGCAATGGGATGTGATTTCTTTGTCTACCTTGTCGATGAGGAAACCAAAAAGTTCCAGGGATCCTGTTCGTCTCTCTGCAATCTCAACGACACGAACCCTTTCCGGCAGCTGCAGCTTTCGTCTTGTTCAGGGCTGAGTTGCTGCCAAATAAGTTTTCCGGTGGATCTAAGAAATTTTTCTGTGACGATACGGACAATGAATTCCTGGGAACCAAATTGGGCCAATCAGTGTGGGTTTTTCACTTTCGTAGAAAAGGATTTACTTCGTCTCAACAAGATTAATGTCTCTGCCTGCAATCAAGGTTATGTTGTCCCAATGATACATGAGTGGGCAGTTGGCCATACACCATGCAATGAAGCAAAGGAAAGAGGAGACTATTTGTGCGGCCAGAATACTGAGTGCACTGACTACAATACAGGTGTTGGAAGATACAGGTGCAAATGCCGCAATGGATTCAGAGGCAACCCTTATCTCCCCCAAGGCTGCCAAGGTAACACATATGCATCAATAATTCCCTTCATGTTTTCTGACAAGCAGAATTCAGACAACCAATTACTCACGTGCTTCGAATTTTGTTGCAGATATCGATGAGTGTGCCGACCCCAGACATACCAACTGCCCAAGGGATAGCCGATGTGTTAACATGGCAGGCGGTTACTACTGCTTGCCTAATCGCAAGCGTCTGATTGCGCTGTTCATTCCCTTAGGTACTCTTCTTGTTTTCTCATGTTAATTTGAGAACGCTGTTTCTCAGAATTCAGCTAACACCAGTTAGATTGCACGAACAGGAACTGGCCTAGCGGTCGGTATTCTGACATTAGCTGCCATTGGCGTATGGACAGGGCGAAAGCTTAAAGAGATGAAAGAAATAAAAATGAAGGAGAGATTCTTCAAGAGGAATGGGGGTTTACTGCTACAACAGCAGATATCATCAAGCAGGGCCAGTGTACTACTTGACTCAACAATTTTCAAGATTGAGGAACTGGAGAAGGCCACTGATGGATTCAATAAAAGCCGTATTCTTGGCAAAGGAGGGCTCGGTACCGTCTACAAGGGCATGCTATCAAATGGAATGATCGTCGCTGTGAAGAAGGCAAACGTGATAGATGACAGCCAAGTTGGACAGTTCATAAACGAGGTCTTCATCCTGTCACGGATTAGCCACAGGCACATAGTCAAGCTGTTGGGCTGTTGTCTGGAGACCGAAGTCCCACTTCTGGTATATGAATTCGTATCTAATGGCACCCTTTCCTACCACCTTCATGATGAGCAAAATGACTCGACATTTTCTTGGGAGAATCGCCTGCGTATTGCGGCAGAAGTTGCGGGGGCGCTTGCTTACCTGCACTCCTACGCCTCAACGGCCATATTTCACAGGGACATTAAGTCGAGCAACATACTGCTGGACGAGAATTACAGGGCCGTGATATCCGACTTCGGACTCTCAAGATCGGTATCCGTACATAAAACCCACTTGACGACGGTGGTTGGAGGCACATTTGGTTACTTGGATCCTCAATACTTCCGGTCAGGGAGGCTGAACGACAAGAGCGATGTTTATTCGTTTGGGGTGGTTGTTGCCGAGATCCTAACGGGACAAAAGGCGGTCTCGGATGATGATCGGGGTCTGGCACTTAGCTTCCGCACGGCATTGAAGGAAAATTGTTTGTTCGAGATATTGGATAAAGAAGTGGTGTATGGAGGCGAGGAGAAGGAGATTCTTGCGGTTGCCAGACTCGCCAAGAAATGCACGAAACTAAATGGCCACAAGAGACCGAGTATGAAAGAGGTGGCAGCAGAACTTGACCAACTGAGAAAGGAAAAGACAGAAGCCGAGTTTGCCTTAATCAGAGACAAATATTCGTGGGAGTCAAGTCATTTGGAAGCAGAGAGTGATTGAACAATGTCGGAATTGTTTCCATCTCCCCGTGAAGACATATAAAATTAGGAAATCATTGTCAGTCCTGGCTTTCTATACAGTGTTTTTTTAGTAGGTGTCAATTTTTGACACAGTTTAAAATAGATTCAAACTTCACGTCAAATTAATGAATTTGAGTTAAACATTTATAGATATTGATAGAACTCATAAACTCAAAAAAAGAAAAAGTTAATTTCGAATTGCCTAATAATTCTGTTTTAAGCTCAATATTCAGGTCCGGCACAGTGTCGAGGTTCTGACTTCTAAAGGATATACTCCTTGACACTTTAAAATAAAACTCACTTTCTCATCTATCTATATTTTATTTGTACTAAGAATTAGAGTATAAAAAGACATGACACGCATGTGCACACATGATAACTATGATAACAGAAAAAAGAAAAAAATGGTAATTGGAAATAATTAATTTTTTAATAAATAAACAATTCTAAAGCACAGTTCAAATGAAATGGGCATAATTGAATAAATAAAACGTAACCATATCATATAAACATGTCAACCAAGCTTACTATAAGAATTGTCATGCAGTTCTGTAGAAAAAAATTTTTATATTGGACAACTAAAATAGAACGTGGTTCTTTATACGATACTCGGGATGCTTCAATACTCTAATATTTATGATTTTCTTTTTGATGTTGTTCTCTTCCACCTTAAAGCACCAAATTTGAAAACACACATTAAAAAAAATGGAAATCAAAAAAATGGAAAAAAGAGTGGAATTTCAGGTTAAAGAAAAGGGAGATTTTGAGAGGAGAAAGAAAGAAGGAAAACTACCCACCAATAAGAGAAAAAAGAGTAAAGACAAGAATATTTTTGTAAGTGAACTTTGATGACCAAATTGGATTTTTAAGGGTATATAAGAAAATTTAATTGGATAATGTGCAATTATAAAATCACCAGCTTAATGATTTATGTATCTTTTCACTCTATTCTTTCAAATTTAATTTATTTATTTTTCTTCAAATTACTCTCTTCCGTTCATTATTTAATAAATTTTATGAATGATATAAAATTTCGTATATTAAAAGATTTATCATTTTATTCATGTGAACAAAGAATCTAGTGCCCCTCAATTTTAACTTATTACAAGTTTCTTTTAATCTCTGAGTGCAATTTGAATGACCACCTTTAAATCTTTTTTGACTGCTTTCATTTTCATATTATAAATGGTACAAATCATTACATATTTACGTACACAATTACGAACAGATTATGCCATTAATCGTAGTAATAATAATCCACGAGCACCCCGAGAAGTGTTCTTATTAAAGCTACGCCATTCATTGACCGTTGGGGAGTTCCAAGTTATTTTTGGCCGAGGGTCTGATTCTTAAGCACCCATGTAATGGCGAAATACGGCGTCGTTGGGGTGAGGCATCATGCCAACGACATCCACACCAGACATTTGCGTTGGAACTTGTGTCACACCTGAGGAAGTCCGGAAAAAAATGCAGCTCCACAGGATTACAGGCAACCCTTTTGCTTGAATGACATATAAAGTTGAGAGTGAGGAAGAGCCTATAATTCAGAATCCCAGGTGCCGTGCCCGAACAACACAACTATCTACATCACACAGGGATCAAGTATAAAACCACCTCTGTGTTGTCCTGATTCATCACCTAATGTGCATGGGATCAAATGATGACAGTCAAGTCTTCGTGATACGAGAAAAACGAGTTCAAAGACTCACAGAATTTAGCCACAAACTGAGGTAGTCTCTGTGATCACTAACTAAACAAATCAATCCATGCGCCAGTGTCCTTTAAGTAGACACAATGCAAATCCAACAACCATCTTATATTCCACGGGACTTTTAAGTGGAACACATATAACAAACAAAAAGAGGTAAAAGGGATAGGGAAGCAAAAGGTAATATATTGATTTTAATCTCCTCCAAGGGTTGGTAGGTTAAAGCCAGATCCTTCGCATTCTGTGGAAAGTGAAGGTAATTTGCTCCCTTTCATTTTCTTCACATATCCTGACTGAAGCGGATGAAAATCCTCCGAACCATGTTACAGAATTCTCTGCAATAAATCTTAACTGTATCAAATACTAGAATAAACAAACAATTTCGAAGATGAGCTCAATCTGATCATATTGTGCAGTGGATGAAAAGACAGAGAACACTTACGGCCATGGATGGTCGCCCATAAGCATTATGTCCCCTTCATCATCCATGAACACAATTTCCCATTTGTTCTGTGGCTGCAGCTCCCCTTTAATTTCAAACATGTCTTCAAGTTCAGTTTTGAGTTCATCATACCCCCTCAACATATTCAAGTCAACTGCACGGCCAACAGCAACTCCTTGCATTTGCACCTAGTTGGAGGATATTTAAGCCAAAGATAAATTTTGTTCAATTTCACTTTCAAGGTAATTATTAATTAGTAATGCGACGTAATAAAGAAATCAGATTCGCATTCAAACTTCAAGTCATTAATCAAGTACCTTGGTGCGACTTCTAGAGGAGTGGCTCTGATGGCTCTGAACATCCCTAGTATGCAACTGAGACTGGTCTTTCTTCAGTTCTTTTGAATCCTTGCTAGCACTGGATTTCTGCCCCGAAGAACCGGAAAACAGTGTACTCGGAATGCATACTTCAACAGTATCTTGTGGCATATCAACTGATTTTAGAGGAGAATTCTCAGGAAGAGCAACTAGTGGACTTTTCAGGTCAATCCCAAACAATCTGCATGCAGCAACAGTATCTGATTTCTTCTCAGTCTGGCAAGACACGTGACTGTCACTCTGTTTCACAGGGCTTGGAGCGGAGCAGTTTGAAATAGCAGATCGAGCAGATACACTTTTACCCTCTTCTGTTTCTTCAGCAATCATACTTGGAGAAGCATTTCCATGGAATGAAGGTCGCCACCCACTATTTGTACAAGGGTTTATTGCACTATCGCTGCAGTGTTTTGCAAGTCCAGCACCAACACCTGCTTGTTTTACATGTGAATTAGTGACGTTGTTGCTCCTTTGTCCTTCAAGAACGCAATTCATTGGACGCAGTTCATGAGACAAGTTCCAGGAAGCTAAGGCAGCTGATGTGCAAATTTCTCCCAGTCATGTCAAAGACAGACAAAATGTGTAAATTATACAGCAACAAAGGAAAATACAATAATGAAAAATACTTCAGAACACAAATCTAACCAGAAACTGGAATTTCAACATGAGGACGAAGCCTCTTATGCTTCATTGTTGACGGCTGAACCAGGCTGGGGGCGACAGATGCCACAAATGGTTCTATTTCCCATGGGGAAACCCTTTCTGGTCTTGGAATGGATGCAGGTTCATCCCATCGGACCTATGTATATTAGGATTAACAGGACGAATTTCAATTTTCAATAAAACAATGGTAAATATGAACAAAATTACCATCAAATATACAGACCTTCAATGATCGCCATTTAGAATCCTCCCACTGAGGAGAAATATCCTCAACTCCAACAATTGTGCCCAAAAATCTGTTTATTGCTCAGGGAAAGAAAAAGGAGAGATATCAGCCACTCGTGCAGTCATTCTCTGAAATAAAACAATTAGCTGATTCATAATGCGAAACCTCCTCTCAGGCAAATCCTCCCCCTCAAAACGCATCTTGAATCTCATGCCGACTCCAAATTTGTGGCTTACAGCTTCTAGATATTTGTTCAGTCCTATGATGAACTGACTTATTCTAAAAGGTTTTGACACAAAAAACACATATAAGAAAAATTATATTTCAAAAATGTTTCTTCATGAAGAAACCTCATCCAGTTGGTTAAATGGATAACATAAATCAAACCTTGGCTTGTAATAAACAACAAACAGGGTGCGAGTTAAAACAGCATGTGATGCTGTTGCAAGCACTCCCAGATGCATGCTTTGACTTGAAATCACAGATGAAGGCATTGAACTATGTGGACGAGTATGGCGTCTGACCCCAACACGTAATTCCCCATTCTCACTCCTAGAAACAATAAAGTTTTATAGTTACAAGATTTCCAGAAACATCTTATACCGTCAGATAGCACAAGGAACGCATTGGTACCTTAGAAATACAAAAGAATCTCCAGCAACCAATCTCTTAGAAGTAACAAATGTACTCCATCCTGTTGTAAGCAAATGCCTCCTAGGCTGACCTGTTTGGTTTGCAACGTAAACATATCAACTACCAGTCAAGAAACTTTGGCATCTCACATTATCATGCTCAACCATTCACATGCTGATTTATTGGCATTAGACAAACAAATTGTTTCATACTAGAATACAGATACGCATCCACACCATCTAAATCAAACTAATTTTTCAGCTTAGAAAATAATTCTATGTCAGCGACATCTAAAGAAAATGATCCCTCAGAGATAACAAGATCTTACCTCTATATATGTGCTTAAAATGCCATTCAATCCCAAGTAGATCCTTGGCTATAAGTTCCTGAGTTGGTGTCGGCTGGGTCATATCCTGCATCCCAGAATTGAAACAGGAAATGAAGGCATGCTCAAAACAAGGTAGAAATGATTCATACAGAACCCAACTTCACATTGACCCATAAGATGAAATTAAAAAAGATTAATATCAAGTACAGAAAAGGAATCCCCACCAAGGGAAGGAGGCAAAAATTATTCATACAGAACCCAACTTCACATTGACCCATAGTATGAAATTAAAAAAGATTAATATCAAGTACAGAAAAGGAATCCCTACCAAGGGAGGGAGGCATTCATTAGCATGTTTCCGAAGGACTGAGAATCCGCCATGGGTGCTTGTATCAGAGGCTGTCAAAACCTTGCAGAATGAGTGGACTGCAAGTCTAGGAGGCTCATCAGGAGACTCGTCAGGACTCCTAAGCTCAGTTTGCTAACAAATAGTTCGATCAGAAAAATAAAGTAAAATAACTTCTATATTTTAAAAACATGCAGCCTGACTATTTCAAAAATTAAAAACAGGAAGACTAATTAAATTTCTCACATCTGCTTCTGGCATTAATGTAATCTGCGCATAAACTTCATCAGTGTCTTGTTCAGCCTACACAGGAGAAGATTCACAAATTACTCCCTGTTGTACCTTTAATTTATTTCTTTTAATTGCTATCAATGAAAGCTTAAGGGCTATATAAAGCCATGCTTCTGAAATATGTTATGCTAATCAGATTGAATTCATTCAGAACATCCCAATTACCAGCAGTTTTAACCAAATATTCAGCAGTTTTAACCAAATATTCACTAAACTCACATGTTAAATATATCTAACGGCAAAAATGCTAAAATGTAAGAATACCAGTAGCCGAATGTTAAAAACACGACAAAGGATCTTTGAGGACAGATCAAACATTGGTATCCTCTGATTCAGTTCTTTATTCGTCGAAGTCTGCAACTGGCAAGCCACACAGAAACGGCATATATTCAACATCAAATGGAATACATAAAGAATCCCAAAGAAATATTAGGAATTCAAGGAGTTCCGCTCAAAGACCTGATCCATAAATACCACACACAAAAAACAATTTTGCAGTCTTTAAAACAAAGCTTACTTGTTCCATATGACCCTGTGGAAAATAGTAGACTCTTTCTCCAACTTTTGGAACATCCACCGACGGGCCTGCGCAGACCTTCCATAACTCTTCGTACGGTTCATCCTTCCCTCCACCCCCTAAAATTTCACCACATGAAAAAATCGCTTTCCAGAAATAACGAAGAAAAAGTACTTTCGTAGAAAGAAAGAAAAAATAAATAAAGAACAAATACACGAGGGTGTTATTTCAAAAGTTTGACCTTCAGCTGAAAAATTGGCACGCTGCTGCTGCTGAGAAAACGATCCTCTAGTTGCCATGACTACAAAAATTTGCCCTCCTTTAACAACAAAAATCTAATCTATTTGATCTCCAATCAGAAGTCATATATGAAAATATTCAAAATATTACATGCAACGAACTCCACCCCTCAAAACACTGCAGTAAGTTCACTTACCTACATGATTTAACTCAACAATAGAATTAACTACTGCAAACAATAAAAAATTCAGTAATAAATATCCACGAAAACCGCCGTAACAGTGAGCTCAAACCTTTGACCTACGCCGGAGACCAGCTTTATCGGTCAAACGAAACGAGTGTAGAAAAAGAAAAGATTTTTCCCTTTTTCTTTCTCTTCTTTCTTGCTCAGGTTTGGTAATGAATACGAGAAGATGGGTAAGCGAGCGAAACGGCGTTGCAGAATCCCAAGAAACAGCTTGATGACCGCCTTGATTTGCTGCTCTCTCTCTCTCTCTCTCTCTCTCTCTCTCTACTCTGTATTCTTTCCACTGCAATGTAAAATGTGTGTTGATTTCGCAGAACGTGGATTGGCTGTCTCCTTTTCCACTGCACAACCACACGGCGTGTGCCCGTGTGGGGTTGGCCACGCCAATCTAATTACCAACGGTTAATGATTTTAACTCGAGTTGAGCAATTCCGACGACAAGTGACGTCATTTCGTGGCTCAATTTTATGGGCGGCTCAACTCGAACAATTCTTGGGCGGTCCAGGAGCCTTGCTCCCCATACTGATATGTGGGCCCCACTGACAGTGGGTCCCAACCCATGTGAAATAAACAAGGGAGCACTGGTCCCAGCGGTGCCCAGGTATTGCCAGCTTTAACTCGCGTCTCCCCGCTTACCCTTTTTATTTATTTATTTATTTTTATATGTATTTGAGGCTATGTTTGGTTCCCTACTGTACTCTTAATCTCAACTTATCCCGCTAAAGTCTACTTAGCCAAACATGTTACGCAATGAAATTTTCGTATAAATTCAAATTAGAATTTTTTTTATTACTTATACGACTAATTAATTATTTTAAATAATTATATATATTTTTAATCAAATCAATATATTTATATACACAAATACACTTACATTTATATTTATATATATATATTTATTTATATTTTAAAAATTAATAATTATCTCTTTATATTATTACATTATTCAATTATTATTACATTATATCATATAATATATATTTAAATAAATAAAAATTTACCCCGCCAACTATTGTCTCCTACCAAACCCTGAAGAGTTTTCCATTTCTAAAGGCTGACAATGAATTTCATTTCTTTTTCATTGAAAAAAAAAATGGAAGAAAATGAAAACATTTTGGATGTTATTCGTTGAGTGGCAATTGGAATGCTGTTTATGTATAAGATGAACCAGAATTTTTTATTGTCTATAATTTTTTATTAAGTACATATTTATTCTTACATAAAAACCATTTCATTTACATTTGGAAGTAGGAGAAAAAAATATGTGAACTATAAAATAAAAGTGTTAATAAATTAAATTGTTCAACTCAAATTCAATTAAGTTTGAAAAATTTTTTATGTTTTATCGAGTTTTAAATTAAAGGTTAAATTTTTTAAATTAAATCTTAGTGCTTAAATTTAAATTTGAATTCAACCTCTCAAAAATTGAGTTAAGCTAAATTTGAATAGTTATCAAGATTGAATTACTGTTAGAATTTGACTCCTTAATAGCACACTATAAAAATATTTTTAAACTTACAAATATGATGTTCAATTGTTGATATATTATGACAAGCATGTTATTGAAAAATAATTTTTATAGATCCATTTGGGATATTTTCCTATCATTTATTAAAACTTTTCAATGCATTTTGTTGTTTTAAATTAATATTTTTTGTATAAACCAATTTTTAAAATGTCAATTATTTTTTATTTAAACTATTATAAAAAAAATTCAACTTATTTAGCAATAATAAACCGTATTATTCGTATTTTAATCCATTCAATAGATACTAAAATTTAACCCAATTATAGTTTAAATAAAATCCAAATGAAAAACATTAATCTATGTTTGGGAGAGGGGTTTTTGTTGAAGAAAATATTTGTTATGAATTATATTGAGATGATTTGTATGTTTGTAATGAAAAATTTGATTAAATGAATAGTATGATTTATTTGAATATATGTATAAAATATATAATAATTATTTAAAGATGTGATAGTATATAAGAATAATAATTAAGTTTTAGTATATAAATCAAAATAAAATTGAGTACATGTATGATATATATAAATGTTGATTTAGTTGTTAATTAATAGTATAATTGAAAATTTAATTAATTAATTATATATATATAATTAATTTAAATTTAGATAAAAATTTTATTAAGTATTATATTTGGTAGCCTAATGTTATTGAGAATTGAAAGTTAGCTTCCAAACATAACCCAAAAAAAGACATGAGTGGGTAAGGAGGCGGTTGTGGGCGCGTGATTGGTTGTCTGGTTGGAGGCAGGCAGCAGAGGTTGGCTCCACTCCACCCAGGCAAAGAATTTATTACGCGTTCAAATGTTTGACCTCCAAATTTCCGAAATTTACGAAAATACCAGTGGTCCTGGGATAGCCCTGAGACGTTGCCAGGTGGCGAGGGATGTCCTTAGTACCCGTTCAAGGTATCTACTATTGTCCCGGATTGGAGACTGGACCACTCCATGTAAGAGACCAGTCCACGCACGTGACTTCAATTGGACGTACGCCAATGGGGTTCGACATTCAACTCACTTAATTACATTAAAATTCTAACTCAACTCAACATAAAATATTCTTAAATTTAATCAATTTAAATTGAATAATCTAGTTTATTAACATACTCACATAAGTTTAGTCCCTTGCGGCTCACACTTTGAGGATATATTGCTGGACCATAAATTACCAGGTTAAGATTTAAAAAATAAATAAATATAATGTAATTGGCTGTATTATATTTATTTTTTAGAGAATGATTGTGTAGTGTTGGGTTTTTCACAACTCCTTATAATTATATAAGTATAATTGAATAGGATGTGTTATATTTAATATATTTTAAAATTATAGTAATAAATACAGATGCATGAGATCTATACCCTCCACAAAATGTCATATTGAAAAATAGAAATATTTTCTTTTGCCACATAGTAAATTTTGTAATTTATTTTTTATTACTTTTTGTTCTCACCATAATTCAAATACACAAATATAACTTGATGGGCTATTTTTTATTTTAGTTTTAAAAAAGGAAATAAAGTTGCACATAGTATAATTTCTTATTAGAGTGAAGAAAATATTTTTTTTTTCTTGTTTCATCACAATCAATAATTGTCATTTCCTGTCAATGTAAATCCTATATTTCACGACACATTTTCAATTGATGTTTAGAAAATAATTTGGCTTTGTGTATAATCATGCACTTGTTAAAAACACACATTTGATTATTATTATTTTTTACATAATTTTTAAAATAAAAATATAAAAAAATGTGCACAAAAAATTAAAAATAAATAAAGCCTTTATTTTCAATTAAAAAAAAGACAAAAATTCTATAGTTTTGATTTCAATCACTCTTACGGGTCACATCATACCTCCAGAGTCCGGCCCATACGTCATTTTTAAGAAATAAATTACTCAGCAATAATGTATTTTTTTGTTGACAGGTTTAGTGTGAGTGTATAGAATAAACTTGATTAAATTTCAGTATACAATTACATTAGATATATTTGGGGAAATCAGATTGATTATATATACACACACTATATATTAATTAGCAAAGATATCTGGTTACATAATGAAGAATTAATTAAATATTATTAATTATTTCCATATCACTTTTTTCACTATTCATCAAATTTTCATCCATATCATTTCATGTTAAAATAAGAGGCATAAGTCTAATGGTATAATGTTAAAATATTATAATACTCCTTTAAATAATTTTTATTTTCTTTCTTCGTTTTCTTTTGATATATTCTCTTATATTTTTATAGTTTTCAATATTTCTATTTTTAAATTTTCATATGCTCTTGATTTTAAATTAATATTATTTTTATTATAATTTGTTACAATAAATAAAATAGTATAGTTTATTTAAAAATTTGCTCACATGTTAGGTATGCCACCATTACTTATACTATATTATTAAGGGTTTTGAACTAATTTAGTCATAAATTAATAAGATTACCCTTAGTTATAATAATTTTATAACATTTCTCTTAATTAAAAAACTAAACACCTCAAATATAATTAAAAAAATTGCCATTATTTTTTATATTATGTTAGCATACAAATGAGATTTTTAGTTACAAAGTATAAAATTACACAATTACTTTTTATTTAAAATTCATTTAATTTTTTATACCATTTCTTTCCCGCATTCTTTTCAACATTTTATTTTTATACGTGTTTCTCTCTCAAATTTTTCTTTATTCTGTTACTTATTATTTTAAACATTTGTATACCTTTAATTTCGAATGATTATATTTCTATTATTTAAAATACAGTAGTTTTATAACTCATAAATAAAATTATAAACATAAATTGTGCAATTTTACTGATACTAACGGAAGAGTCAAAGCATAGAATGTGATCGAAACCTGAAGGCTGTCTTTTCCCCACTCACTGACATAACACATTAATGAACAGGTGAGTCACATTTGACAGTATAGAAGTCGTAGAAATTACCCAAATTTATTACCTCTACTTATTGGTCGAATGCTCCAATGTCTAAAACATAGCAAGTCTAGCTGGTAGAAATTTATGAGGCATGTGAACAATTAGGCTAATAATTTTGCAATAAACTCATGGCTCTGGCAATAATGACATCTCAACCAAATTGGTAATGTTTCATTAAGTAACAAAAAAGAAGCCAACTTATTAAATATGGTGGAAAAAACTAATAAAAAAATTCTCAACTACTCATGTGATTGGTTGTGATGTTCATTGCAGCCATTATTCTCAACAAACCCTTTTCCTTAATAAAAAACTAAGGATTACTACATTCCACTTGCAAGAAACCCTTTATAATTTCTTGGATCTTACTCCAATGTTTTTGTTGAGGAATTGGGGGAGAGTATACCAGTGTTTCCTTCAATAGACCTTGTCCTTGTCTGGCTTCAAGTGGGCTGGCAGGTTTCTTGGTGGTGGTGCTTTTTGTTATTTAAAACACTATTAAAAAAATATTCAAAGGTTTTCGATCATTTTCAAGTCATTGCACGAAAATAGTTGAACATTTTGTTATGACCATATCATTGTAGCCATATCACTATTTTCGAGTTAGGGCATAATTATATATACTGTGCTAGGAGGACTAGGAGGAAGTCATTCGTAAAAAACGTGCTCAATTTGTATTACGACACAATAAAATTAGTAGAAGTTTAAATTTTCTATACGATTGCTCAAATAAGGCAACAATCACGTAAAAATGTGTATGTATCAAACGTATAGGATAAAGATCACTGCATGTATATTTCATTTAAGACGTATGCTATTAAAAAAGATAATTGAAATAGAGCATGTCTCGGTTAATTGAAAATTCTACGTAAACCAATTAATTCTTAATCAACAATAATTTTGAGGCTGTGGTTTCTAAAACCTTTCAGCTATGCATTATTATTTTTTTTTAGAAAAGGTTTGAGGGCACTTTGATTTCATGCTGTAAATTAAATCATGGCTTTATCCCTTATTGCTTATTTTAATATATTTCTTAAAGTACTCTTCTTAATAAATTTATTTATATTATTTAATAACTACTAGTCTCAAATTTTTTAATTTTCCTTTTTATTAATATCTACTTTCTTTTTTTATTTCTCATCTTTTTTATTGCCTTTAAATTTTATGTCTATATATTTTTTAAAATGTATAATTAAGTAATTTTATTTTATTATCGAACAATTCAAAGATATCATAATTGTATACTCTATTATAATTCATAAAATTATATAATTTTTAAGAAGTACATATATACGTAAAGTGTACAAATTTTATTAAATGTCATCGTTCGTCGTCGTTGTTTATTTATTTAAATGAGAGAGAGTTGTCGGGGAACAAGCGTCCGGTTCGCCGTGTGCCGGATAAAAGGAAAGCCAATAATACCTACGCAGTTCTCCACATAATAATTGTGAACAATATTTTATGCTTCCCTTCTTACCAAGTTACAATAATCATAACTAAAAAGACAACTTGCACTATTCTTGAGGTACATGTAACTAGTTTGGTGAATAGTCAACTTCACAGTCATACTCTTTAGTCTTATGCTAGATGCCAATTCTTGCCAGCTATTTGGTGTAATAATGTTTGTAGAAATTTATGTTAAAGTTAAAAAGGAAAATTATATTGTTTGTACTGTTGCCCTCTTTATAAAAGTGGAGACATATTGAAACCATTCAAGTCATGTAAAGAAATGTTGGATTATATATATATATATATATACATATGGACATATGACATAAAAAATATCCTTGGGATAGAATAATGGGATGTAAGATAATATTAGTTTAGTCATATGTTGGGCCAACACATATTTTGACAAGGAAGTGGTCACACTTTGTTTAAGGGTTTTAAGCGATTTGAATTCTGAAAGACGAATGCTTCAAAATACATTATTAATCATAAATAAATTTTTAATCTCCTTTTCTGTTATAGTTATATTATTTCTAAATTTTCCACCGAAAAATCAAAGTACCAATCACTTAATTTTGAGTGTTTGAATTAATTTTCCAATGCGAGAATTGTGTTTGCGTATCTATTGGATCATGACTTTGTTTATTTATATTTTTTACGGAAAATACGTGCACTTCAACTAGTCGAGTTTTTTTTTTCCCCTCACAGTAATCATTAAAAAATGAAAAACACAATAACATTTTTTTTTAAGAAAAATACGAAGGCAACTGCCCTTGCAAGTAGCGTACCTTAACACTATGTTTGGTTTTAAGATTTTAGGAAGAAAAAGAAAATATTAGAGAAAAAGAAAAAAAATTAAAGACATTTAAAATATCACGAGTTGTTTGGTGGAATGATTTATATAAGAAAAAAATAATTAAAATAAAAAATAAGATAAAAACTCGGATTTTATAATTGTTTTGATTATTTAAGAGAAATAATTTGGTGATAGATGAGAAAAATAGAAATAATGAAGGTTTTAAAAGAAGAAAAGATAGTTAAAATGACTTTTCTCTCATTTTTTTCTCAATTTTGTGAGAAAAATAATTTTTCTTCACTCAAACTACATTTTTTCACAATTTTTCTTTTCTTTATCATTTTTCTTACCAACCAAACAACTAAAATTATTTTCTCTACTATTAGTTTCTTTTTCCTGTCAAAATCCTTTAACCAAACATAGTGTAGGCGACTGTTTATTCCCTTTCGAAGGGATATAATAAGAACAAACAAGTCTTCCCACTGAATCCACACCAGCACCTTCTAGTTTGTGTGTGTGTGGATGTTATGAGTTGATTATAACCTTGATTTTTTTTTTAAATTACTATTTAATTAAAAAGAATGTATGACGTCATCTGATTTTGATTGAGAAAAAAGAGTTAAAAAGGATTGGACAATGACTCGCCCAACGTATCCTAGTGGGATCGAAAATTTCAATCATGAAGACTTATATCAAATCATGTTATTTAATTTCAAATAATAATTCCTAACTCCATGGTCATGCCAGAATTGTATTATATTGATCATATCAGCTATTTTGACAGCTCTTGAATTTTGCAAATGAATTTATAAAAAATAAAATTCATTTCACTGATGAATAGCGTAATGAATTAGCTTTAAATTGCCAGTATTTTGATATTGTTATTGCAAAGTTGATAAACAAATCTATACGGTATATTACGTAAATAAAGAAATTGGGTTGCACAATTTGAATTTTTAACTCGATACAAATTATCGTTTTTACTTTATTCCGTTAACCATTATTTATTTTATTAGCTTCCTAATTTTCATTCATTTTTTTTTTCAATTTTTATTTCTTTTTATATATATTCTATACAACATATAAGGCTAAAAACATGATTTTTTTTGCAAAATGCTAAATACTGTTTGGTTTCTCATTTAACACAATTATATATTTTTTGTCTTATATTTCTATATCTTTCAATTAGCCACTTTTTTATCATTTTTTTTTATCTTTTTTATTTTTTTGTATCTATTTAATTTTAAATTAATTTTATGTTTATTATTATTTGTTACGGCGAATAAAATTTTATATTTTATAAGATTTTGGCACGTTCTTCGAATGTGTTATTAATGGTTATATTATTCACACCTCAAGGTTAATTGAGTCCATGTCAGCAAAATTATCAATAACAATAATAGTAATAATTCCGTGGGTTAGTGTCCTGGATTAAGCATTAAGACCTTTTTAACTTTAAGATGGAGAAGCAACACAAATTAAAGTCATGTTAAACCAATTAGATTGAGGTTATGTGACTGCCTGTCTGTCTAATTAGGAAACTTCATATAATTCCACACCCCCCCCCCCCCCCAAAAAAAAAAAAAAACTTTGCTTTATGACCTGGCCCTGCGTAAACACACACCCTGGATGTGTTTAATTTGGGGTCATACATTTGGTGTATGGTTTATAGTCATTGATTATTGGGGTTCAATTTGATTCAACTTTTTAGAACCCAAATTTCAAGTGGAGTTTGAGTTGAGCAACGAGATCAAACTCAAAACAAATATTTAAAATTTGAACTCAAACTTGATTAGGTTAAAAAAATTTCAAACATAATTGATGTTAAATGAGTAATTTGATTTTTTAACATCCCTACTCCTTTTCCACCCGTTACCTTCGTTTTTAATGATAAAATAAATGCCTTCATAAGTTATGAGATAGGATTGAATAAATTATTTTATATGAATTAATTATATATTTTTAAAGAATAAAAATCCACAAAATAATAAAGATTTTGGTACAAAATTATTAAATCGTGGGATGAATAATCCAACTCAACAGATACATGGGATGAGATAATCTTTTTTATATTCTTATCCTATCAATCAAAAGTGAATACAATAAAAAAGATTAAAGTTAAACTAATTGTAATTAGTACCTTGATACTATTATTAGTCTTCACAATTCCTCTTTGATAGACGCCTTAATCTCAATATAAGAACAATAATAACTTGGGTCTAATCGATGTAATGACAATGATGGTACGACGAAGCATTTGTTGAAAGGAATTTTGTCTATTATTTGGTAGTGCCTGTAATTGGGCAAAATGACACACTATTACTACAACAGAAAGGGCTACAATATGAGAATTCAATCCCCGGGCTTTGGGCTTATAATTACAATACAAGATATATCTATTTATACTAAATATTAAAAATATAATTCACTTTTTGATTGCGCAATATTATTTCATTATAACACCTTTAACTCTTTATATATTTTCTTTTTAATTTATTCTCCTTAGCTTTCATTTGTGTCGTTCTTTCTCTTCTGATGTAACTCATCATAGGCTAGGACAGACAACCGTAGACAAGTATTGCTGCAGGAGTAGGTGTAGCTGGATCAATTGGAACAAGTAGAGCTAGACAAATGATGATACATGATTGGATGGTTGTGGGTGAAAGTGTCAAAGGCCTATAGCATTTGTATTTATTAGGTGAAACTTGTGTGTGTTTTGGGTGATGCAAGTCATGAGCTTCTCAGTAAGAATCTAGCAGCCCCTTTCAGTATTCAATAGCTATAAAGTGTATTTATTGGGCACGTCAGGCTAAAGAAGGTTCAACTAACACCCCAAATGGTCAGAGCAGTTGGAGGTATAAATATGAGAGAGAGGAAAAGGCAAGAACAATGACCCTACTCTCTGGATTTTTACGCCCAAGCATGTATATCCTGTGTTGTTTTTCTTATTCTTTCTTTGACCTTAACATTACATGAGACAATTTATGTACGTGTCCTTAAATTAGTACCATCGATTGATTTCTGGAGAC
Source organism: Avicennia marina (assembly GCA_019155195.1). NCBI lineage: Eukaryota > Viridiplantae > Streptophyta > Magnoliopsida > Lamiales > Acanthaceae > Avicennia > Avicennia marina. The sequence continues at coordinate 12,579,380 of CM032762.1, read as the reverse complement.
ATCACATAAAGGGAATCCATCCCTTCCACGGTTAAGCAAAACTTAACACTTATTAATAAATAAGTGCACCCTAAAAGCCTGGATACTCTATGAAAAGGGCAGTCTTCCACATAATGGATTATTCCATAAAAGGGAAGAGCAGACTAAACCTATAGGTATAAATTCCACGCTTCTACTATTATTTACTCATACCTAAATAAACTGACTCCTTATATATGCTTTTTGTTGTACACAGACACTATTATCATGGAACACATCTTCAGGTCTACCATTGAAGAAATTATGGCTACTAGGAAGAGGAAGACCCAAGAACCCTCTGATCCCCATATCATGGCTGTGATTCCCCATGCTTCAACAACCCAGAGCTCCACATTAGCCCTAGAAAGTCGTAGTACGGAGCACGTAGAGGCTTCATTTTTTGAAACCGGAGCAAGCTTCCCACCTTCCTCCGGAGCTCTTGAGTTTAGACAAACTGAACTGCATCATCCTTCTCAGGAACAAAGAGCTTCAATCCATGAATATATCCTTAAACATATAAATAACCAAGAATAAAAAATCATACACAAGAATTTAATGTGGTTCGGCTAAATCGACTTACATCCATGGAAGCGATATTTTTATCCATGGTGAAATATGTTATAGATACAGAGAAAAGATTTGCCCTAGAAAATAAAGAAGAAGACAATGAGGATGTTTCTATTCTTTCATTACCCTCCTCTCTCCCTCTCTAAATAACCGATGGTGTCTTTTCTTTCTCCATCCCACTTCAGCAGAAAATAATGAGATTTATTAGAAATAACGATAATAATGGTAATAATTAAAGTGATTATTATGGAATACTTCATCTTCAATTCCTTATTGTATTTTCTTATATTCCCTCAAATTTAGTTTATTCTATTTATCTCTTCTTAAGTTTTTTTTTTTTTTTCTTATTCTATAAATAATATAAAATCTAATTATAATGCCCATGGATTGAATATGCCTTGATTACTAGTTCTAATAATTCATTGGCCCATGGATTGTGCCTCAGGACATGAACGTTGGGATCCATTGGACCTCAATTTATTAAACCCATTTTTGCATGCAACTGTTTAATCCTAATTAAAATTGTAAATTAGTTAGCTTGAGCAGATAAATTTGCAGCGTCTCATTTCTTAAAAATAAAATAGTGAAAATTCTTAACTTTTTTTTAATAACCTTCATGGCACAATTTTAATTAAATTTGTGCTATTATAAAATCAAGAATCCAAGCACGCCATGATCCCTAATTGTTTTACCTGCAGATCAACTTGCGTCGAGAATTGGGTCAATGGGGCAATAAATTACTAGTTAGTACCAATGCAATATGGTGATTGATATTTGGGATATTTTTCCCCAAAAAGTGGACTTTAAAAACTCATACAACTATCCACCACTGTCCATCAAATGTTTGAATCCAATTATCATGATAATGACCCAGAACTGGAATCTTGTGGAGGCATTTTCATTATCATGATGCCAGCTGAAAATCATGAAAACAATATAATTCTTGTATTACTGTGTCACAATGATTATCCATTCAATGTCTTCTTATATATATATATATATATATATATATAGAGAGAGAGAGAGAGAGAGAGAGAGAGAGAGAGAGAGAGAGGATATTGTTTTCTTCAATTTAATGTTAGCTTAACTAGCAACATAACAAGGAGATCATGACAAACCTTGCTAAATGAAGCAACTTGCTTATCTCAGATTTAATTCAAAACTTTTGATTTTGCTTGAATAATTAAATAGTTATACTCTCACACCTTATGAAGTTATAAGTATACTAAATAATTTGTATAAATCAATCAATTGAAATAATAAATTACTTCTTACAGTATAACCTTAGAAACTGATAGGACTCCAAATAAGTTAATAAGCGCTAAACCATCTATTTTTTTAATTGAAAAATGTAAATAAAATCAGACAAATAACATTGACGCATTATATATACAAGTAATAGTGGCACATTCAATATGTGTGCAAATTTTTTATTTAAATTATATTATTTTGTCCGTCGTAAAAATTATAATAAAAATAATAGTAATTTAAAATTATGATCACATGAAAATTTTGAAAAATAATTGAATGTTATAAAAGATAAAGATAAGAGAAAAATAAAGTTATGTTAAAAGAAAATAGATAAGGAAAAAAAATAAAAAATATTTAAATAAGACTATTATATTAATTTAACATTATACAATCAAAATAATGTCTATCATCCTAATAAATAGTATAGCATATAAAATAGATAAAATAATTTAAAAAATTGAAAAAATAGAATAAATTAAAACTAAGAAATGAGTGATATAGTGAAAATCGGGAGAATAGATAATAAGTAATATGTAAAGAATTAAAGTTATTTAAATTATTTTCTATTGTGCAACTAAATTTCCTTACCCAACTTAAATAATAGTATAGATATATATATTTTAACACTCATAAAAAGGGTATCGTAATTATTCAATAAGACAAAGCAGCTTAATGATAATTTTGATCGTGTAATTAGGTTGTTCCATTTTTTCTGTCATTTTATATTTTCTTCTCACCTCTTTCAAGTGCTCAGACTAAATCAAGATCCACTTATTCCCCTACCCTTTTGTAGATTGCAAACCTCAATTAGTTCATGACTTAAAGTTGGGCAAGTGCAGTTACTATTGTCAGTGGAGTGATAATCACCAGAGCTTGCAGTGTGATCACATCCAAGTTTGGTGTCTAAAAGCTTTATAATCAGCTTTAAAAGCTCTATAGGTAATTGCAATTGAAAGCAACTTCTAAATAGCATGGTAGCAACTTGCTCACAAATCAAGAACCATGTCCTTGATCCAGTGTGTGGACTTCGAGCTTTGCAGATACAATAAGCATCCTCCAACCTGTACTGTTCTCTTAGGGCCTTCTTGCAACTTGAAGTATATTCATCTTCATAATATCCTCTGATTACGACGAATACAATGATGACCTACCTAGATTCTGTTGCGTGTAAAATTATCTTGTCAACCATGCTGAATGGTGTAACTAATTGTTGTAATGAAGTTCTCTCCAAAACAATGGCAGTTGATATCAGCAAATCATGCAGAAGGTTTTCTGTACATTGCTTCAACTAAAAAAGAAAAGGTCACTGTATATGTCTGCTTCCTTCAATATTCTGAGGCTCAATATTCTCCATACAAGTAAGCCAGAGCCTTCGCCAACGACAAAACTATTGTGGTTTTTATTCCACGCCATCGAGGCTAGCATCATCAAGGGCCCTCCTGCCAGCAACCAATCAACGTAACGATCACTTTCCCATCAATGTGGGACTTCGAAGAGAAGTCACTGACAAAACAGAGTAATCTGAACCATCTAATCTGCCTACAGAAGTGAATTTGCTTACTCCAAGCGGTTGATTACAGAACGTATCAATATCACTGCTGGGAGGTAACTTGATCAGACTCCTGCCATCTACGCAAGTGTAGAGAGCAACTATAATAGATAAAACTCCAAAAAATATGGAGAACCAAGTTAAATTCAGACTCTACATCCACATCAACTGATAGTTAGGACAAGGGTGATCATATCCACGTCGAATGGCTCCTCAAGCCCAGCTGAGCTCACTTGCGCTGCATTTAGCATTAAAGCCCCATTTCTTGATTCTTTACTCTTCCTGAAGATCAAACCAGAAGAAGATGCACAAACATTGTAAGCTGCTTTCCACTAGAAGTCAACAGTTTGTCTTTTGAGTTTTGTTGGAGAAAGGATTAATGTGTTGGGGTCGGTCCTGACATTTCTACTGAATTCATGACAGAATAAAATGTCAAGTATGAATGCAGGTCCATTAGTCTTATGTATTAAGGTGAAGTTAATTTCGCTCCAAGGGCCTAAAGTACGGCAGGCTTCAAGTTATTAACAAATGTTTGGGTCAATTATGGAGGCTGTAATACGTCATCCCCTCTACAAGAACCTGAAATACGGCACGCTTCGAGCTATTATTAAATGTTTGGGTCAATTATGGAGGTTGTGATATGTCATTCTCTATTTGATAAGTTTACATTTTTTTTCAGTGTTTTGACTAAAAATTAATAATGATATCAAAAAAATTAATTAATTTTTTAAATTTATATTTAATTTTTTTAAAATAATTTTTCATATCATTTTAAAAAAAATGATGCTCTTTTTATTTGTACGAAATTAGAATTTTAAACCAATCAATTACAATTATTCTTATATTTTAATTTTTTAACCAGACACTTGAATTTAAACAACATAATAAAAAAAGTAGTTTAATTTTTTTATGATATAATCAATTTTTATTTAAAGTTTAAAATTTTAAAAGAGAAAGAAGGACGTAACTGTTTGAATTATAAGAGATTGGATTTCGTAATTTTAAAAGGATGCCAAATACCCTTTCAATGATTATTTGCCTCTGAATACATTTTGGAAACCAATGTCTTAAGTCATTCCAATGTGCGCTACCATGGCAATACTTATCCGCGTTCGGATTTATGAGCATGAGATCATTTGCCTAATGATTGAAGCCATTTTTTCCTTGCCATTAGAAAGGGAACTCTATAGTGTCCCAAAGGGATAGGAGTTGCTAATGTCAACCTTCTTGTAATTCATGGTCAAGTTTGATGGCCAAATTCTATGTGAACTTAGGGTTGAAAAATGCCAGGTCCAGCTGTATCGATGAGGGGCCTCAACTGAATAATGTATACAAAGAATGGCATAATTCAAAATAGTGGAAAACATAGAAACCAAACCAGCTACTCAAAAGTGGTTCATTGAAACCAAGAAGTTGCTTTCACATCATCGTTTCTTCTTCAAAGAGGAAAAAAGGATCAACAATCGATCCAGCCGCCCAATTTCCCCACCGATCCCAAAAGATGCTTAACTTCATCGTCTTCAGCATCTCCTTGCTCTTCCAGTTGACAAAACAAGAAGCATCAATGGCAATACCACCGTCCGATTGCCAAAGAAAATGTGGGGACATGGAAATTCCTTATCCCTTTGGTGTTGATAAGGGATGCTACCTCGAAGAGACATTCAGAGTCACCTGTGATGAGGCAACTGGTTCTGCTGCATTAGCTTGGTTGCCGTGGAAGATGGATGCCATCTCTGTCTCAACTCACACATTCAGACACAAGAATTTTAGCGGAGTAACTATAAGGCTTGAGGAAGCAGGACAGGCGTACGTTGATTACTCTTCACCGGCTGTGGCTGGTCATTACAGTATATCCCACACCCAAAATACATTTGTTGCAATGGGATGTGATTTCTTTGTCTACCTTGTCGATGAGGAAACCAAAAAGTTCCAGGGATCCTGTTCGTCTCTCTGCAATCTCAACGACACGAACCCTTTCCGGCAGCTGCAGCTTTCGTCTTGTTCAGGGCTGAGTTGCTGCCAAATAAGTTTTCCGGTGGATCTAAGAAATTTTTCTGTGACGATACGGACAATGAATTCCTGGGAACCAAATTGGGCCAATCAGTGTGGGTTTTTCACTTTCGTAGAAAAGGATTTACTTCGTCTCAACAAGATTAATGTCTCTGCCTGCAATCAAGGTTATGTTGTCCCAATGATACATGAGTGGGCAGTTGGCCATACACCATGCAATGAAGCAAAGGAAAGAGGAGACTATTTGTGCGGCCAGAATACTGAGTGCACTGACTACAATACAGGTGTTGGAAGATACAGGTGCAAATGCCGCAATGGATTCAGAGGCAACCCTTATCTCCCCCAAGGCTGCCAAGGTAACACATATGCATCAATAATTCCCTTCATGTTTTCTGACAAGCAGAATTCAGACAACCAATTACTCACGTGCTTCGAATTTTGTTGCAGATATCGATGAGTGTGCCGACCCCAGACATACCAACTGCCCAAGGGATAGCCGATGTGTTAACATGGCAGGCGGTTACTACTGCTTGCCTAATCGCAAGCGTCTGATTGCGCTGTTCATTCCCTTAGGTACTCTTCTTGTTTTCTCATGTTAATTTGAGAACGCTGTTTCTCAGAATTCAGCTAACACCAGTTAGATTGCACAAACAGGAACTGGCCTAGCGGTCGGTATTCTGACATTAGCTGCCATTGGCGTATGGACTGGGCGAAAGCTTAAAGAGATGAAAGAAATAAAAATGAAGGAGAGATTCTTCAAGAGGAATGGGGGTTTACTGCTACAACAGCAGATATCATCAAGCAGGGCCAGTGTACTACTTGACTCAACAATTTTCAAGATTGAGGAACTGGAGAAGGCCACTGATGGATTCAATAAAAGCCGTATTCTTGGCAAAGGAGGGCTCGGTACCGTCTACAAGGGCATGCTATCAAATGGAATGATCGTCGCTGTGAAGAAGGCAAACGTGATAGATGACAGCCAAGTTGGACAGTTCATAAACGAGGTCTTCATCCTGTCACGGATAAGCCACAGGCACATAGTCAAGCTGTTGGGCTGTTGTCTGGAGACCGAAGTCCCACTTCTGGTATATGAATTCGTATCTAATGGCACCCTTTCCTACCACCTTCATGATGAGCAAAATGACTCGACATTTTCTTGGGAGAATCGCCTGCGTATTGCGGCAGAAGTTGCGGGGGCGCTTGCTTACCTGCACTCCTACGCCTCAACGGCCATATTTCACAGGGACATTAAGTCGAGCAACATACTGCTGGACGAGAATTACAGGGCCGTGATATCCGACTTCGGACTTTCAAGATCGGTATCCGTACATAAAACCCACTTGACGACGGTGGTTGGAGGCACATTTGGTTACTTGGATCCTCAATACTTCCGGTCAGGGAGGCTGAACGACAAGAGCGATGTTTATTCGTTTGGGGTGGTTGTTGCCGAGATCCTAACGGGACAAAAGGCGGTCTCGGATGATGATCGGGGTCTGGCACTTAGCTTCCGCACGGCATTGAAGGAAAATTGTTTGTTCGAGATATTGGATAAAGAAGTGGTGTATGGAGGCGAGGAGAAGGAGATTCTTGCGGTTGCCAGACTCGCCAAGAAATGCACGAAACTAAATGGCCACAAGAGACCGAGTATGAAAGAGGTGGCAGCAGAACTTGACCAACTGAGAAAGGAAAAGACAGAAGCCGAGTTTGCCTTAATCAGAGACAAATATTCGTGGGAGTCAAGTCATTTGGAAGCAGAGAGTGATTGAACAATGTCCGAATTGTTTCCATCTCCCCGTGAAGACATATAAAATTAGGAAATCATTGTCAGTCTTGGCTTTCTATACAGTGTTTTTTTAGTAGGTGTCAATTTTTGACACAGTTCAAAAATAGATTCAAACTTCACATGAATTAATAAATTTGAGTTAAATATTTATAGATATTGATCGAAACCATAAACTCAAAAAAAGAAGAAGTTAATTTCGAGTTACTAATGAGCTGAAGCGTGAATGTGCACAAATATCGACGGGTTGTAGTAGTAAATAGAATATCATATCTATAAAAAGACTGTAGTTTTATTTCTATTTATGTGATTAAGTGTACATTAGTTAAGTCATTAAAATGAAATGATTGTAAAATGAATTGAAAAACAATGAATCCACTACTTGGAAACAAAGCAAAACAAATTCAAAAATGAGTCTCATAAGAAATTTAATCTCTTGTAATGTGTTAATTTTGAATGAATGATGAATTGTGTTAATAATCAATTTAACTATCTTGAAATGGATTGCTAATCTTATGATTTTAGGATATCTTTCCAAATTCTTATCAAACTTCAGTTTTCAATTAGATATATTCACACGCTCTAATTAAATAAAGATAGAATTATGCGATTAACAATTTATTTTACACTATTTTTATAGTTTCACTTTTGTTAATTCCACAAAATTTCACGTTTTCATTTGATAATTTAACGTATGAGTTTCACTTCTATTATTTCTCAATAAAAATTCAATTAAAAGGTAGTTAAACCTTTAAAAACATTAAATTCACACTTGCACATAACAACAATAATGAAAATTAATTAAAAATTCATTTATTCATCAATTCTCAAGCACAACACAAGTATTTAGAATGAAAATTTAGCAATCCATAATATTGTTCAATACAAACACACTAAATTTTATCGTCCATAAATCAAAATTAAAGAAAAAGACAAAAGAAAGCTTATTCTAATGTTTTAAATTGACACATGCAAGATTAAGTCTTCAACGCTAAGATGAATCCCTTCTTTCTCACCTCTTCCAATGCACCTCTTCCAATGCATTTTCTTGCATTTAACATACTGTAAAACTCTAAAGTAACTCTCTAAATTTTTTTTTTCCTATCTTCCTTCAATATGTAAGCAATTAGGTTAAGGAAAGAGAACACAAATTTTGACTAAAAATATGTTCCAAAAATAATTGGACAGTGTGAGGATGTCTCCCTCGCAGCCACAAATATAGATCTCATAGTTGTGAACTGCCACCTCACCACTACAAACCTAGGTGCAAATTTTACATAAAGCTAGTAATTGCGATTTGCAGGAATGACCAATTCTCCTGTGGGCGTGCCATCTATTTCTACCCTCTCGATCATTGGCAGCCACCTCATCCAAAATGCCTTGCATTTCTCTTCCATGCTCACCACTTCAACTCCTACTATCATGGCCCTCAACTTTGTAGTTGTGGTCCTCAGCTGCGAAAATTTTAGAATGCACTGCACTTGAATTCACATTTGCAGCATCTCTCTCACGGTCGCAAAGCTTCCTCCTCCAAATCTTTTGCCACTTCTGTTTCTTCTAGCGTGGTTGTGTTGTTTGTAGGGCAATGGTATCCCCTTCCACAGTCGCAATTCTGTAAGGAAACACTAGTTTGTTAAAATCATGCCCAGAAATCACAGGTTTTATTTGTTTTCAAATTATATAACTTCTAAAAACACATACTTAATTATTACACTTCTTTTATATCTTTTTTTTCTCTCACTTTTACACAAATTTTGAGATAAAAACACTTACTATAATTACAAAACAAATAAAGCACATATTTTCTACTCCAATTTTACTCAAATATATTCCAAACACAAGTTTTTCAAATATACGCACCTTTATATGAAATTTTAACAATAAAAACTTCAAATGATTACAAAATTTACTCAAGTAAAAGACCAAAACCGTTATTAAATCAAGTACTATAATTGACCCATGAACTTGTAAATATAATTAAAATAATTTAATAACTATTTATGTAAGTAGAAATGAAATATTAATTAACTAAAATTAAATAGTAAAATAGTACATATTTAAAAATTTAAGCTCTTAATATAGTTAAATTAAACTTAAAAAACTTAATCTAGTATTAATAATTAATCATCATTTAAAAACCAATAATTTAACTATTGATGTAAAATGATTAATAATGTTTTTCCAATCTAGTATAATAAAAAATTTAAAAATTTTTATTAATGATACTTTGGCATACAAAATTTTTTTTTGGTAATACTTAATTATCATAAAATAAAAATAATTTTTTGCTTTAGTGAGTTTACGAGTTAGATTTAAGTGACCTCCTTTAAAATTAGTAAGTCGGATTTAAGTCAATTTTTTTAATTTATAAAAAAAAAAAAATAGATAGAGTTCAAATTCAAATTAATTGGCGTCTTAACTTCATCCGTCAATCCTGCCCACTACAGTCCCTATCTAAAAGGTGTCGATTTCCTCTTTGCAAAAGTCAAATTTACTCAGCCTTTTATTCAATATAAAATGTATTCCATGAAGGGATTGAGGGGGAAACTACAAGTTAGAACACAAATTTGTTTAGCAAATTTAGATGATGTGTTTTGGAGTTTAATTACACGAAAGAGTGATGCATGATATTCAATTAGGTATTTTACAGAATCCACTTTCATTAACAGTAGAAATTTGGCACACTGGATATGTGTGTTTAAAATTCAAAACTATTTATTTAATTTATTTTATTTTTGTAAAAAACCTCTTTGACATTTTCCCATTACTATTCTGTCAAAGATACTTACATTGGAGCATGAAAATGTATAGAAACGTGTTGTGATTATAATTATATGATATTCGGTGACTACTAAGATACATATGGCAAGAAATAAATCTAAGTAAAAGTAACATTAATAAACTCAGAGGAAAACATGGGAAATTGATAAAAATCTCACCAAACAAAAGTCAAAAAGGAGTCTTAAGTAAACCATTTATTTTAGAAAACAAAAAACAAAATTAAAGATTATTTTGTAATTTTACAATGTGCAACTAAAAAACCATTTACTCTCATAATAATATTAAGTATAGATGTATAGAAAAGATGTAATGATATTAATAATTATATTTGATAATATTTGGTCTTTTCCAATAGGAATAATGTTATGAATTTTCTAATTAAAAGTAATGCAGTAAGTTTACAACGAGCAACTGAATTAATTTTTGACTTTCAACGGTACAGTACACCAGTAATTTTGGTACACTCCATGTGTGCGCACTAAAATTGATATAATATGAAAATAAAAATAATTGCATAATTTATTTTATCTATAGTATGAATTAATTTATTTAAATATTTATTTTATACTCCTGTAAAAATTTATTATAATCATATTATTATTAATACGTTGTTATCGAGTTGAAGAAAAATACATTTGTAAACTTGTTTAGTAAGACTATATTGAAGTTAAACTCATAATAATATTGATATAAATATAATAAATTAAATTGAAAAAAGATATATATATATATATATATAAATTTATTTAACACAATCAAGATACCTCAATTTTTTTATTAAAATAGTAAATATAGATAGTATAGATAACATGGTATAAGTTCTAAAATATTAATCCGTACCAGTGTGAGTGCTTGGCTGCCTTTAAAAATGAAATCAATTTCCCCGTTTGGATTGTGTCACTTTAGATCTCATTCAATCATTTCCTACCGACCAAAGAAATGATGATAAAATTGGTCGCTGGTGAAGCCTCCATCAAGAAAATAATAATAAAATATCGCGCCAAGTGTCAATAGCTCAGTGGTAAAGCATTTGAGTGCAGATCATGAGCTCGCCAGTTCTAACCCGGTTCTGAGATAAGTTTCCATTTCCTTCGGCTTTGATTTGTAAGGGACTTCTTTTTCATTTTATTCTTAATATTCTGTCCGGTCCACTCCCCTAATTGGGTTTTAATGTCCGCCTTCACATCCCGAAACGGTAAATACACAGAATAACAAAACCCAAAAAACCATTGCCAGATACAAGTTTGAATGGGATTATTTCACCTCTTTATTCCTTTCTAAATACAAATACTTGAAATTCTCAAACAAGAAAAAACCCCTACCCAGATCACAAGACACACGAAACAGAGTCAAACACAGGCAGGACAATGAACCAAACCATTAAATTTATTTACAATCATCAAATCAATATATATATATATATATATATACCCACATTTATTTTTATTTATACCCAATAACATAATCATTATTTTTATAAACTATCACACTATTCAATTATTATTATATTATATTTATCCATATAATTTTTCTTTTTATAAATGGAATTTTTTGAAATTATTGTCAATCAATCCTTACACTTGTGTTAAAATCTGATGTTGACAATTTATCTGCATTGTTGTTTTACTAATATTGCATAGTGGAAGATTGCCTGCAATTCAGAAAAATACAATCAAATGGAATAAAAACAAATAACTAACTTTAATTGATATATGAAGTTAAACCATCCAATTCAAATTCGTTTAGAATTAATATATCTAAAATACAATTTTCTGCTCATGGCTTGACAAATGCATGTTTAATTGGAAAGACCACTTCCCTGTTACAAACATCTATCCCAAATTCAAATTCCACATTCTTAACCAAAAAAAAAATATATATATATCAAACTTGACAGTAATATTACAATTACACATAAGTTTCAACAAAATTCTTCTTAAATCAAACCTAGAGACTAACACTTTCTACGATTATAGCCAAAATAGATAGCAAAACTCCACTATATTGTAGCTGTAATCCTGCAGCAATCTATCACCATTGCAATCTTCCACTTGAATTACTGCAATAATTAAACAAGACAATACTATAACAATTAACCAAAACAACAATGTACTGTAGTTGCAAGCCTATAACAAACAATTCCCATCATAATCCTCTATATGAATTACTGCAACAATTAAGTAAAATAATACTATAACAATTAACTAAAGCAATACTACAATATGGACAATATGAGCTCATTTTCAACAACCAAAATTATACTATAACAAAATATTGGAAGAAAAAATGAACGCTCATTTTCATCAACTCAAAATATTATCTTAATTTAATAAGCTCATTTCTATAAAAATATAGTCTCACTGTCTAACTAAACTAAACTAAACTAAACTAAACGACAAACCTTATCTCTAACATATGTAGCAACCCCCACACCCTTAACACATGGCAAAAGATGACTGTATTCGTGTATATGATGTCCACAAGAAGAAATTACTGAAGAGTATCAATAAAATTAACATTACAATTGATATGTGGAAATCAAAGAACTAGAAAATTGAATACATGGTTGTAATCAACGCCTCGAGCTCGACGAGAGTCACAGGACAGCTACTTGGAATAGGGACTCTGCCGGGGATTTAACGTGAAAATTTCAGATGGGGAATGGCCAAATTGACTGGGGAATGAGATGGAGAATTGGGGATTCGACGTTTGAGCTATGTTTCTTCTGGAATTGGGGCCGATTAGACTGTCTTTGGCAGAGAACCGAGTAGTAATTGAGCTGTGAGAACTTAGATTGTGTTTGGCAATTGACAGAAATCGAAAAAAAAAAACTAAGAATCGAGCTTAATCAAGATCGAGTTCGAGTATCCCTACACAATGATCGAACTCGACTTGGACATTATGTCGAATCGAGTCGAGCTCAACTCAAGCTCGTCGAACTTTGACCGAGTTGTTTGAGCGAGTTGAGTTGAGCAACTCGGTTTCACAACACCCTGTTCACATCCCGAAACGGTAAATACACAAAATAACAAAACCCAAAAAACCATTGCCAGGTACAAGTTTGAATAGGATTATTTCACCTCATTATTCCTTTCTAAATACAAATACTTGAAATTCTCAAACAAGAAAAAACCCCTACCCACACGACACAGAGTCAAACACAGGCAGGACAATGAACCAAACCATTCTCGTTGCACTCTCCACACCTCTCCTTCTTGCCCCCAACCAACACCTTACGACTCCCACCACACCCCAAACACGGCACAAACCTCGCCCCCCCACACCCCCCGCACCCCATCCTACCCACTCCCCTCTCGACCCTCGCCCAGTTCAGTATCCGGCTCAGCCGCCCCCTCTCGTTCAACCCCAACACCTCCTCCACCCCTCCTATGTACCTCCCCTTCACGAACACCCTCGGAACCGCCGTCCCTTCGCCCAGCAACCCCCGCAGCTGGTGCAAGAACCCGCCGTCCAACGCCACGTCCCGCTCGTCGAACACCACTTGGTGGGTCTCCATCAGCTGCCTCACCCGGTTGCAGTCCTCGTACGTCCGCCGCACGCCCCCCAGGGATGTCGTGTAGACCACTACCGAGTCGGCCCCGCCCGGTGGGCAAATCTCCTCGAAGTCGCTCAGCGGGTTGCGCTTCACTAAGCCCGCGGATTTCCCTGCGTTCTCCCTCTCTAATCTGTCTCTCACGATGAACATGTTGTCTTTCAGCGACCTCGGAACATCGTCGGAGTGCCCGTTTCTTGTCTCGGTCGTCGGCTCGGTCTTGGCTGATTGGAATCTCTTCAGCACGGGTTTCGACGACGGTGAGTCGACTTCCTTTGCTTCTCTGGGTTTGGCGGAGATTTTAGCATCCAACTCTTCGAGGGTGTGGTAGGATAAGTTCTTCGTCAGCGCCTTCGGCGCCGGCGGCGTAGGGGAAGCTTGTTTGCGGTTGGGGTCCGTTGCGGGAAGCGAATGGGTGGCTTTGAGCTTGGGCTTGATGTCCTCCAACGCCTTGCTGACTTCATCCCAGGAGCGAGGGGCGTCTTCGATGGCTTTAAGCTTGTCCAGAATGGGGGCCGGCACGTGCGACGGCTTCCCGTCGTTTGAATCGTGGGCATCCCCTTCGCCGCCCCCCTTCAGCCATGGCTCCTCGATGGCGTTGATGTCGAAGACGGCGAAGCTGGACGTTGGTGGTCGGTAGACATCGACGGCGGCGTCGACTGTTCTGGACGAGGAGCAGCCCATTTGATCTGAGAAGAACAGCTTTTGGAGGGAAGAAGAGCGGTAATGTGGAGAAGGCTTTGTCTATTGTTATCTTAATTTCGTAGCCTTAGATTTTTGTGTGGTATTTGTTCTTCCCTAAATGGTCCCATTTGGCGAAAAGATAACTGTGCAAGTGTGGAGGATGAAGAAACACGTGGGCTATGTTTGGGAGAGTGGCTTATGTTATATATAATCCTCAGTGAAGATGAAAAATATATTTGTAAAGAGTATTTTTAACGAGAAAAATAATATAATTTATTTAAATATATATATAAAATATATAATAATAATTAGATTGAAAAATAATTAATTATACATATAAGATAGTGAAATTTTGAATTTGTTGAATATTTGAGATGACATTTTAGAGTTGAGAATTAGGTTCCAAACAAAACCGTGGCATTTTCGTGGATATTTTTGTTGCTTAATTAGCTATATTTTTGTGAGCTTGCAGTTTTTTCCCAGTAATAATTGTGGGATTTTGTTTTTCCCCGTGAAGACAAAATACGTTGGGATCGTGTGAAAGTCGATTGATTAGAATTTTCAAGAATGTAATACTAAAATGTGGAAGAGAAGGTTGTGGATAACAAACGAAGAGCAATTTCTTTGTGGTCGATTGGCATCTATATAGATAAAAAAAAATAATTAAATAAATAAAAAGTAACAATAAAAATAGTTAGTGAAAATTATACAGAAAAATAAATTTTTATGCAGTACAAATTTTATAAAAAAAAAAGTATTTTATTTTCCTTAATTTTGAACATGAGATTTTTTTAATTTTTATTAATAAAAAAAATATGAAAATTAGTTTTTGATCGATTCCCGACGAATAAACGGGGTATTTGAATTTAGGGTCGGTCCGATCCCAGTTTAAAAATAATGGCTACATCTGTTGGTTTTTGGGCTTCACCTTCATAAACGATCTTCCAGGTTGATTCAAATCGAATCTTCTGGTCCATTGTCTTCTTCTACCTCTTTTGTTTCAATTTTCTGTCAATACTTGGTAAATACATGTATTTGTACAAATTATAGGTCACAAGAAAAAAGACACATGACAATTATACGTTACTGTTAAGGTTTGTGGTTATTTATACACTAAGAGCTATCCATTTTGACCAACAAGAACAAGCCAAAGGTTATGACCAATGAGGTGCGGGGGTAGGTGCCTCCAAACATGGCCAATCGGGTGCGGGGGTAGGTGCCTCCAAACGTGGCCAATCGGGTGCGGGGGTAGGTGCCTCCAAATATGGCCAATCGGGTGTAGGGGTAGGTACCTCTAAATGTGGCCAATCGAGTGCAGTGCTTTCAACTATAAATAGATGAGGTTTTGGCAAGCTTTAGCATTAGTTCAAATACATGAATTGAGTGTGTGAGTGTGTGTAAAAGGAGTGTTCCTTGTGAGGTTGTTTTTGAAGAGTTCAAGTTCCTCCCTCCCTTTTGTTGTTTGTTTCTTTCTTTTGTACTATACACACTCAAATATAAAGTGCCACGTTTTAAAAGCTCCTTTCTGTTTTAGAGTCCATTTCTCCCAACAAAGTGGTATCAGAGCGAGGTTCTGTCATTTTTATAATTCAAGGAGCAATGGAGGAATCAACCGGCACCATGATCAAGTTGAATCATAGCAACTATGCTATTTGGAAGCCTCGAATGGAGGACCACTTTATCATACGAGACCTATGGGATTCAGTGCTTGGAGACGCTGCAAAACTCGAAGGTAAGTCTGATGCCGAGTGGGAAAGGATGCATAGAAAAACGGTAGGCCAAATTCGTGCTTGGATTGATCAAAGTGTTTTTATTCATGTTTCTAAAGAAACAAGAGCTGATGTTTTGTGGAAGAAACTTGAAGCAATATATGAAAGGAAACATGGTTTAAACAAAGCTTCACTATTAAAGAAAATTACTCGTTTTCGTTATAAGGAGGGCTCTAGTATGTCAGAGCATCTAAATGATTTTCAAGGGTTAATTAATCATTCTGCAATCTTGAAATTAAATTTGGATGATGAGGTTCAAGCTCTTTTATTGTTTAGTTCATTGCTTGATAGTTGGGAAACTTTGTTTGTTACTATTTCTAACTCTACTCCAAATGGAGTTTTGACCTTGGATATGGTGAAGTAAGCTCTACTCAACGAAGAAACAAGGAGGAAAGAGCTTGGACAAGAAGTTGAAGGTGAGGCTTTGGTTTTTGAAAAATATGGAAGACGTGGACGAAGTCAAAGTCGAGGACCAAATCGAGGAAGAGGATACTCAAGAGGTAAGTATGTTAGTAGAAAAAAAGTTGAATGTTTCTACTGTAAAAGAAAATGCCACATCAAAAAGAATTGTTGGAATTGGAAACGGGATTTTAACAAAGGAAAAGAGGAGCAAAAGAAACAAGAGAACGTGCTCGAAAAAACTACAGCTACAGCTTCAGATGGAGATGTGATAATTGTAAGTGATGAAAATTCCTTGAACTTTACCTTTCAAGATTTCTCTTAGGTGATTGACTCAGGGGCTTCCTACCACGTTACTCCGCATAAGGAGTTCTTCTCTTCTTATCATCCTATAGAAAATGGTTTTGTAAAAATGGGTGATAGTAGCACCTGTAAAATTCATGGTTTTGGTGATGTTTTAATAACTACTGCCTTGGGATGCAAATTAAAGTTGAAAGATGTGAGGCATGTACCGGACCTGAGGTTGAATTTAATTTCTACGGGAAAGTTGGACGATGAAGGGTTCTCTAGTCGTTTCACTGGTGGAATTTGGAAGTTAACAAAGGGCAATCTAATTATTGCCAAAGGAAGAACAGTAAATACCCTCTATGTTACTGATGCAAAAATTGATAGTAATGCTTGTGCAGTGGTGGAATCATCAATGGAGTTATGGCACAAAAGGCTAGGGCACATGAGTAAAAAAGGTATGTCAATTTTGGCTAAAAATAATTATTTGCCAAAATTTGAAAAATTGGATTTCATACCTTGTACCGACTGTATAAAAGGGAAACAACAAAGAATTGCTTTCAAACATTATCCCCCTACAAGGAAAGAAAAACCTCTTGAGCTTGTACATACTGATGTTTGTCAAATGAATGAAAGAACAATTGGTGGTGCTTTGTACTTTGTGACTTTTATTGATGATTTTTCTAGAAAAGTTTGGTCCTATGCATTAAAATCAAAGGATCAAGTTTTGGAGTCTTTCAAAAATTTTCATAAAAGAATTGAACGAGAAATGAGCCTTAAATTAAAATGTGTTCGGGTTGATAATGGTGGAGAATACCGAGGACCATTCGAAGAATATTGTAACAGCCATGGGATCCGGTTGGAGAAGACTGTTCCAAAGACCCCGCAGCAAAATGGCGTTGCTGAAAGAATGAATCGGACCATTACTGAAAGGATTCGAGCTATGCTATCACATATAAGGCTATCAAATCCGTTTTGGGGGGAGGCTATGAGGACAGCTGTTGATTTGATCAATTTTTCGCCTTCAGTTCCTTTGAATGGAGATATTCCAGAAAAGGTATGGTCCGGTAAGTCTATCAATTTGCAGCATTTAAAAGTTTTTGGGTGTCGAGCATTTGTTCATATCCCAAAGGATGAAAGGAATAAACTTGATCCTAAATCAAGAGATTGCATCTTTTTGGGATATAGACATGAAGAATTTGGATATAGATTGTGGGACCCTAATGAAAAGAAAATAATAAGAAGTCGGGATGTTATTTTCTTTGAAAATCGAACTATTGAAGATGTAGAGAAAGAAAATAAGAACAGGACTACTGAAGAAATTCCAGTAAAGGATCCTCCCTTCCAGCAAGTTCAACAAAAAGTTGAAGTTCCACGAGAAAACATAGAAGAAAGGCATGAAGCTGAAACCATTGCAACTCCGCCTCAACCTGCAAGAAGGTCTGAACGAGAAAGGAGGCCATCAACAAGGTACAATCCAACTGAATACCTTATGCTGACAGAAGATGGTGAACCAGAATCCTTTGAAAAAGCAGTAAATGACAAAAATAGCAAAGAATGGTGGAGGGCGATGGAAGAAGAAATGAAGTCCATCTATGAAAACCAGACTTATGATTTGATAAGTCTACCTCTAGGAAAAAAGGCACTCAAAAACAAATGGGTATTCAAGCTAAAGACGGTTGAAGGGAGTTCTCAACCAAGGTATAAGGCAAGGTTAGTAGTTAAAGGCTTTGAACAAAAATATGGCATTGATTTTGATGAAATCTTCTCTCCTGTTGTGAAAATGAATTCTATTCGAGTTGTCCTTGGATTAGCTGTAAGTTTGGACTTGGAGATAGAACAACTTGATGTGAAAACATCATTCTTAAATGGAGAACTTGAAGAAGAAATTTTTATGAAGCAACCAGAAGGCTTCCAGGTGAAAGGTAAAGAAAATTTAGTCTGTCGGCTTAAAAAAAGCCTTTATGGACTAAAGCAAGCCCCGAGGCAATGGTACAAAAAATTTGACTCCTTCATGGCTAATCACTGTTTTAGAAAAACAAGTGGTGATCATTGCGTATACATTAAGAATTTTGATGATGATTTTATCATTCTTTTATTGTATGTTGATGATATGCTTATTATTGGCCATGATCTAAACAAGATTAACAAGTTGAAAAATGAGTTGAATAAGTCCTTTGAAATGAAGGACTTGGGACCAGCAAAGAAACTCTTGGGTATGCATATTCTACGAGATAGACCAAATGGTAAGATTTGGCTCTCTCAAGAAAGCTACATCAGAAAGATGGTTGGAAAGTTTAGGATGGAAAATGCAAAGCCAATGACAACTCCACTAGGAAGACAATTCAAGTTGAGTTCGAAGCAGTGTCCAAGCAATGAAGATGAAAAGCTATATATGAGTAAGATACCATATGCCTCAGCTGTTGGAAGCTTGATGTATGCAATGGTTTGCACCCGGCCAGACCTAGCTTATGCAGTTGGACAAGTAAGTCGTTACATGTCAAATCCCGGAAAGGAACATTGGAATGCTGTCAAGTGGACTTTGAGATACCTAAAAGGAACAATCAAACTTGGACTTCGCTATACTCGAGGAAGGAATAAGCCTATTCTTGAAGGATATTCTGATGCAGACATGGCAGGTGATGTTGATTCAAGAAAATTTACTTCTGGTTATTTAATAACCTTTGCAGGTGCTGCTGTATCTTGGCAAAGTAAACTCCAGAAATGTGTTGCACTTTCAAGTACAGAGGCAGAATACATTGCACTAACCGAGGCGTGTAAAGAATTAATTTGGTTGAAGGAGTTCCTTCAAGAGTTAAGATGGAGTCAAGAGAAATATGCCATCCATTGTGACAGTTAGAGTGCGATCCGCCTAAGTAAGAATTCAACATTCCATTCCCGGTCCAAGCATATTGATGTTCGTTATCATTGGATTCGACAAGCCTTGGAAGAAAAAGAAGTAAGTTTGCAAAAGATCCATACAGATGATAACGGAGCAGACATGTTAACTAAGGCGTTGCCCAGAGAGAAGACTGACACATGCAAAGAAGTTGCTGGGTTACAAGAAAGTCTATAAATAGCAACAAAGGGGGAGGAATGTTAAGGTTTGTGGCTATTTATACACTAAGAGCCATCCATTTTGACCAACAAGAACAAGCCAAAGGTTATGACCAATGAGGTGCGGGGGTAGGTGCCTCCAAACGTGGCCAATCGGGTGCGGGGTAGGTGCCTCCAAACATGGCCAATCGGGTGCAGGGGTAGGTACCTCTAAATGTGGCCAATCGAGTGCAGTGCTTTCAACTATAGATAGAGGAGGTTTTGGCAAGCTTTAGCATTAGTTCAAATGCATGAATTGAGTGTGTGAGTGTGTGTAAAAGGAGTGTTCCTTGTGAGGTTGTTTTTGGAGAGTTCAAGTTCCTCCCTCCCTTTTATTGTTTGTTTCTTTCTTTTGTACTATACACACTCAAATATAAAGTGCCACGTTTTAAAAGCTCCTTTCTGTTTTAAAGTCCATTTCTCTCAACAGTTACTATGAATTAAGAGATTGATAAAAAAAATATCAAAAAGAAGATTTCACAGGACTTGGTTAGGACAATGGCCGAAAAGGGAAAAGGAAAAACCCAACACAAGCTTTGCTCACCTACACTTGAACATGCTGGACAGTGTCTGCTTAATAAATCTATACTTTTTGTAAGAAATACTGCATTCGTGTGCATGAGACAGAATTACAAAATTAACCTCTTAAGTCAATAATATTCTAGGGAATGGAAAACGAGTAAATCCGAAAATTGCTGCTAAAAAAAAAACAAAAGAACTGCCATTCTTCTGCGGAAAAGCATCAGATGAGAACTTTCCGTATATGGAAACTGTCTACAAATGAGGAGAATTTACCATTAAATAAGAACATTCAATTTTTCTTGGGAAAACCTTCTTCTGAAGGGAAGAACGTGTGCAGCTTTAAAGAATCCAATACTTTATCCATTGATCATCTCTTCACTGCGGTGCATGGAATTCTTGGAAAGTAAAATATTTTTGGGTTTTTTCTTCTCGTTATTAATAAGCGTTTATCCACTCTGTGAGTGTGCTGAAGTTCGTGTGTTCTCTTGATTTTGTTTATCCTGCACCACTTGCTTCTTAATTATGTCTTAAAACCTTCTCACACTCACACTCACACACACACACACACACACATATGTATGCATTGAGCTGCTTCATGGTATCACTGTGAGATCTGCAGCCTGCAATGCAAGGGAGTTGGGGAAGATGGGGAGGCAACTACAGACACATACAACATGCGAGAAGCCATGAAGACTTGTTTCTTTCCAGTTTGCTTCAAATTTAATTCCAAGTTTACGTAGTTTTCTAATTAAACATCGTGTTTTTCAGTTTCCGATTTCTGAATTTTTTAACTTCGACAGATTTAACACAATTTTATATGCGCTCTCACGCATGGCAGTAGTTATGAGCTTTTAAACACAGTTGTATTTAATGTTTAATCATTTGGTTGGAGAGACCTGCAGATAAAGTAACTGAGCTTTGCCGGTCGTTTCAGGTCGATTCCCGTGCTGCATATCATATGCATCTTTATAAATTTAAATATGTTACATGTGTCTTATATATAAATTTCAAAATTTCAAATTCATGACGGGGCAGAAGAAGCATCGAGTGTGCATAATTGCTAGTTATTAAAAAGAGTAACGTCAAATTTTTTATCATAATTTTTCAAGTGTCTTTTTTTTTCTTATGTTTTCTCTAATGCATGAAGGACACGTGTTTACATTTTCGCAATGCAAAACACTACACACACTGGTTACATGTTAATGAAGTACAGAGTGGTGGCGTCAGCAAGGTTGACTCGAACTCGATTAGGCTAATCAAATTTAAATTTGAATTAAAATAATTTTATCTTAAACTTAATTTCTAATATGATTTCAGGTTGTATAGCAATTTGAATTCGGCTCATCAACACACGGGTAGAGGTCAAAAAATTGGGACTGAGGATTTTTATGACCAACATGTGTCCTTACTTTGAGGGAACGTGTTGCTTTGTTCTTACCACCACCTTTTCTAATAAAGTAGGATGGATTCACATGTCTGATTGCTTCGTTCATGCACATCCCCCATAACGGTCTAATGATCCCCTGAAATTTAGCCTCCAGTTTTCAAAAGAAGATTAGCCAAGAAATGTCATCCTCCGAATCCAACGCCCGTGACCCTTTGAAAATCTCTCCTAGATCTTTCCCATAAATATCACCAAAATGCAATCTCTGCTCTTCCACGCTTGAGAGAGAGAGAGAGAGAGAGGGAGAGAAATACAAAGGGCAACACATCAACCTCGGCCTCGAATTTACCAATGGGAAATTGCTCTCTGAGGGCGGTCTCAGACGCCGCACAAGGGCCGGACTCTGTCCACGTCACAGGCGCTGAATCCAAGGGCAGTCTGGGTCCAAATATAGAAGAAGGCAGCAAGGAGAGACAAGAAGAGGCAGTTAGAGTATCGAACGGTTTGGGGACGATGAGAGGTAAGAGGACGCCGGAGAATGGTGTTTGGAAGGTGAAACTGGTGATCGATCCCAAGGATTTGGAGCAGATTTTGTCGGAGCAGGTGAAGGCGGAGGCCTTGATCGAGCAGATGAGGATGGCCGCCAATTCGACTCCCAAGAGAGGGAAGAGCTCTTGCGCTGGCTTCCACTGAACCTGCAGTAGCTCCTTGTCTTGTAACTGCGCAATCCTTGTAATAGAAAAGAGGATATAATATACCTGCAATGGAATTTGCCTTCTTCATGACATAAGTGTTTTTATATATGTTTTGCTTGGAAAACAAGTTGCCTTGAATAAGGACATGATGCAAGCAGAGAAGAAAAACACAAAATAGGTGGGAGATTAATGCAGAAAGTATTTTATTAATAAAATATATTTTATTTTGATTAGTGAAAATAAAATTATATAAAACTAAAATGGCAGAAAAAATTAAAAGAAGGAGGGGGATATGGATAAAAATGTCAACTGGATGTTTGAGAAAAAACAGAAGAAAAGAAATATAAATACACTACAATATAGAATAGAAGCAAATAAAAAGTTTAAACAACATGTTAAAATCAAATTAAAAATATAAATAATAAATAGCAAATCTGAAAGAAGAAATATAATGAATTAAATTTGATGTAGAAAAGTATAAAAGTAATAACCAATAAAATTTAAGGAGGGATACTGAAAAAATTGAAACGTGGAATAAATCAAAATTCAAGATTAAGAATATAAAAAAAAATTATAATAACTAAAAGTTCGGGGAGGAGAGTGAAAATTAAGATAGAGGTAGGAATTAAATAAATATTGAGAGTATTTTAGTCTTTGTATTTTTGAAATTTAGTAATAGATAAAAGGCATAGTAATAGATAAAACAAATTACAATAACTAAAAGTTTGGAGAGGAGAGTGAAAATTAAGATAGAGATAGAAATTAAATAAATATTGAGGGTATTTTAGTCTTTCTATTTTTGAAATTTAGTCATAGATAAAAGGCATAGTAGTAGATAAAAAAAATTACAAAAACTAAAAGTTTGGAGAGGAGAGTGAAAATTAAGACAGAGATAGAACTTAAATACATGAAGATATTTTAGTCTTTATATTCGGAGATCAAAAGAGGTCTCATCCTTTCCATAAAGCAATAGAGAAGAGATAATGTAATTTTTTCAGTGAGTCAGAAGGCATATTTTCATTAACAAATCCCCTGATTTATTTATTGTTTACATTGAAAATAGATAGAAGTTGTTATAACTGAATTTATTTAAGAATATAATTTTAAAAATCCATTAAAAGATAATAAAATATAGATACATAACATTTGTATTTTTCATTTGATAAATACAATCAGGCAGAATGAATTTTTGCTTTCTTTAACAAGTAGCAAATGTCATGCATAATTTAGAAAATTACAAAACATTTTTACGTTTTGAATAGTGAAAATAACTCCTTGAAACTAGAAACTAAAATTGTTTACATGGGAAAAGTACTTTCGAAGAAAACAAATACTATTTCCAAAAACCAGAGAATCCTTAAAGCGCGCGTTTAGACACTGAGGAACATTCTTAACGTACAACATTTGCTCAGGAGCAAAGAGTGGACGAACAATGAGACACATTCCGCTTTGACAAATTGGTAATAAGATGGGTTACTACATTACATGAAGGCCCAGGAAAAATGAAAAAACCAAAAACTCAACTGTGCATGTACCTTTTTACAAGCACAAAATCTTGAGAAAGCTATGTCCTAAGAATCATAGACTTCTTCCAGAGAGTTAAGCCTGGGGTTTACAAAAGAAAATACAAAAAATGTCCCAAGAAATCTTTGATGACTTCCTAGAGTCATTTCTAACAAAGGGGAAAACTGTACCACTTTTGAATTTCATCCTCAACATCCTTTCCAATATTGTCTCCTCACCCCTGCAAAAGGGGTTACTCAACCCCTCCATGGATGAGCACTGCTGAGGTATGATGATGCACCATGTACCATCTCCCATTATGGAACTCATAGACATTAGTTGCGTTGTATGGCATGTCCTCCATGTTGATATAAACTTTCATGGTGACCCAAGCCATATCTGCCAGCACACGAGTCCTTACATCTCGTACCTGGAAATCAGCAACATGCTCCCAGCCAAATGCCAACTGCCAGCTCTCCATGACTGCATTGTAACTAGAAAAAGAGTCGAGGAACACATTAAGCTCCTGAATTCACATATGGAACTCAACACTAGTGAAACAGTAAAGCAATTAGATAGAAAAACAACAGACAGCTTTTGGAAAATAAGACAGGCATCAGATGCTTTAGCATACCATCTCATCCAAACATGAATAGAATAAGCCATTAATTTAGTTCAGCCAAGGGTCACATAGGTCAAAATGCTGACGGACGTTCTTTCTATAGAAGACAATGTCAGGATGTTGTGGCATAAGATAAGGTGTTAATCGCCAACATATGCAGATAATATAACTCAAATGATCATGTTGCATCTTTTATATTTTTTAAGACACCAGAAAAATTTACAAAGACTCCTTATAGCGCATAGTTATTGACATGTTCCCCTGTGCATCAGCTTACAACAGCCAACTGTATCTCACTCATGTAGTTGCCAACTCAAAAATTAAAATGAAACACTTGAGTAGTAACTGATATTTCTCTCTGATTATTTATCCAGACAAGCCATAAATCAACAATGTAAATCATAATCTCCGCTTCTTGTGACCAGCCATAAGCAATATCTACAGAGACTCTGCAGCATATATACTCAGGTTTTAAATCAAGATAAAACCTTCAACATTTTTCGATGGAACTGAGTACTAAAACACCACAACAAAGAATAGAAAGGAAGTTCAACGCGACTTTAACATGCAACTGAATTTTAAGGAACAGATAATTGGCAGGTATCAAAGATAAAAAATTCATGCATGGATTGAAAGCTACATACCCACTAAAAGATTCACCAGTTGCATGAAAACACTTCACATAATCTGCATTAAGCCATAACTGACCCATAGCTGTAAGCGACCTTACTCTAACAATACTAAAAAACTCAGCATTGATATTAGCAACTGCTCTTGTAGCTGCATAATAAGCTTTCCATCCATTGGGTGGTATCACATTATCTTGCTCTAAACTGAAATCCTAGGAGATGAAGCAAAAACCAAGAGAATAAGCACTACTTAACATTTCAAGCAAGACTTGGATGACTGAAGAATTATCAAGTAATCAAAGAGAGAAATCAAAAAGAATATACTCAAGAATTAAAAGCACAGTTAAAGGTAAAGTTACTGGAGGTGATTAATTAATCGTATAGCTCTTTCTAGGCAAGGTCACAGAACAAAAAGAACACAAGAATATCTAAATTACCAATAATTAAAGAGTACCATAGGATTGAATAGAAGAGTTTATGATACATAAACTAACATTAATCAATAATTAATTTCAACACTGATCAAAAGTTAAAAATGAGGAAGTATAGTCATATTTAATTGCCATTTTTTGCCTTTGAGTTTTTGTATACTTTCCAGGTGACTCCGGCTAGTATAGGGTGAACGATATTGATCTCTCCTATTCCTAACTTGCTCTAGCTCTAAATTGCAAAGAACAACGAAAACCTCAGTTCTTTGTAGACATGCATTCTTCTCACGCTCATTGACTTGGGCACATGATGACAAAATTGGAAAGCCATAAACTTCCAAATAAAATTGTAAATCGTCAAAAGTAAGTTTAAACTCAAAAGTGGATTTCCTCTCAACTATTTAATAGTCTGACACCAAAGACTTTACAGTCTTTTTAGCTGCACAATCCAAGCACCCAGAATTAAGTAATAATGTCATTTATATCAATAAAACCAATAACTGATAGATCCTAAAATAGGCATGCATAACAGTGCCACAGCCATAAAGCTGTAGTGGGTGCAGATTCGCATCTCAAACCATTCATGCACTGAACCACTTAAGTTGCAAACTGTTGATTTTCCTCACCAAGTACCCAAAAACTTTTGATGGAAGACATTATCCATCAGGATGCATCATATCCATTCAGTACAAGGGTATTCAAATTTAAAAGTTTTATTTCTATTCTTCTTTTTAATCATTTGAGAATGAGGAATCTAGTACTCTAAACTTTGTAACACAAGAGTTACCAGCAATTGCTGATCTTCTTGCTTCTTTTCGCATCAGCTTCAATTATTACTACTCTATGAAAAAGGATGGATGAATGACGTATAAGACTATATAAACTAAAGAATTTTAAAGACATGGCCAACAATAGTCTTCCTGCCCAACTACCGAGATAGTCGATAACAACCAAGTTCAAGTCACTTAGCTCATCTCCCATTGCTCAACGAATCACAACAGATTCAGCTCTGAGACCAAAAAAAGATCTACATCCAAGTAAACCAACAATTCTTGAAAAAGCAAACGTAACCCTACCAAAAACATAACTACGCCACGCCAAAATTTCCAGAATTTACCAAAAGAGCCAAACCTTATGATAGAGCGCCTTCCACGCACTGTCATCATTGGCAGCTTGGCGCATGAGTGAATTCGTCATGGATAGACGACAGAGGCTGGGGTAATCCAAATAACTGAGGGCATGCCTTGTTATCTCTGGCACCAGTTGCTCCATCATCGATGCCCCCGTCTGCTTCTCCACAACTATCTCCCCACCATTCTCGCTACCGCTACCGCCACTCAAAAGCGCAGCCATTTCCTCACCACTATCCACTTCGCTCTCCTCTCTTACACAATCACTGGGCTCTAAGTTATCCAATTTCAAAGCACTTCGCCGATGCAATCTTGCTTTCAGAGAGACTAAAGCAGTAGAGAAAAGGATGCAGAAAAGGGATGCAATTAGGGCAAACAAGAAGGAGGAATAACCGCTGGTAAAGTAAACTATGGAAATCATAAACTTCATTCACAAGTCACCAAATTACAGTAACAAGATTGCAAGAATTCTTGCAATTCATTAAGGGAATGTGGAGAATCTGGGGCAACAAAAATTAAAAAAAATAAAAACCCTAAAAGTTACCCTCCCCGTCGGCGGACAGAGAGGTTGTACGTAGATACAGATAGAAGTGAGGGGTAGTTTAGTGATTTCAATGATAATAGAATTGTTTTTCCACCTTGACCCTTTGGTTGACTTTGACCACCTTTAACGTAATAAATTGACGTGAGAAATCCAATTTGAAATCAAAAATTTTGGTTAGATTAAGACAAGACGTGGCAATCAGTCTTGTCCCGGGTTGATCGAGTTGAGATATAACTATTTCATACAAATTGTAATTTGAATTCGATTTGTTTAAATTAACATGCGCAATTTTTTTTTTTGTTTAAACTTAATTCATAATTTTCAGATATTATTTAAATTTAACTTGTTAACTTGAGACACAATAAAAAACAAAAAAATTCACTTTCCATGTTAGCTAAAATTGAAGTTAAAAACAAGTTTTATACTATTGAATTTAATTTGAATAATCAAATATTTAATGTCATAATTTATATACTAAAATATATTAAAATAATCAATTAATAAAAATATTAATTATTTTAAATTTATAAATGAATTAATAGGCTGAGCAATCAACTAGTGATAACTAGAAATCAACTCTCTTTTTTTTTTCGAAGAAGAAGAAGGAGGAGGAGGAGGAGGAGGAGGGAAGAAGGAGAAGAAGAAGGAGGAGCAACAAATGTCCTCCAACTCACACAAACGACAGGCAAAAGCAAATCTTTTAGTTCCCATCAAGTACAATAATGTTTGAAGCAACAAATGTTCTCCAACTCACACAAACGACAGGCAAAAGCAAATCTTTTGGGAAAGAAGAAAAAGAAGAAGAAGAAGAAGAAGAAGAAGAAGCAACAAATGTCCTCCAACTCACACAAACGACTGGCAAAAGCAAATCTTTTAGTTCCCATCAAGTACAATAATGTTTGATGTCATGAGCACCAAAATGATGTTGCCAATATTTAGTGTCTCATAAAATTTAAATTCACTGTGATCCGAATATAATTTATAATTTATAATTTTGAACAAACTAAACTTTAATGCGGAACTAGTGGACTAGTTGAAGGGAAGAGATTTGAATTTCTCCTAGTAGCATAGAATTCCTTAACCTAGTTAGGTACCACATGAACATCCAATATAATTAGTACAAATTTCCGACTGGAATAATGTCGGAGACAGTGCACAAAGTTTGGAAAAAGATGCATTTCTAATGCACTAATGTTCTTGAATGGCATTTTACTGAGATTGAAAATGTAAAAGCATTGATGGGCAACAAGGAAAATAAAATATCCATTAAAATGAGTTAATGGGTGGTGTTTTAACTTTTACATGCCCATGTAATTGTGTTCTAATTGCTTGGTGTCTGTGACATTTAGTTGTCTGTTCCTTCTTAATTAATTAGGTTCTCTTCATCAGTGGCAGCTTCCAATTTCTCTCCACGTAATCCTCAGAATTCTTGTCTTGGACCAGTGGTCTCCATTCTCTCCAGGTGAATTCGTTATTGACCATATCTGTTCGGATAGAGGTACTAACAAAACCTTATTACCAACAAATATAATCTTTTAATATTTCAGGTTAATATGAGTTGTTGACAAGTCAATAAATATACTTTATTGTCATACACATAAATGTTGCTCCTCCGATTAAGAGTGTGTTGGATTTTTTGAATTTAGAGTGGAAAAGAAAATGATTGAGAAAGGAAAAGAAAAAAATTCAAAATTTTATATAGTGTTTGATTGAAATGATTTCAATAAATAAAAGGAAAATTAGAAAAAAGAAATCAAATTAAAAGAAAAAACTTAAAATTGAATTTTTTTTATAATTGAAAAAAATAATGAAGAAATAAATAAAATAAATAGAATTGGTGAAACTTTTGGAGGAATATAAGAGTTAAAATACTTTTTTTTCAATTTTTTTCGTCATTCTGTGAGAAAAATAAATTTTCCTTACTTAAACTATAATTTTTCTTTACCTTTCTTTTTCATATGATTTTCCTTCTTAATCAAACAATCAAAATCATTTTTCTTAACATTTTTTTTCTTTTTCTCTCTAAATTCTAAGAACCAAACATAGCGTGAGTAAATTACTCTCTTAATGTTGATCCAGCAACAGCTTCACTTAGAAAAATAAGTCTGCTGTGTTTGGCTGTCTCCTGTTCAGGTGCTCTACATTATAATTGAGAAACCCAATAGTTCGTATTAGATGACATGGTTGGAGTTTCTCCTCTTGTCAAGAAGTGGCGTTAGAATCAGCATCAATAGTTCAACTTAGAAAAAGTTTTAAGAATGAGGCTTCTTTGGTCCTATGGTTGGACTCCTATTGGGAATGAATTTTTTTTTTTCTATTCTATTAAAATACTTTAATTATTTTTAAATTTATAACATATATCAGTAAATATTATAATTATTATATAAATTAAATTTCAAAAATATCAGATGTGAAAATATGAATACATAAAAAAATAAACATAAAATTAAATATATATACAAATGGAAGACCAATATATATTATTTATTTATATTTATAATATAACAAGCATATTTGCTAAATATGTCAAAAAATTAACACCCCTAAACAACAACATATAATGTAATACAATCTACTAAATCATTTAAAAGTATTAAATTAATTTTTAACAATAATATGAATATTTTTGAATATTGTATATATTGACATATACTCATTAAATAAATATAATATATTGAAAACTTATTTTTCATCATAAATTCCTAGTATATTACATGTACAGGCAGTTTGTAATATTATATCAATTATATATATATATATATATATATCCACTTAAAAAATATCAATATAAAGTTAAAAATAAAAACTATATAAATATTTATTTTATGATGCACAAGTTAGATATTAAGTATATATGTTATAATTATGGTATTTTTATATACAACATAAACATTGAAATATGATGTTGTTATATCTATATATAATATTTATTAAATATATAAAAATGTATAGCCATATAACAAAAAAATATCATAATTAATTTTACGTTTGAAATAATTTCTTTTTGACTAATAATATTTTTTTTAATTATCATCATAAATATAATATAAAAAATGAAAGGAAAATTTCTTCCATTTTTCTCATTCTTAATATCATTTCTCCTACATACCAAGCATGAGACATGTTGAAACATCTCATTCCTTTCTCAATTCTATTCCATTCTTCAATTCACTCCATTCTCATTTTATTTCATTTATTCATACCAATCATCCCGTATGTATCCCATAAATTAAATGGCCTTGCTCTTTGTTATGGTTGAACTCTACTTTAAATCATACAAGAGAGTAGGGTTTGGGGCTCCCTCTCAACATGATAACACGATGCTTGGTTGTTGGTTTGTTCTGGCTGAGAGTCTGATATGTTTAGAGCACCTGCAACACCCATGAAAATGATCATCTTCTTCCAAATTATACGCGAAATCACTGCCTAGATTATCAGGTCCCTCCTTGTCAATCTTAATTAGTGTTGCAACTTCATTATAAGTGATCGTAGGGCACGTTCTTTAATAAAGATGTGATTATAATTCAAAAGATTATTTTGAAGGATAGAAAATATTTACACAGATTGATTAATCCTTAACTATCAAGGTTAGGAAGTTTGATTATTTTATGTGATTATATTTATTTTTTCATTATAATCTTATTATGGAAATTATCTAATCAAATGATATCAAGTTAAAATAGTCTTTTAAATTATTTTTAAACGAATTTTAACATCTAGATTATTTTAACGCTTCCAAGAAGGATCATTTATCGTAAGGCTACGCTTACTTAACATAATTAGGTTGGATAAATTATTTTATCAAGGGTATGTTCTTTACGAAAAATAAAAGATTGTGATAAAAGACAAATGTAATATAAAATTAATAAGACGAAAAAATAATTAATTCTGCATAATCAATTCGATAAAATAATTTTTTAAAATAATCTAAATGATTGTTAATAATTGTTAAAACCAATTCTGGAATAAGCCCTGCCTTTTCCAGCGGTGCAACTGCTCCCAAATGTGAAGGCCTATCATTGTTTCTTTGCAGTGCTGCATCAGACAGGCATTCGGAAGTGGATCGAGTAGTCTCTTCTTTACCAAAGTTCAAATCGTCTGGTTTCAGGTATCTAAATGAACTGTTTAGATATTTAACTTGAACAGATATTGTGACTGATTTCAGTCACTTGTAGGCTCACATTTTCATCCTGCTCGCAGTTTGAAGGGCTGTACTGACCACCCGCCATATTCTCAACAGACCATACGCTCCATAAAATCCTTGAATCCTAAGCAAGATGCTCAAGTTCAGGAATCCATAGTAGAGGAGATGGTTGTTCATGTTGGTTTTAGTTTTGTTTGTTTTTAAATTTTGACGTGTATTTTCAAGTATTTTTGTTTAGAAAATTATGTAAAAGTAAAAGAGAGAAAGAGATAAAAAAATAAAGATAATAATTTGACTTGTGTTTTTAAATTTATTTTTATTAAAAGATACGTAAAAATAAGAGAGAAATATATGTAAAATTTAAAATAATATAATAATTACAACAAGTATTTTTAAAGTAAAATAATGAAAACAAACATAATCGTAATGCTTCTAGTAATGCAACTTGTGAAGCTGCATTTCATCGAACGGTGTTTGGGATATCATGGACAATACACTTGGGCCGTATAGAGGCCGTTTAAAATTATTTTATCATATTTGTTACAAAAGATTATAATTTTAATTATTTTATCTTATGTTTATCTTACATTACATATTTTTATCCATTGAACATCTCTTTAAAATTGGTAAAATAATTTATTCTAACTAATTATATAAAGTAATGGCCTTGGTGTAACATAGTAGTCTATGAAATAATTATGAAGTTGATCTGTTTATATTAAGTACTTAATACAATGACAGGAGTCATCTTAAAAAAACATGTAATAAGATGCACCGGATGATTCGACATGTAATAAGATGGTGACACGTCATCTTGCAGTGTAGATGCATTTGGTGCGTAGAATTATAACCACCACACAGTTTGCTGCAATTATGGTAAGAAACGTTATTGAACTGCCTTTTGAGGGGCACAAGGGCAAAAGTGAACAGTAACACAGTTTGCATGATTAGCCTTGGGGATTATTGGTTAGGTTAAGGGTAGAAATATTTTTCTTTAGAGATCCCATAATAAAAAGTACTATCCTTTTCATTCTTTTCTTTTTAGAATATAATTTTCGTTTCTGTTTTCTATAAAGCTAACAAAAACTAAAGCAAAAGTAGGAAACACCATAATGTGCTTGTTCATGCTTTCTTAGGAAGGAGGAATTGAATGGTCACCCTTGTTTCCTGTAGATACCTTACCATGTATCAAGTAGAATGCCCCACTCCCTAACATGGCAATGCTCTTTTCTAGTGTTTGAGCATATGGTTGAACCTTTGAAAAATGGAGTCTACAGAGTATATAAATCTTCTTAATGGCAATTATAATAATAACAGTAATTAAAGAGTGACTAATTGATGTGATACAAACTTGACAAATAATCCCCTTACACAAATTCATTATGTGGCCACTAATCTCTTTTACTCTTTTCCTCCATTTTATAGCTGTAATTGCCTTTCTGTCCATTGTCATCGTTTCTTCCTCTTTACCATGCTTATCTGGTCAGCAATTAAAACACAAGAAGACATCTCGGACTTAGAATGGACAAAACTGAATCTATAAAATTGCAATTCCTGCTCACAAATCTATATTTAATGAAATATTCTAGTGTCATAATAGCGTCTATTATTACTCCTTAAATTATATGGACAGGAGTGGGTGGAATGGAATCCCACTGAGCCCAAACTGTTTGTGAGAAGAAACTATGTACTTCATTAAAAGACAAAAAACCACGCAACCATTCAAGAAAAATTCTACTCTTTCACACTTACATCACACAATACTACATGTGAATCTCATCTCTCCCACTTGTCTCCACCTCTCTTCTTGTTCACTCCCAGACCAAAATCGCCTGATATTCTGTTCCAATATCAGATCAAGAAATGGGCAAGCCTCAATCCCATCCTCCCCACATCCTGAAGCGACCCACTGGCCGCACCAACTTAGCATCCTGCATACTCGCCACCATTTTCTTGATCTTCCTAGTCATCATCGCTTTCATCGTCTACTTCACCATTTTCAAGCCCAAGGACCCCAACCTCGCCGTCAACGCCATCCAGCTCCCCGCCTTCTCCGTTGCCAACTCCACCGTCAACTTCACCTTCTCCCAGTACGTCACCGTCCACAACCCCAACCGCGCCGCCTTCACTCACTACGACAGCTCGCTGCAGCTCCTCTACGCCGGGAGGCAAGTGGGTTTCATGTTCATACCCGCTGGGAAGATCGAAGCCGGCAGGACCCAGTACATGGCGGCCACGTTTTCCGTTCAGTCCTTCCCGCTGTCGGTTTCCGGGCAGCCCGAGAGCGTGGGGCCCAACGTGACGGACGGGATTAGCGGGTTCCGGGTCGGGCCGAGCATGGAGGTGGAATCGAGGCTGGAGATGGCCGGTCGAGTTCGCGTTTTGCATTTCTTCACGCACCACGTGCAGGCCCGGGCGGACTGTCGGGTGTCCATTTCTTTTAGCGATGGATCTGTTTTAGGTTTCCACTGTTAGTTAATTAACCTTGTTTGCTTTTTGAGCTCCTTCTTTCGAGTGATCAATGTGGGCAGTTGTTTGATCCAAAAGTGTATAAAAGAGTATGATTTTATCACTTTGGGCACACGTTTGATCGGTTAATGAATCTTGTTTTCTTAGATTATAATCGAATGGCACGACAGAATTAACAAACAGGAGTTAGTTAATGATTGATTCAGTAGACGCTAGAACTTGCAAATGCTTTCATTTTGCTCTTCTCTGTCCTCCGCTCTGTTGAGGGGACTTTGGGATCAGGAGTTGGGGGTAGAAATGGAGGATAATTGGATCCCTTGTCCCACCAGCGACAGGTTTGGTGGAAAGAAGCCGGAATTGCGGAATGCTCGAGTGAACATCCATATCATAGCAGGCTGGATGATCAGAAGAAGTGGGCCCTCATCTTCGCCGCAGAGACAGAGGTGGTGGGGCCTTGATTTGCGCAGTGGCAGTGGCCAATGGAGATTATTTTTGCCATCGCTCCCTTGGGATTCGAGCAAAAGTTACTTCCCTTCTGACTTCTTTCCAATTTGCAGAATTGCTTCCACACGGAGCAGTACTGATCGGAGTCGCTTGTAAGGGTCTACTTGGGTGGTAGTGCCTGCGGAATGAGTGGAAGTTAATATATGACACCGAACGCGCAAAAGGCAGCATCGCCAATAAGCTTTTGTATGACAGAAAAATGGAAAGACTTCCACCAAGGTGGGGCAAAAGCCTTGGCTCCCTCCTCACTTTTCTTGTATGGTCTCATTCTCTGAACCAAACAAGCTGCAACAGGCCTTCGGCGACTGGGATTTGTCCAGCAAGATATATAGAGAAGAATCATGGCTTCTGAACAATTCTTTGTAATCTTCATTCGGTTAGAACCGTTCCTTGTGGGATGGTAAAATTATTTGGGGCAGGGAAACCATTTCCGTACAAGATAAGTTGCTTCTGTCACACCAAAAAAAAAAAAAAAAGGTGATTATATCGGGAATTAAATTAAAAAGGAGCTTATGAAAGGTTATAATCAACAAAAAGTAACCTAATTTCTCTAAGGCAACAAGGCCAAGTCATGCTACAAAGTGGTAGTTCTTACACGACACCTAGAACGCGTGGTAAATATTATATAAAAGATTTATGACAAATATTCAATAAGATTCAATTTAAATTAGGCATCGTAGAATTGATAAAATTTAAACTAAACTTTTTAAAGTTAATACAAGTTCCAAAAAAGAATCAAGGCAAAATTGTACTATATCTCAAAGGTAATTTAAATTCGCATGATATATTGTTTATTTGTATAAAAATAATAATTTAAAGAATTTTGATATGTAATACCTTTTATAAAAACTTTATTTTTAGGCCTAAAATAAAAGGATAAATAATTATAATTCGATACTAAAAAAAATCTTTTGTTTGTTCCTAAATTATTTTATATTTTATATTTAATGAGTTTAGAATAATATGTATTGTATATTAGATATACTAGCAATCAAAGTACAATCTATATGGGCAAGGAAAGAAAATATCATAAATATTTTTTTCTTAGATAAGATAAAAAAATATTAGTTATGACTACACTACATTTTAAAAAAATGCTGTAAATATAAAATGAAGTTAGAAAATAAAATAATGAATTAAATTCTAGAAAACGAACCATACATATAAAACATTAGCCAATTATTGCAAAACTGTAAAATTAAAAAATATAAAAAAAAATTGATGCATGTTTGATTGTACGTTTTTTTTTTAAATATAATTTAGGAGTATAAGATAAGGGTTCACAATATTAGTTTCAATAAACTTTTTATTGGCCTTTTTCTCTTTCTACTTATACTAAGGTACAGAACTCTAAAGTGCTCTTTTTTAATAACATGTTTCAAAATTAAGTAATTTTTATCAACATTCAAAATTAATATGTTCATGTGCAAATGATGTATGGTATGTTGCTGCATGTATGTATCCTTTCTGTAACTTCTATGAATGATGTGGCCCCGGAGTACACTTGTGCAAAGAGCTAAATGTCTGGGAGTGCTGGCCGCCGGTGAGGCAGAGTATACTAGGACAACGATCTGGATAATTGGGAAGGGTGGCTGCCAGACAGGCGCCCATCAGTAAGCAAGTTAGACAGGCAAGTACCTGCCATCCTGACTCTGGTTCCAGTCGGGCGAGATCACTGACGGTGGTTGGATGCCACGACTAGTACATTAAAGAGTGGTAGGAACATGGGAATAACTCATCAAATGTTGTCAATGAATAGTGTAGTGGGATGAGACGGTGTAAGAAGACATCAATAATATAATCTCCTATATTCCCCCAGGCCCTATTTAGTTGAACCATGTATATCTTATCGCTTTTGTTATTATACGCATTCACTAATCTATGTGGGTGTGTTCCAAAGTTCATTTGAATTTGCAGCACATCACATTGGCGCCGTCTATGAGAAACTTCAAGCATACTTCCCACCGAAAGCATCATGCAAGAAGCACAAGTGGCTATGACGACTTGATTTAGTCTAACTAATGAGCAGTTTCAAACCACGTTGAATGAAGCACTCCAGACAACCCTTCAAAACTACCCAGCATGGCAAAAAGTGCCAGAAACTAGAGGAGACAAGAGAGATCCTAAAGAGGTGCAGAGCCAGGCGCTTGTGCAAGGTCATGGAGGGACTAGTTCCAAAGGAAGACCTTCTGGGGCTTGGAAGTTCAATGAACATGTGTTCTTGAAGGAAAAATAAGTGCAGTCATCTAGAATTGTTGAAGGATTGTTGTTTTCAAAGGAAATATTAAACGAGCCTCTTCTTGAGAATTTTCGAAATGTCTTAATGGCTGAGTACAATTGTGGCTTCAGGCCCAACTCCAAATTTCGGCTCCAAGCCTTACTACATTAGTATTTAGATGTTGTCAAGTGTTGGGTTTTCTTGCCACCAAAGGCTAGTTTAGTTATATCACCTTAGGGGTGATCTATGGTTTTGAAGATTTCTCGTCCTGTTCTTACACCAATTCGCTAGTAGTAAGAGATATGAGAGGACTCCCATGCCCTAGTTCAACATAAGACAAGGGTTGGATGAACCACTGTGATTTGGAGGTTCACCTGAAATGCCATAGATACTTCCTTTGTTACACAAGAAAAGCTAGTCAACGCCTTCATACGGGGATTAGAGGATGGTGGATTCTTTCGCTTCTTAGCCAAGAGGCTTACTTGAGACTTTGATGAATCCCTAGCTGGGACTAAAGAGTACATTAACATAAAAGAAGCTAAACAGGTAAGAGTAGAAGAAAAACAAAAATTCATTTTTAAGAGGATGAGGTGAGAGGAACCTTCAGAGAGGCAATAATCAAAAATATGTTGCAAATGTACTCCTCAAGACCACAAGAGAGCACATTCTTAACTCTTGTTAGAAAACTGATATATTCAAATGGCCTACTATATTTAATAATCCCTTATGCAATCCACTTAAAAACAAATATTACAAATTTAATAATAAACATGACCACACCATAAAAAGTGTGGCAAGTTAGAAAGGCCAATCGAAATGCTCATAAAGAAAATACCTACAAAAGAATAACCAAGTAAAAGAAAAAGCAAAAGAATAGATGAACAACATCGAACAAAGTAGAAGAAAAGAAGATATATCTATCTAATTTTAGAAGGTACTAATGGGGGTAACTTTAATCGGTTCGGAAAAGGATTTGTCCGTGTAGAAACAGCAAGGGAATGAGAAAAGGCTTAGGCTGGAAGAAACAAAAACGACTACCTATGCTATTTGCCTTGGAGAAGAGGATTTGAAAGGAGTTTTGAAACAAAAACGACAACCTAAACATTAGCATGTTGTGTATAAATAATAATTTGATTGTGAATATAAGAAATAATTGAGTAAGACAGAATTTTGAACATTTAACAAGAGAAAATAAATTATTTTTTGAGTGATATATGTTTAAAATGTGTTTTCGATGATTTATAAATAAAAACAAACCATAAAAATAAACATAGCCCAAATTTTTTAGCATATTTATTTGTTTATTCAATAAAATCTAGTATAGGCATTTCAAGCATAATACATATTGGCAATATTCACTTAGAATAATAAGTTACATAAATTATTTTATTAAATATATTCAAATATTCTTTATAATAGATAAAAGACCTTGATGAATGTCAAGTCTTGTCAAAAATAACTAAAATGAAAGTTTTAAAAATTCCAACAAGCATCCTTTGGAATCTCTCTCAAGCTTAGCCAAACAATGGTTCCAATAATTGGTCCCTTTTCTTGAATTCTAAATCCATACTGCACTATTAGGTTTTTTTTTTCTTTTAACAATATAAAATTACAGAACATTCTTATTTTTTTTCTTTTTTTTTACTTATTATTTTTAATTTATTTATATTATATATCAAATTTTATATTAATAATTATCGCAAATGTTTTTTATTCTTTTAATTTTAAAAAATTTTATTCTCATTATTCATAAGATAATAACTTTATAATTTACAAGTAAATTGAATGCAGTGCGCAACTTTATGATGATTTCTGGATAAGTGGAAGAAATATGAGGGAATGGATTGTTTTGGACAGTTTTCACACCTCAATTATTTTTGGCTCCACGGTTACAGCTATGGGTGGCCTCAATAAAAAGACGTCCAAGCGAGAAGCAAATTATAAATAAGCAACATTTTATATTCCCACTCTTTTATTAATTTTATTGACATGCATGTATATATTAATTTTACTGGAACAGACATATTACATGCATGCATATATTAATTGTATTGACTTGACAACAAACTCGTGTTATTGCCCAGCCCAGGACAGAAAGGACGGGTGGAGCATCCCATCTCATTCAATCCTCTGCTACCATCGGCAAACTCACCCTGAATCAACACACAGATATGGAAACAATAAAACCAGAGATGACCGAACAGACAGTGACGTTAGGAGAGTGGAAACCATAGAGCTCCATGCTCATTGAGAATCAGATATAGCCATAGGGGTTCTTGCTGGCCCACTGCCACTGGTCTCGGCACATCTCATCAATCCCATATTTTGTCCTTCAAAGTTGCCAAACATTTGGTTAGCAACATAAGGTGCTGTGTGTGTGTGTGTGTGTGTGTGTGTGTATGTGTGTTGTGGTTATGTCTAGATGTAGTTATGTGTTCTAATGTGCCTTGTCATGGAAGACTGGTTTTGCTCAGCTTGACAAAGTTGAACACATACTTCCAGTTCAATTCACGTTCAGCCTTCTCCGTCGACGCGTATACAATCCCAGCATCACCAGGCCGTCGACCAGCCATCACCAGTGGAATTTTCTGAACAACCAGAATGAAGAAAACGTCATCGCACGGACCCCAGTTCGACATCGATCCCACTGATCTGTGGGATGTTTACTTGTATTCCTTACGCTATTGTGACCAGCATTGTACTCACCTTCCCTGATGCTTTCTCAAATGCTGCTACCATTTCCAACACCGATGTTCCCTTCCCAGTCCCCAGATTGTAGACCTTGCATCCTGCACTTTAAAGTTGTTGACGTTTGCAGCTATTTATAGACCAAAGTCATCCAATAGCCACCATCTCAATCAACAAGTAGAAGTCAAAGTATGTAAATAATTGTAGTACATAAAAAGTGGTGGAAGGGATTAATGTACCAACCCTTCGCCAGCAGCATGGCTAAAGTGACGCTGCCCCTGCTCTGTCGCCTAAGCGACGGCTTAGGCAACAGCACATTTTCTGCAGTGCTCTTTTTTGTCACTCAAGCAATGGGGAGGGACGGAACAGGATAGGCGTCTTCAAACTTGACTAATCGAGTATAGAACTTTCAACGATAAATAAAAAAACGTTTTAAAAGGTTTTGTTGTCAATCTAAACTCAAGAATTTAGAGAATGAGAATATACAAAAGTTCTCAAGTAAAGAGTTTTTTTTTGAGAAAGTTGTTTTAGAGAGTTAAAATTTCTTTTTTAGTCATGTAATTATATTTTTCTTTCGTATAATACATACTCAAATATAAAATGTCACATTTTTTATTAAACTGCTTTATTCGTTTGAGTCCAATTTTCCCAACTAGTGACTAATGCATTTGATGATATGCAGCAAACTTGACTGAGGTAACCATGTACAGTTAGTTCCTACAGCATTGCCACGAGGAAGTGATACTTAAGATCAAGTTAGAGTCCCAAGGCAAAATTTAACATGATCCATGACATTAGAAGAGGACAAGGGGAGCTTGAGGAAAGTAACAATGTTAAAACATGACACAATAAAATCCAATCAGAGCTCTTACCAGCGGAAGGGTCGGAGAGCTTGTCCAAAGCAGAAGTGAAGCCATCAGCCAAGTCCATTACATGGATATAATCACGTACCTGAATTTGAAGCACGTAAACACAATATAATCCGTAAAAATGACATGTATACAACACACAAAATTGGCAAATAATGACTAGCTAGCACTATGATCCAAAATAGCATATCTAATCCCGAGGACTCACACCAGTTCCATCCTTTGTTCCATAGTCAGTTCCAAAGACGGTCAGTGCAGGCTGCCTTCCAAATGCCACTTGTTGCACGAAGGGCATGAGATGGTTCGGAGTACCGCGAGGATGTTCGCCAATATAGCCACTAGGATGCGCGCCCACGGGGTTGAAGTACCTCAACAACACGATTTTCCAAGTAGGATCTGATCGCTGGATGTCCCGACAGATGTCTTCAATGAAAACCTAGAGAAACAACGATAGTCAAGTGAGCTCATGCGTGTGTTATTTTGGACTGAACGAAATAAAAACAATGATTCCTCGTGCTTGTCTCCTCACTCCTTGTTGCTCAGCATATCAATCATATCATTAGAGATAGGGATACATCTCAAAAATTTAAATCAGAAGCGTTACCTTCGTCCGTCCATAAGGATTTATAGCGTTAATGGGGGATTCCTCTGTACACGGCACCAACTTTGGCCAACCATAAACGGTTGCCGACGAAGAAAACACGAGCTGAAAATTAAGCACAAGAAGAAAACCCGTTGAGACAAGAGAACGATACAGAATTCATACGAACATGAATGCACAAACATTTGTCTCTGTGGCAGCAACAAAGTCACGACAGGTGCCTACTTTTTTACATCCATGGGCTTCCATGACTTCCAGTAGAGTAATTGTACTGATAAGGTTATTATCGTAGTACGTTAAGGGCTTCTCCACGCTGTCACCGACTGCCTTTAATCCGGCAAAATGAATAACGGCATCAAACCTTCATTGAAATTTAAATGCCCACATCAGAAGCGGACTGGCATCAACATCTTATAGGAAAACCAATAATATATATACTAGGATAAATTCACAATCCCCATGCGTGTGTATAAAATTTAAAATATAATTTGTCATGTGAATACACAAAGTCTATTTTTATTAGATATAAATAATTGTCAGAGCCATTCATCGACTGATGATTCTTTTCTATTCAACTCCAGAAATAGAGCTTGATTTTGAGACACCAAAAATGGTAAATAATATTGGCTCCACAAAGACTTACTTTTCAGAAGCAAAAAGCTTCTCAAGCGCTGCCTTATCCCTCAAATCAAGCTGCAATGACGTGAATATCAGGTAATCATAGAATTGCAAGTCAAGAACCATATTAATAGATAAAATCTATTGAAAATGGAACTGCATTAACAACTGATATGCAGATCAGACAACAGAAATCCTGCTCGGTATCTCAAGAAAAATAAATACTGCTCAGTATCAATTCAATGTCAATGTCAATGTCATCCCCTTTAGAGCATCCAATTCTATAAGTTCAATGTTTTGTGCATAATGATAAGAAATTTCAAGAATCAAATATCATCAACCAGGCAGAATTTGTGAAAAGATAAACAATGATCAACACCAAAAAAAAAAAAAAACTACCAAATTCTGAGTTACACACTTTATATTTACCCAAAACTATCATGGGAAAAGCAACTCGTAGGCCAGCTATTGTGCTCACTATAGTATAGGCAAAGAATTCCACTGTTCACATCATATGAGCCAATCCACCCAAGTTATAGTATCACTTGAAACACTACCAAAAATCAAATCTTTAATCTGAACGTATCTTCCCACTTCCAAAACCAATAGCATTAAGAAACCGTACTGACAAAATAAGGCACGGATCAAAACATGCAACCAGCAGCAGTATCAACCAAAGATCCCACTCATCACTACAGTCCTCAGAATCACATCCAAGATCGAACTTCTGCACCACACTACAAGTCAGAAGTCCGAGAGTCAGACAACCCACAAAAGAAAATGAGAGAATAGTGACCTTGTGAAAGTTAAGGTTGGAACCACGTTCGCCGGCGAGTTCTTTGATTCTGTTGATGGCAACCGTGGAAGCATTGTCCAGATTGTCCACCACCACCACCTTGTATCCTCCCAAAAGCAACTGCAGCACCGTGTGACTCCCAATGTACCCTGCACCACCCGTCACCAGTACACTCCACGACATCCTTCAACAAGAAGTTTGTCGAATACCAACAATACAAGAATCACTAGAACAAGATTTGATCACTGTGTGCGAGGACGGGAAATTGGCATTGGGCACACTAGAAATTTCTTCTTGTTTATATTATATGCATACGGTTCTTCTTCTTCGTGGGTAGGTGGGTGGAACTTTCCGAAATTACTGTTATTAATTTTTTCTGCGCTACTTTTTCTT
Organism: Avicennia marina; assembly: GCA_019155195.1. Taxonomy (NCBI): domain Eukaryota; kingdom Viridiplantae; phylum Streptophyta; class Magnoliopsida; order Lamiales; family Acanthaceae; genus Avicennia; species Avicennia marina. The sequence goes on along the minus strand of CM032762.1, from coordinate 12,536,881 downwards.
AAAAGGAAGAGGCGAACTCAATCCAAGATTCTATACCAACGACTGTGGATATTTATGTCTATAAAACACTTTAAAGTATAAACCAAGAACCAATGATTGTTAAATTCTGATAAGTTAGGACACCTTTGAAGGACATTAGTTTGAATTTGCGTGAAGCCTTTGAGACCGGTGGGAGGAAAAAAACAAGGGATGTCCCTCCCGGATTAATAGGGAAATTGGGATCAATCTTAGGTTGCCTTCAAGTTTGCCACATGTGCGAATTGTAGCCTGACAGGTTATCCTGGAAGACTTGAGATTTGGGAGAATTTCTCCAAAAAACATCATCATCATTGTCCAAATTATATTCCACAGATTCGTTCCGCCGCCTCGGCTGACTACCGTGTCACGCTCTCACTCCTTCGTTTTTCAAAAAGTTTTTCATTCCTTGTCTCATTTCTCATTTTGCTTTCACCTGCCATTTCCAGCCTGTACTCTCTCTCCTTTCGTCCCAAAATCGATTCTTTCTTCATAGAAAATTTAAATGGAATTATTCGCAGCATGCGAACAGAGACCCATTTTCGCCCCTTTCAGTGTTGGAGTGAATGGTATAGGGTTGTGTTGGGAAAAATATCGCCCCTGAAAGTGGCTGAAACTTTTCTTTTTCAATATTGTGTATGTGTCAAAATTGGATTAGGACTCCTTTTCTTTTCCATTTTGTTCTCTTGCACGTGATAACAAATTCCAGACCTTGATTTGATTAGGGAAGAAAAAGGTGGTGAGAATGGGATTTGCATCAGATGGGAATGATGAGAAACCAAACTTGGACATTTAGAACATAAATTACGACAAGTTACACATGGGCCCCATCATGATTATCCGAATTATGAAAATTAACTGAATTATCCTCTCTTAAAAACTGACCCCATCATTGAAAACTTAATTGCATAATAATTATACTAGTAAACAACCGGTTAGTTAGTAAGTAGTAGTAGTAATAATAATAATAATAATAGTAACCTTAATAATCAATCTAATCCTGTATTGTTATGTAATTTAGTACAATAGAATGCTATTTTGAGGGTGGGACTGACAGTCTCTTCAATGATCACCTAAGAAAAGCCACAAACAGCAATTTCAATCCCCCCACTTTACTATCCTGCATCTCCCTTTATCTCAGCAATTCGATATCTCTGGCATATCTATCAGTCAACCACCCTTTTGAGTGTGGCGCAGAGCTACAGTACTGACCAATGCACGCACGTAATATCTCTAAATGACTAAAATTAACCACTCTTGGCAGAAATTAACATCAACGTTAAGGTATATGCTCTGGTGCAATTCTACATATTCAAAAATATTTAAAAAAAAAAATAGAAAAGGCACGATTAGTAATTGGAGGTGCGGGGAATCGAACCCCGTGCCTCTCGCATGCGAAGCGAGCGCTCTACCATATGAGCTACACCCCCATGATTGATATTAGGCAACTGCAGTACATATTTACCATGTTGTTATTTATATTTATAATAAATTAAATTGTCCGAACACGATACTGAATGGTTTTGTCCAGTAGGGAGAAATTTGAAATCTGCAACTCCTGCCTTGTGCTTTTTTTTTTTTTTAACCTTTGTTTAATTTACTTAAATGAGATAAGATTCACTTTGTCAACTCACAAGTGTTCACTTGTAGTGGCAACAGATTTATTCAACGCACGCATAAACAAACCTCAATTATATATGTAGTAAGAGACGACGAACAGAGACTAAATATGTGTTATTTCATTCATGGTTAATTCAAGAAATCTCTAGGAAAAAATGTAATTATCTGTGGTGTCATGAAAGCAAATGTTGATCCTCATATCGTTCTGGAGCCTGCACATCATGCCTTGGGTTTAATGGCTAACAAAGTTGGATTGGAATTGTTCGTTCAAATCTGACAAGGTGATAATGACAAAAAAACAATGTATCCCCTAGGTCCATTTAGAAAAAAATACTTGGACATTAGTAGATTTATCATATGGTGCAAAACCTATAAGATATGAGTGGAATTTAGAAATACACACACACACACACACACATACATAAAATTCTAATAGTTCTATAGATAAGTTTAGGACTCGATTAGTAGTAAAAGGGTTTTCACAAAAAAAAAAATATCAATTACTTTGATACTTTTTAACCAATAACTAGAATAGCATCTATTAGAATTTTATTTGTCTTAACTTCTATTCATAATCTTTACATTTATCAAATGAATGTTAAAACTGTTTTTTTGTGTGGAGAATTCGATAAAGAAATTTATATAATGTAACCAAAAGAAAGTACAGAGTTTGGACAAGAAAATAAGGTTTATAGATTAACTAAATCACTTTATAGCCTAAAACAAGCTCCTAAGCAATATTATGAGAAATTTGATCAAGTGTTAACTAAAAAAGGATTTTTATCCATCAAAGTGGTTAAATATGTGTATATTAAAGTTTAAAATGATCAATATGTGATAGTTTGTTTATATGTAAATGATATGCTTATTTTTTGCACTAGTTTAGATGTTTGTAGTTACACTATATATATTACTTAACTTTGGTATAAAAGATTAGGTGAAACAATAATGACATCGAGAGTGAAAGTCATAAAGAGGAAAGATATCATAAGAATATTATACAGAGACTTTCAAAAGTTAAGATATTTTAATGTAGTACCTGTGAGCAATCTTTATGATTCATGCTCTTAGTTAAAACAAAATAAAAAAGATCCAGTTGTTCACATTAGATATGCTCAGAGTATTAGGAGCTTGATGCATTTAATGGATTTCACAAGACTTGATATAGCATATGTTGTGAGTAGACCAAGCAACGTGATCATTAACTACATTGTAAAGGTAAATGAAATATTTTAGAGAAACCATGAATCATGATATCTTACATGGTGGATATCTTACTATTTTGAAAGGAATGATACTGATTGAATATAAAATTTGAATGAAACAAAACCCACTAACAAATACAAATTTAGTCTTGGAGTAAGTGAAATAACATGGAAATCAATCAAGTAAACAACTACAGCTAGATCTACAATGCAATCAAAGTTTATAACTTAGGAGTTGGCTAGTTCAAAGGATGATTAGCTAAGAAATTTCTTATCCAATATCATTTTGACAAAAGATGTGATCCCTCCTATTCATATATGTTGTGATTGTTGGCTACTATTATTATTTCTAAAAATAAATTCTTCCACTCCAAAAGTCGATACATGAAATTATGGCATGAAGTTGTTAAATAGCTACTGAGAGATAAGATAATTTCCACCAATTATATAAAGTCAAATTCAAATTTGGTTGATCCTCTAACTAAACCCTAAGAGGAAGAAAAATTTTGTAGACTACAAGGGAAACAGAACGTAAGTCAACTAGAGGTCAATGGAGATAAGAACCCAACTTATGTGATCTATGAAGTAAGTTCTTAAATAAGAACAAGTCACTGTTAAACATGAAGCACTCAATATGTGAACTCCATTAGAGATTTTAAGGAAGAGTGCTTAAGTTTCTAATGTTCGTAGGGGTGAGTCTTTAAGACTTAAAATAAAATCTTAGTTCTTGTGAATGGTGTACTTAAGTGGCATACATTGAATGAATTCATTTGTATGTGAGTAGAGCACAGCCGCTCCTATATGATTTTGGCCAAAATAAATCAGAGCTCTCATGAATAATTAGATAAGTGCATAGCAAAATGTGTAAAATTGCCTTGAATAGCAATTATGGTAGTCATTGATATGACTAATAGAATCCCTATTTTACAAAACGAGTCAACGGTCATAGAACATAATTCCCCCAATGACTCTGTAAGCTAAATTCTCTTGGTTTGAGTTTAGCTCATAATTTGAGCAACACCAAACCTATTATGTTGAGACTAAACAAATCTAACAACATTTTCCCTTATTTGATTCTAAAACTTAAGCTTGTCCAAAAACCTTTGGAAATATGTGAGAGATTGTTGTATTAAAAGGGCATTTCAAGATGTTATCCCACGTTGGAAACAAAACCAAACCAAAAACACTTTATATTTGATTTCCTCTTTATGGGCTTATGATGAATTGAAAAAAAGAATTGGGTTTGGGTGCATAGGTCTTACTAGGCCATTGCAATTCAAATGGGCAAATGGGCAGGATTTGCCCCCTTTCTCTTTCCAAAAACACCCTTATATTTTTCAGCCTTGTACTTTTCTAAAATGTAATCAGCCACACATGCTCTTTCCCTTTCCGAAAACACCTATTCAAAATGGCTGTCAAACACATCTTTTCTAACAAAATACTATTTGTATTCTCTGAAGCATCTAACATTGCCATCCTATCTAGACATCTATTAAAATATCACATTGTTTTGTACACCTAAAAGAGTCACACTCTTTATTCACCAACAATCACAACTCACCACTTTTGGAAATCTATAGATATAGGGGAGTCACCTTATTCCAGACCATCCAAAAACTACTGGTCTGTCTCTCTTTGTCTCTCAAATACTCTTTGCAACATTTTCCTTCCTCTAAATACTACTATTGGCTTGTTCTTACTAATAGAATTGCTAATTCCTAATCTTCTCATTTTAATTACATACGGAAGAAGACTTGTTTAATCTCGAGAGAACACTTCAAATTACCAAAATAGTTCCTTAAAGACAGTGTCCTCAACATGACTTAACCCACCATTATTCATTTATTCTGTTTTAATCAATGTTTTCAGACTTAGACTAGGCTAATCAGTTTGATTGGAAATTGGCCATCAATTCGATCTGAATATGGGTAGAACTAGGTATTTGTATATAACTGGTGGTCAATAGAGAGAGAGAGAGAGACGCAGATGCACTGATGCAAGCTAGAGATGAACCGAAGAAGAACTAAGACTTTTGCATGAGTGTCTCTTCCACTCTTCCTTGCATTTATCATCCATTGGTTATTGCCGAAATCACCACTTGCCCTGCTAGGTAATTTCGACCCCAAGCTCCAACTCATGTTAGATTCTAAGCATTGACTTTGTCCTTTTTATCTTAATTCAAATCTGAATTATTTATCTCGAACTTTCGCAAATGACAAGCTTGAATCAAATCTAAAGAGTGTAGAGTTTAGGCTGTATTTGGTTGTAAAGGCTATGTTTGTCATTTGTTTGCAAACTAGAAAAAAAGAGTATAAAATTAAAATTGTAGGAATGCAGATTGCAAACTCTTCTAGGCTACGTTTCGTTTCAAACTAGGAAAAAATAGGATAAAAATTAAAATTTTAGGAATGCAGATTGTAGACTCTAGGCTATGTTTGGTTGCGAATTAGAAAAAAAAAACATAGTATAAAATTACAACAATATAAAAATCTTTGTTTAATTTTTAGATATTTTAATTTATAGTTTTTATTTATACATTTTCTTATCATCAAATAATAGCTTAACATATATATTTCTATTTTGTAGTTTAATGGAAAGTATAAGCTCTCATTTCACACCAAACGAGTGTCAATCAATTAGTGATAGAAAAAGGGCAATCGTGTGGTAACAATCCAAGACACAAAAAAAGAGATATAGCATCAAGGTATGTCATTGGGGCAATGAATACTAAAGGAAGGAAAACTTTTATATGTAACTTTTGCTTATCTATGTTCAAAGGTTGAGACATTAATCGCATGAAGTAATATCTAGTCGGAAAAAATGAAATTCTTGTGAGCTGCAAGAAAGTTCCACCAGAGTTTCAATATATAGTCATAAAATCTTTAAAGGAAAATATTGAAAAGGCAAAAGATAGGTGGCGAGATAATATAGAAATTGGTAAAGATGTATTTGGTGCCAATTTGGATGATGATGGAGATGATGACATTCAAGATATTTCACCTCTATCAACTCAAAAAGTATTACTTCAAGGAAAACATTACAAGGTTAGGCAATCAACACCATTAAACAAAAGAAAAGCAACACTTGGACTAGAGAAGTACTTCAAAAGTGGTACTTATAATCCCTCTCAACTCTCTATAAAAGTTTCATTGCAAAGTAAAGAAAAATAACATAATATTGATATGTTGATTGCATTGTGATTTTATGATACATGTATACCTTTAAATACTTGTAATTCGTCATATTTTTAAATTTCCATAAATAAAGTTGCCTCAATGGATCATGATTACACTAGACTTAGTTATTATGTTTTGCGAGTTGATCTTTTGAAGGATACTAAAGGCTAAGTTGATCTTATTGTTGATTCTTTTAGGAATAAGTCGGGAAAAAAAACGAGTTTTTCAATAATGAGTGATGGATGGAAAGATTCTAAACAAAGGCCATTAGTTAGTTTTTTAGTTTATTGTGCTAGTAGATCTCATTTATAAAGTCTGATGATCTATTTAGAATTGAGACAAATATTAAAAATTTGTGCAATTTATTTGCTAAAATTGTGAAAATAGTTGGCCCACGTAATATGGTTCATATTGCCATGGATAATACAAGCAATTATAAGGCAACTACTGAATTACCTTTTTATAGCTATCACATTATTTGTTCGTCGCCTTATGCAACCCATTGCATTAATTTGATTATGAAAGGCATCTGTAAATTGTCTCATATCAAAGATTTATCTATTCTTGCTACAAGAGTAACATGTTTTATTTATAATAACAAATGGCCTCTCAATTGGTTGAGAAAAAGAGAAGGATGGAAAGAAATTATTCGACCTAGAAATACTCATTTGGCAACCACTTTTACTACACTAAAGAATTCAAATGATCATAAAGAGGACTTGCAAGTAATGATAGTCTCTCTAGATTTCAAGAAATATTTAAATAAGGATATTGAAAGACAAATTAAGCAAATTGTTTTAAGTAAAACATTTTAAAATAATTCAATTATTATTGTGGGAATTGGTGTCCACTTTTATGTTTGTTGCGCATTTGTGACTCTAATGAAAAACCGACACTAGCTTAAGTGTATAAAGGCATGTATAAAGTAAGAAATCGTATTAAAGAATTATTTAGGAACAAAAAAGTACTTTATTGACTTTATTAATGTAAGATGGGATAAAATGTTGTGAAAAAGTTTGCATGCTGCTATATATTTAAACCCAGCTTTTCAAAATGAAAAAAAAAATCTTTTTTGTATAAATTTAGAAGTTGTGAGTGGATTGTTAGACTACATTAATACAAGAGTTGATAGTGGAAAGGTTAAAGCATATAATATAATATCTTTATATCGAAACAAATTGAAGAGCTTTGCTTGACTAACTGCGTTGAGCATTGCTAAATCAACTCGCCCTGATAAGTTTTAAAATGTAGAATTATATCTTTTATATTATAATTTGCATTACTTTTATTTATATTCTTATTTAATTTTTTAATAATTTTATCATGTTAGATGATTGGAGGAAACTATTTAGAATTGATGCTCTTTGTTACAAAAGTTGGCTATTAGAATATTAAGTCAAACAACTTCTTTTTTTGAACGAGAGAGTAATTGCAGCATCTTTGAATGCATTCACACTAAGAGAATAAACAAATTAGAGTATTAAAGGTTATGTGATTTGATGTATGTGCATTATAACTTGCATTTGCAAAATAGGTAAATACAAATTTGTTATTCGTTATACTTTAATCTTGTATGTTTACCAACGCAATCTAAAAATCCGTCAAATTTTATTTTAACATTTACTATTTTTATTTTATTTTTTAATGGGCTTTATTAATAATTTGGGTCATATGGAGGTCATGGGCAATAAGATTTAATATAAATAGTATTTTTGTTCAGTTGAATAAGGTGATGTTGATAATTAAATTTGAGAGTTATAAAATCACTCAATTTTCCCTAAAGCTGAGAACATTCAAATGGATTTAATAGGAGTGATTTCTGAGTTGGTCCTGACGTATCAATCAATTTCAGCGTATCAATTGTGGCCGTTCTATCACGTTGATTATCCAATTTAAGTTTCAATACGTTAGATCAGGCATTTTGATGCACGGTTCACATTCTTGAAATTTAATTTGGATTCAATTAATTTTCATTCTTCCGCTAACCCCCCCCCCCTCTAATCATGTCACTTAGTTAATAAATTTGCTAATTCAACATTTCCTTCTTTTTTTCATTTTCTAATTATTCTTGGATTAAATATAATAAAAAAACCTATAACCATATAGATTATGAGTGCACAAATAAAACATGCTTGAAGAAGAATTACTAAAAAATAGATGAGTCTAGCTCATAGCCATTTACAAATTTGGTTAAAACTATTTGTCTTTCCCCTTTTCTGTTTGTAATTTTCATTTGTTGTAATTTAATGTTGATTTTCTTTAATATTAGGAAAAGAAATTGATACTATGATGCTTAGAGACATTAATGTTGAAAATTTTGGTCATGAACCTACATTTGATGATGATGGTGATGGCAACGGTGATGGCAACGGTGATGATATTGAAAAAATTGATTGGAATTAAATTCAAACATATGATTGATCGTGGCTATGTTTCAGTAATTTAAATGGCATCGTTGCTTTAATTTTTTAGGGATATTGATTACGATATAATTTGTTTGTCATTATATACACCATGTACAAATTAATAATAAATAATTTTCTTTTAAAAAAATTATTAATTATTAATAATTTTTTAGGGATATTGATCACGATATAATTTGTTTGTCATTATATATGCCGTGTACAAATTAATAATTAATAATTTTCTTTTAAAAAAATTATTAATTATTAATAATTTTTTAGGGATATTGATCACGATATAATTTGTTTGTCATTATATACGCCGTGTACAAATTAATAATTAATAATTTTTGCAAGACATTAAAAAATGAACGTTATTAACTATCCATTAAAATTCAAAGAGAAACATGATGGGTTAGTTGTAATTTTTTAGTGTGTAGGATTGTTGTGGAGTTAATATAAATAATTAAAGGTATAATGGATAAAAACACTAAAAGACCAAAAGTAGTTGTTATGAGAGATTGAACCATAATATACAAATATATCAATGCTCTCAAGATTAGTGATATAGCATGTATCTTCACTACTAGGCGAAAATATGCTTTTGAATTATTGGAGAAAATATATATAGATAATATTGGAGAAATTATTTGTATTAACTCCAAATCATCTATTCCCAAGTTTGAATCGCAGTTCCAAAAATTTAGCAGGAATTGAGAAATATATGTGAATAATGAGACATAGATTTTAGACACTATGTTTAAAGAAGGAAATTATTAATAACAAAATAATTTTCATACCGAAACTTCTTGTCAGTCTAAACTAGCCACTTATATAAATGTCATCTTTATATAAATTATTTACCACACATAAGAATTAAACTTTAAATTTATTTTGATTGATATATTTCAATAAAAATAACAACCTTTATTACATATATCCATACTAATAATAAGGATATAAGCCTATGTTGATTTCACTATACTAAATTACTATAACACCCTTGTTTTAATATTTTTTATTCTTTATTTCTCCATTCTCTTTTAATATCATTATATGCTCTATTTTCTTTCATATTTTCTACATTCTCTAATTCCTTCATTTTATATTTATTTCATTTTTCAAAAATTTTCTCATTTACTTTTAATTTCAAAGTATTTTCAGCTTTGTTGTAGTTTTTATCAATAAATAAAGTTTTTAAATTTATAAAAGATTTCCACATGCATCAAATGTGCCATGATTATTAGTACTATTTTAGATTGCGTAAGACTTATTCTGGTCTTTTAATATATTTTTTAAAATATCCGTTTTAATAAATTCAATCCTAACTAATTCCTCTATTCTTTATGGCAAAAATAAATAAATTAAAGTAGAGAGTTTATTGGTAAAAATATGCCCTCTCACAGTGAAGAATAATATATACACACACTATATACAGTCACTACATTTGCTCATTTAATAAATTTCCTAAAATGCCTTCTATTCTCCAATGTAAAAACAAAAATAAAATTGAGAGTTCATTGATAAAAATATATCATCTCGTTCAAAAAAAAAATATTAAAACTTATATTAAAAAATTAAAGTTTATTTCTCTTTTTTATTTTTTAAAAATATAATTCATTCAAATAATTTACTTATAATATATTTTTTATTACACCCGAATCTAATGCGCCAAAATATTTGTTCTATAATAAACCATAAATACTGGTCCGTTAATTATTAATCCTGAACTTTAAAAAAATCCCAACCCTAAAAAAATCCAAATCCTTAACTCTAAAATCGAACCAAAAGTATTGAAACTAAGTCTCAAAACCTAAAGCTCTACACTATACCCTGAAATTTGTGTGTGTGTGTTCTTTCCATTTGAAATATGTTCTTGTATCTTGTTAACACTGAGATTAGCACAGTTTTAATGAAAAAATAAAAATTATTCTAACGATGGAGATTATGATAAGATAATAGAAATATGTACTTTTGAATTTTTATTGGTATTCGTCTCCCCAACCTTTCCTGTCATTTGTATTGAGAAAGTGAAGTAATTTATATAAGGATGAACATTATACGATTGATTAATTATTTAAAAATGACAAGAATGATTTTGTATGAAAATTATTTTGGCAATAACAATCTTTTTACTTAAACATATGCTATCTACAACCTCTTTTCTAGTCACGCATTTCTTAATACACGTCAAATTTTTTTAGAGTGTAGTGAATAATAGAGTACAAAATAGAGAGTAGAGGACATGAAACCAATTTTGGGTGAGCAATCTTTTTATGGTTTCACGTAAAGAAAGAAAAGGTGTTTGAAGTCGAGAAGTAATTGGCATCATATACGCCGTGTACAACTTAATAATTAATAATTTTCTTTTAATATCGTACAATAAATCAAATTAATCAATGAAATTTAAATTTGATGTGATTTTGAGGTGCTTTTCATAACTTGTTTGTGTCAAGCATTGTCTTTAAAATTATTTTAAAAGAACTCCCTTTCGAGAGCCCTAAATAATGATATTGATTTTAATTACCTATTATTAAGATTCATAATACCGATAGAACTTAAAATGCCATATATTTATTAAGTGCCACTTATCGACAATTGAAAATGCAAAAAAAAAAAAAAACGATTATTGTAGTGAAATTAAATAGTTAATCATGTTGAAAGACTATTTTATGTGCAACAAAGGTGAATGAAAGAAATTGTACCAATATAATAGTTGCTTCTACTTCATATTTCGTGCTGTGAAATGAACAATAATAAATATTTGTTCATAAAGTTGTTACATGGCTTACTTCGAGATGTTGAATGGGAGACAGAGAATAAGAAACAAGAGAACAGAACAATCCTTATCAAAGGGTATTTAGTCTTACAGGTTCCATCACAAAATCTTGGCAAAAAGGATACTCTAAAATCACTGCCATCAAAATGTGGCACAATAACAGTTTTGGCCTATAAGGCGAAGGAAAGATGCAGCATGTATCAAGAAATGACTCACTGGAAATTCTAGCAAATCAATTTATTAAAGAAGAATCCGTGTCATGCAATTTATAAAGCCGCGATAGGACATTATGGCAGCAGTTTAGCTTTTGACTGGCCGCCAAGTACTGCTCTTACTCACCTTTGGGAAGCACATTGCTTTGATCATTTTGCTTCCACGCACTCTTTATTCAGGCCTATGATGCAGGCAATTTTTGAAAAATAGCAAAAAGAATGACATCAGTTGACTCCGTAGATCCACTTCTCGGCATTGCTTGCATAAGTAACCAACTCCTCAGGTTTAAACCATAGGTTGATTTCTTTCTTGGCAGTCTCAGGGCCATCACTGCCATGAATTATGTTTCTGAAACCAGAATTATATGATATTGGGACGAGATATTTATCCGCACAAACAAGTATAGCATGTCTAACTAGTATTCTGAGCCAAAAAGACTGACGAATAATTTTACAGGAGAAAAAGATACATAACCTTCCAACTACTACTGCTAAATCCCCCCTGATGGTTCCAGGTTCTGATTTCTGAGGATCCGTTGCTCCGATGAGTTTACGGCCATATGTGATCACTCCTTCGCCTTCCCAAACCTGAGCGTGTGCAAAGATACAATGTTAATACATTTCTAAAAGGTTTTTCAGAACAAAAAGATGGGAAGCGGGCTCTTCTAACCATGGCAACTACAGGTCCAGAGCTCAGGAAATTGCACAACCCATTAAAGAAAGGTCTTTCGCTGAGGTCATGATAATGCTTCTGGGCGAAGTCCTTTGAAGGAACCAAAATCTTGATAGCCACAAGTTTAAAACCTTTTCGTTCAAACCGGGAAATGATTTCCGAAATCTAAGATCAACAGGAACTTTATTAAAATGCGCACGCAGCAGACTAAAAGCATAATTTTCCTTCTCTTTTTTTCTTATTTTTTTCATGTAAAAAAAAATTCACAGCCAGCTAAATATTGCACTCTCTACCTTCTTGTAGAAGGGATAAAGGAAAGGATCACTAGACATTGTACCATATAGTAAAATAAAATGCAAATAACACAATCAAAATCCCAACTGATCAAACTTTTCAATCAAATTTGAGCTTAATAAATTTTCAATAGAATATATGAGGCAGTACTGTACCAATCCTCTTTGCACGCCATCTGGTTTGATGGCAATAAAAGTTCTCTCCATCTTCAAAAAGAACAAACAATATTGTGTCAGCAAACATAATAGAATGATAAAAAATGACACATGTATAACAACAGTAGGCAGGGTTGACACAAGTATGGACGTACCTCACCGGCATGTGCTTCTTGATCCTGAAGCACAAAAGCTAAATGGTACAGAGCAAAACAAGATAAATGAGAATTTGAAGTGGTAAATGTCAAATCAGATGCCTTTAGCAACTTAGATATACTGAGTGCAAAATAAAGCTTGCATCAAGCAAAGAAATTAACATTACACTGCCTCGTGGATAACACACACGTTTATCTTGAATATCGAATTGATTGGGGGAAGTGTAAGGTGTCGTGGCATTGAAGAAGCAAAGACACACAGAGTACTTGCTGTTTGTGGATGAAATAGGTTGTCGGAAGAAAAGAGGCATTAACCAAATTTTGAGCAATTTCACCCACTTAGCATGCAGAAGAATGCATTAGTTGCTCTAGAAGAAGCACCGAGTGCCACAATGCCAATTTTAGCCAAGGGACAAGGCTGCTCTTCTTCTGGATCCTGCCTATTGCTTAGAAGCATTAACAAGGAAATTCAGATCTAAGTGATTTATCTGGTAATTGACGAATTAAAACAGATTATATGCTTTGCATGAAGAAATGGACAAATGAACTTGTTTGCCCAAAATTTCAATTACAAAAATAAACAAAAGACTCAAGGAAAATTTTTCAACAGAATGTAGCATATGGCACGGGAAAAGGAACTCATCTAAAAACAGATACAGGTTAAAAGTTGGACAAACCTGCGGCAGGAAGAACAAGGGCTCCAGGAATCCAACCCCTATATGCATTTCCAGACTCAGATAAAGCATATGAAGCTAGAGATGACAATCTCCCCCTGCATGAAACTGCTGCCGCTGCAGCTGTTGTTTGCCCTCCTGAAATACAAAATTTTTCTTGCTTCTCTTTCCGGGTTTGGTGTTATTTATTGTAGTACTTTTAGCAAACTTAATATTTGACAGGTGAATGTATATGATTCAATCATGCACCCAAAACAATTGATCTGTTGTAGACTAATCTTTTCAAGTAACAAATTCACAAAGAAAAAAAATCGCTGGCAAAATTCAGGTTATCTTTATATCCACAAACTCTTCATAATAAATAAAACACCGCACAAGGATGATATATCTAAAAGAACGACGTAATTTATTTCTCAAATTTCGCCTTGATGACCTCATATGTATCATGCACGATATCAAAACCAGCAAACATCACAAGTTACTGCATTTTATTGTTAATAAACTCCAAATGACGGACGGACGCATAACTAAAATCAATCCAAAGATTGGACCTGTGATATAGATAATCAATATAAAGCAATAAAATCTGAAATTTAGGTAACTCTACTTTGCAGAACACGAAGAAAAAACCTGCAAATTACCGGAGAATGAACGGGAAGTGCTCTTCTGAGCAGAGTAGAGGATAGACCTCGCTGATCTGCAAATAATGGATCTCATTCCTTAAACAATGATGATTATTCTTACGTCGCGTTCAGTATTGGACTGAGAGTGCTCTGAATGGCAAAAGGTTCGAGGGAAAGGGCAAGAAGAGTGATTGCCGTTCAGTTCGTTATGCGAAAGTTGGAATGTCAGTTACAGCTGCAAAAGGTGATGACCATTTTATTGGGGAGAAGTGTTTCTAACTAACACTTGATGGCTAATTAAGTGATGATGACAAATTGAGGACGACCTGAAATGTTGCTAATGGCAGATCGAGACGAGCAATAAACGATTGTACTTGGTGCTTCTCAACGTTGTACTTCAGTGTGGAATTATGTAACTGCATGTTAGCTGGCTTTGATCGAGTCCAACAAAACCCCGCCCGAGTTATTGGGAGAAGACGTATTGATTAATTATTCCATAACAACCTAACGGAGATGTCACTTCGTCGCCGGATGGCCAGGGTTAACTGGAGACACGTGGCGCAATTGCAGTGCAGGTATGTAGAGCTTATTGTAAATGGAGAACATAAGATGAGAAAATGCGATCGGTGTTTTGAGAATGTTTGGACAGTTTTTCCCCTTCATCTGCCCAAAAAGTGGAAAAAAATTGAAAAAGAATACCAACCAATGAACTTAAAAGAGTAAATCTCTTCTATCACGCGGCCATAAACTCTTAAACTTCAATTAATAAATTATAAGTTCAAGTTTTGCTTAAGATTGTAATCTTCTGTAACAGAGGTAAGATTGGAGAGGGCACATTCATATGCAAAAGTGAATATACAAGGCGCAATGTACAAAGTTCATTGCCAGGTAGAGGATCAAGCACTCTACCAGAACCATGTCAAGATGGCAAACACAGCCCCCACCAACTTTTATCTGAATGTTGATTGCTGTTGAGCACAAAACTAGGATGAGGAGGAATGTGATTAGAGGCAACAATCTATCACCGCAAGTATTACTGTTCCTTCAACAATGCTGCCTTGGAGAGGCAACAATACTGAAAGTGAAGCTGAGGGAACAGAAGCGGGGATTTATCTGTAGTTCCCATCACACCATAAAATTTCAGTATTGGATTAGTTTATTTTGACAATGGCTGGTACTGGCATTGGCATTATATGCTGAGATGATATGATCGGTCAATGATAAAAAAGAATAAACCTTGAGTAATTTGATCTCTGAAAAGATCACGCGTAAAACCAGTGACTACATTTTTCCGGCTGGAGACAAGCTATGTACACAACATAACCTTTTCTTTTACTTCTGCCAACATATCCATGTAGAGGCTTCCTAGTATTTAATCGAATTGATTTACCCCTTTTTCAGGTGGTTATGGATCTTCAGAATCAGATATCAGTTTGCAGTCTGTTCGTAGTGCTGCTAACCAAGAATCCACCTGGAGAACTCGCAGGAATAATTTTTCATGAGGGTGTGCACTAGAAAAGTGGCATGAAAGATAAAATGGAATTAGATTATGGTGCGTGCAAATGATTTCATGCTTTTAAATGTCTATTGTTCGGTTCAGTTTGGAAGCTTTCACATAAAAGATTTTCATGTAATATATCCCTCAAATTAAAGAAATGCAACACAGCAAGTTGCAAAAGGCAAGAGGTTATTCCAGTTTCAAATTAACCTTGTCAATGATTTCAAACATTGCTCATTCATTTTCATTCTTGATAAAGCTTCAACAAGGATACCCCACTTGTGGAAGATGGAGTCAAAGCGTGAAGGCAGGCAATTATATATTATTTGGACAAACAGAGTACCTGTATCTGAGAGGCACTTGAGCACTCGTATCGCAGCCCATAACGAGTTAAGATGTAAAAGCAATATTGAGTGTCCTCATCCTCTCGTGTTAGGGGAGGGAGCGGACCAACTTCAATAACATCAGATAGGAGGGTTGAGTCTTGTGGACTTAAATCTGCAAAACACAGTTCAAAACAAGCAGTTGAAGTCCAAAATTTGAAAAACATAGTAAGGGCAATATGCACTGCATATCAAATGTCAATTCAATTTTTGAAAGCTTAAGTCAAAAAATAAATAAACAAACAAAAAATTGGAAAGGTCACGTGAATCTAAAACATCAGATTCAATTGAGATAGGTGGTAGAACAACATCATTAACAGGGGAAAACACACAAGCCCAACCAACAATATGATTAACTTGCTTAAGTGAGCAAATAAAGGTTGTGCAGCATCTCCTTACCAAGAATATCACACCATAAGATGAGACTGCAAATATTATGTATGAGAAATGACAGATATAAAACAAAATCACTGATAAACAGTACCAAGTTGCACATAGTGAAGCATCACTTTGGTTATGGTTCATGTGCCCTGACATTCTTGTAACAAGTTGAAATTCCATAGAAAAGTTCTAACACATAACCTTATCATCAAGAGATGAACTAAGTATGTGAATATATATTGTTAGTGAAGATCAAGATTTCTATCTCCCCAACAGGACAACAGTGCATTTTAAAAAACCTGGTCAAGTGGAAAGCTGATGACATTATTTTAGAATCTTGTACAATTAGTATAAACATCAAGCAATGCCAGATACAGAAAAATTCCAAAGGTTTAAAAAATTACCTGTTGCCATCATATATAAATAGATACAAGGGCCATTAAGGACAACAAAGCGTGGAAGCCAATCATCAACTTCAGCATCATCTACTGGAGGAGGTTCTCCTGGAAATGTTGCCCATCTCTGGAATAAGGAAAAAAGAAAATAAATAGGTAAAATAGTGAAACTCAAGAGATATGAATATGGTAGTACAAAAAGATCAACAGTACCATTCGTATGAACAGATATCCTGATAGACGAGCTGATCGCAACATTTCATTAATATGCTCTAACCTGATATTGCAATAAGTTTCAGCATTAAATAAAGAACTGAGGTGATCATAAGGTATGATGTGGTCAGGCCCCAAGGAAGACGGTATGAAAATATAAGAAATTAGTTTTTTCCAAAGCCATAACTCAGAAAATTTTTCTAAACAAGAAATGCATGAGTCAGGCTCGATTATCAGATTGCACCATCACAGAGAGGTCATGAGAAGGGAAGAAATGCAATAAGGACTCAGATGATGCAAATGGTAATTGCAAAATTAAATTGGAGAATGTAGTTCTGCTTACTGAGCTTTACAGTGAGATTCTCTTTGGTCCAAAGCAGCTAATTCTGAACGAAGAGTTTCTACCTCCGCAGCACTTAAAACAACCTGCCGGTTAGAGTTTGAGTGACTAATGTTTTTTCAAATAATTAGAAGCTGAAAATTATTGAATCTACCTTTTCTTGATCATTTTCACCTAATCCCAAAGATAGAGCTCTTAAACTAAACAAGTTCAAGAGAAAAGCAGAACTTCTTAATCTTCTTCGAGCCCGTGTATGGCTATGGGACCTAAGCTAAATCAAATAAACACAATCAACTGTAAGCAGAATTAGCATATATTGTTATCATGGTCCTCTGAAGAACATATACCTCAAATCTGTGGAAGATGATGTGTGGCTTGGAAAGGAGCTTGCAGTAGAAGTTGAAGCAGCAAAATGATCAGGAAACACTTGTATTCCTCGAGGACCATCACCCATGACGCCTAATGTCACTTGCAGAACCAGCAGCAAAAATATGAAAAATCAAGGGAACTTGCAGAGAAAGTCAGGACCAACCTCCTCTAAAAGTATCAGAAACTCCAACCTCTGCATACACATGCTGTTCGACTTAGTACGCAAACCATAGGCTGAACCAATAGCCACAATATACACATGGTGTATGTTAGTGGCCATCTCAGCCACCACAGTTAAACATCTAATATGGACAACTTGATTGGCTGAATTCACCGTCCCATCTTAATAAGCAGTCCCAAAAGATCTAAAAAGCCAAACTGCCTGGAATATAATGATAACAAAAGCTCCTAAAGCCAGTCATAGCTAGCTCCTAAAATTATTGACGAAGCTAATGTTTCCTACTATGCCAAAATTAGCAATGCAACTAAACCAATTTACCATAAATTAACTAAAACCTAAAATGATCCACCACTAAATGTTCAAAGCATCGATTATAATGATAAACCTTTACGTGTTTGTCCACTATGACATTTAGCAAAGTACTCAAAAGCAAGAGAAAAAAGGAAATCTAGCCTATAGCTGAACTGGTTGCTAGAAACAAACAAACTACATATGATCTTCACAAAGTTCGACATAACTTGAGAAATCTTTCTGAATTTACGAAAAATTACAAGCATCACCGTGACCTTTTCCAAAGGATACTTCAAATAAAGTCAAACCCCAGAAGCCAAAACAGATGATCTTGATCTTTTATCAATGGAAATTAAAGAAAACAAAAGTTAGGAGGGATAAAGGCTTAGACCTTCGCTGTCGTGCAGATGATTGTACCTAGCAGGAGCGACGAGAGGGCGAGCTTGTCTTGGTATGCTGTTGGCACACAGGAAAAAGTTTTGACAGTTGATCTGTCTAATGGGGTTATTATGACATTTTTACCCCTCGTTTTGTTAATTTTGGATTCTTGTTTGGCTGGCAGTTTGGTAATTAGGCTCCGCATTATCCCATCTGGACCAATTTGCCATCCTTTCCTTTTTCTTATGCTGGAAGGAGAAATGATGATTGGTAATAACCATACAGACATATATATATATATATATATGTATATATGTATGTATATATGTATATAAACATACAAAAATTAAATATTAAATAACAGTAAAAGTTACAAGTATTATTATACAACTAAATTATTTTAAATATAAATTTTATAAATAAGATAGGAATCAAGAAACTTGCAAAAAAGAATAAATATAATGAACTAAATAATTGACTGCGGAGAAAAAAGTGAGGATATGGCCGAAACAAGTTAATAGACGCAACTTAATAATGAAATTATAATTCTATCCTTATCTCAATTTTTTTTTAACTTCTTGCGTTGAGGATAATTATGTAATTAAATTTTATGCAAATAAAGATTAGTCTTCAGCCATAATCATGTGGTATGAATGTACAGAGTATATAATATAATATTATCATATTTATAATAATGGAATAATTTCATTCAAAAGGTAATGAAAAAAACGTTATCAATGAAAAAATAAAAGGGATAAAAATGAGATAGGTGGAAAAGAGAAAAATGAGAAACAAATAAAAATATGTTGACAACGAAAAAGATAAATAAAGATCAAAAGTGAAAAAAAAAATTGAATAAGAATATTTTAGGAAAACAACCTACGGCAACCAAAGATAGTTATTAAAGGGGCTTTAGCCTTATTTAAATACCATAGATATAACATAAAAATAAATAATAGAAATATGGAAAAGGAAATAATTGAATAAATTAAAATTAAAATTAGTTTAAATAAATAAATTTTGAAGTAGAGTGAGGAGATGATAGGTAAAAAATCTAAAAGTATTTAAGTAATTACACATGACTAAATTTTCTTATTTGTGTAAATCATAGCATGATTATGCAATATTGAATAGACAAAAGAAATAAAGAATTTAAAAATAGAATAAATTAAATTGTGAACTTGAATGAAATAAATGAAAGTTAATGAAGCACACGAAATAGATAATTATGTAAAGAATTAAATTTATTTAAGTAATTACATTGAAATTAAATTATTTTATTTTCTCAATGCATAATACACATAGATAATAGTGAAAAATATTCAACATAAAAAACAAAAGAATTTAGAAAAAAGAAATTTGATAGAAACCATAAATAAAAAATGATAAGTAAATAAACAAGAGAGAAAAAAAAAGGGATAAAAATAAAATAAATATATGGGTATTAGTATAATTTTATATTGTACAATCAAAAAGTCCAATTTTTATAATAAAATAATCCTAGCAGACGTGGTATACTTGTTGCCTGGGCTCAAAAAATTGAAACATGCATTAATAAATTATAATACACAAAAGAATTATAATAATAAAATAAATAAAACATTGCACATTAAAAATACCAATAACCAAACTAAATTACTTGAAAAGATAAATTAAATTTACACTTGTGAACACAAACACATCTTTTCAAGGCAATGGTTAGAGGCATTATACATATATTGATGGAGAGATATACATGGATAGATGGATGCTTCTTTTTCATGCCTGAAAGCTTATAATTTTGTCACTCGCTTTATACACATATAATAATTAATGTAGAAATCCTTTTAAGCTGAGATGATCTTTAATTTGGTAAAACCAGTTTAGATTCAGTGATGTTAAGTTTTTTTCATTTTTATCTTTTACTTATTTTAGCAATTTTTTGTACTCATTCGTTGAGTTTTTAAAGTCTTCAACTGCAATAGAGAATTTTCTATCCAAAAAAAAACTAATTGATAAGCCTAATATCTACATTTTTACCCATGTATGATTATTTCCCTTTTTTAGTAAGGCTAGTTATATACTTAAATTTTGCTAAATCAAAGAATGACCTTAGCCACGATAATGTAGAATAGATAGATATAATAATCTTTATATTAGATATAAAAAATATATATTTATTATTACATTTATATAATATATAGGTATTATATATATTCATTACATAGTAGATACTTGAGCGGCACATTTAATTGACATAACTATATTATAAAATAATTTATATTTAATTTTTCTATTATAAAATAAATATTTATGTAGTTTTGGTTTTTAACTTTATATTGATATTCATTATAGGAAAAGTAAATATGTGTAGAATGATATAATTATATTAATTGTCTTTACAAATAATATACTAAACACTTATGGCACAATATGTAAATATTCATTATATTATATTTATTTGTTAAACATATCAATTTATAATATATTTAGAAATATTTATATTGTTATGAAAATTAAATTAATATTTTTTATGTGATGTATATATATTATGTTCAATTATATATAGTCATGGGTGTATATATGCGTATCTGGATACATACATACATACATACATATATATATGAATAAATGTTTTACTTGTTCAGCACATATTTTAGTGATGTTAACAAAAAGGGGAATCATATAAATATATATATGTGTGTGTGTGTGTGTGTGTGTGTATTGGTAATATACATGCATATGATTGATTTTATGTGCACTTACGTATTTTATATACTTTCATATTTTTAGATATAATATTTTTAATATTTAATTGATTTTATAATATCCAATATTTATTGATGCATGTATTATAAATTTAAGAAATAATAAATTCATTTAAATAGTGTAAAGATAATTCATTTCCAATTTATTGATAATAGAATAAACTTAGAGTTGGGGTAAAATGAATGTTCTTTATTTTGTGGGATAATAATTCTCAAATAAATAATAGTCACATGTAATTATTCATATCGACAGTAAGAGTCAACGTGAGAAGGGAACTACACCTTTCTGTTCTAGCAACCCATTCCTGCGACACTTAACTTAACCTCTGACTGTCATGCCTGGTTTGGGAAGACTTCTCTCTGCTGATCATCCAAAGTCGTACTTGTTGATCATCCACCAGTCTACTTTTCTTTCCATCGCTACAGTCCTTTAGATCTGGTCCATTGTCCCTTTCACCCATGGCTGGAGACTCCCATGTTCAAACAGTACAAAGACGGTCGAGTTGAGAGGTTCGCGGGCCCAGACTTCACTACTGCATCGGTTGATTCAAACACTGGGGTTCAATCCAAAGACGTCGAAATCGCGCCGGAGATCAACGTTTCCGCCAGGCTTTGCCTGCCTGGAAACGCTGACCCGGGCAAGAAACTCCCCCTTCTTGTCTACTTCCACGGCGGTGGCTTCATAATCGAATCCGCCTTCTCTCAGCTATACCACAAGCACCTTAATTTCTTGGTAGCAGAAGCCAACGTCGTGGCCGTATCAGTTAACTATCGATTGGTCCCGGAGCATCCGATCCCCGCTGCATTTGAGGATTCTTTGCTTTCTCTCAAATGGTTCGCTTCTGACTCCATGGATGAATGGATTAACGAGTATGCTGATATGGACCGTGTTTATTTTGGCGGAGACAGCACTGGCAGCAACATAGAGCACAACTTAGCGATCCGGTTTGGCACTGAAAAGTTGGGTGGCATCAAGCTATGCGGGATGTTCCTCAACTGCCCGTTCTTTGGGGGGAAAGATCCAGTGAGAGGGAAGCTACTGAGCTTGGTGCTGCGAAGAGCTAAGCGGATAAAATGTGGTTTTGTACATGTCCGGGCTTGTCCAGGTGCGACGAGCCTTGGATCAATCCAGCTATGGATCCCAAACTGTCGAGCTTAGGGTGCGGGAGAGTGCTGATTTATGTGGCTTCTCCTGATTCTGAGAATGGCGTGGCTATGCTAAAAGAGGTGGCTTCTTTCATCAATTATGGCTAGTTTTTCCTGCATTTGCTGCTGCCCATATGTTGATTTGTAACATCGGGGAGACGACATATAAGTCTGGATTGGATTGGGATGTGATCAAAGATCGCGTTAGATATAACACTGTAATCGGACCCAAATCTGATAATTCTAGAGACACGAACCGGACAAAGAATGCCGACCCAACGTAATAGGATTGGATTGAACTCGATGGAACGACCACAGTCAGCACACCGATTGTTGATTGATGCGTTACGAATCACACGGATCAATTTGGAATGATTCGATTTGGGATAGAAAATTCACGAGAAATTGAAAGGCTCAATTTCAAGAAATTGAGAAGAAACTTGAATTAAATAAAAACTCTCAGTCTATCGATCTGTTTCAACTGAATAACAAACTATTATTTATACTGAAAACTATCAGACTCTAACTTAAAAGTCCACGTGGCTCAATTTATTAATAAGATTCATTTACAATAAAGTTAAAATTAATAACTATTAAAATAAATTTCGATTGATATTGTATCGCGTCAAGAATGCTCTAGTGAAGTATGGAGAAAAGACTTTTCGGTGGTGACGAGTGAGTAGCAATGTATGGTGTGTGAATGCACGGGAGATAGAAATAATGATGTCCCATAAGGGCAAATGCAGCTGATTGAAGCAATGGGTAATTATATTTGTTTGTTTGAGTAACGTATTGCGAAAAGGCAATAAAGTATGTTAGTAGGATGTTAAGGGATTTGACATCTGTGGAATGTAGTAAATGTAATTGTTATTAGTATTTAAATTTTTTGGGTACTATTGTTTTTTATAATTGTTTTAAAGAAAATAATATTATTTTGATAACTAGTGTTGACAACAAAGCTAACATATTAAAAATTAATAAAATGATATTATGAAAATTAAAATTAATACTAAAATATTACGAATGAGAAGTAAATTAATTTAATATGTAGCCCCTATATTATAAAGTCAAAAAATCATGAAATAAAACAAGATATCCCCTCCCCCTTTAAGAAAATTCGATTATATTGAGTAAATTTGGCATTCTATTATTTTTCAAATAAATTTTTTTAAAAAAAATAAAATAAAAACTTGAGTTAACATGACAAGACTTACAAATAACTAACCTTAACGGTGAGAAATCACCACAATAAATAGAAAGCTTAGAAATAATTGTGCACGGTGACAACAATGAACACAAAGCTCCGAAATAATTATGCATGGTGACAAAAAATAAATAAAGAGAGACAACCGCATGTTATCTTGTGATCAGACATGGGCAGCGCTAGTGCGGAGTCTCCCCTCCGGGAGTAAGTTTTGGGAAAATGGGTCGCGAAGGCTAGGTTGGGATATTTGGTCATATCCCATTTTTGTGTATCATATCTCACTTATTCCAAAGATATGGCCAACTTAGAACATGACGCCCCCAAGAAAAAAAAATCTAACTTTGGTGAGACTTGTGTGTTTCATTTTTATTTCACTTTTTTTCATTCGTGTCTCAATCTTACACGCCTGTCACTGTCCACAATTTTTCTCTCCTCCAAACTCACCTTTCTTTTCCTCCCTTTTCTCTCATTACCCGTAGATGAAGGGGAGCCTAAGGCTGTAAGCCAAGTTGCTCGACTCGACTCGGTCGAGCAACTCAGTCAAAGTTCGACTAGAGCTCGGTCAATGACGAGCTCAACTCGATTAGACTCGATATAATCATCAAGTCAAGTTCGAGTATTTCATAGAGATACTCGAGCTTGATTGAGTAGCTCAAGCTCGATTTTTTATTTTTTATTTTTTCTAAACATTCGTACACTCTGCAATGTACTCAGCTCGAGCTCGGGCTCGACTTGATAAGCTCGAGCTCCAAGCCTAGCGAACTCGAGCTCTTGGAGCTCGAGCTAGAGTTGTAAAATTTTACTCAAACTCGAACTCGAACTCAAAATCAATAACTCGAGCTCGAGTCAAGCTCGTAAAAAATTAGCTCGAGTGGAGCTCGAGTAGATTTCTACTCAAGCTCGACTCGACTCGATTCCAGCCACAGGGGAACCTAACTACTCTCATTCCTGTCTCTCCACACCATCTTCACTACCAAAGTCACCATTGTCATCCTCTCCCATACCCGATCTACATTTTGACATTTATATTAAGAGCGTTTCAAATGGTTTATAGTCTTCCATTTTCTTGGTGGCAACCTCCCCTTCACTCTAGTAGTGGATTCCAACAACAACATTCATCGTGACCCGTTGTCCCTCAGTGGTTGTTGAATATTGGTGGGATGAGCGAGTTTGAAAGTATGTGTTTGTGAGTGGTTGCGGATTTGGCTTCGGTAGGAGTATGTGGAGGTTTAGTGGCGTGGTTTCCTCCACCATTACTCCTCCCACTATAATGTTGGCGTCTCACGCGTACAACCGCTTGCTGCCCGTGTTCCTATTGTAACTTGATATTTTGGTGAGATTTTTCTGAGTCTGTGGGTTTGGCTATGATGTTAGGGCACTTTAATGGTAAATATAGTGGGGATGAGGGGATTCATCTCTTGGTTTGACAATTGGAGGTGGTTTGCAGCCATGAACAACCACCTTCCCCACCATGCGTCAGGACCAGCCCCAATTTGAGCCAAAAATTGTTGTATGGTTATGTATGTGTTATACCTGCACATTTGTCATGTTGTTTGGAGACTGTGGATTTCATTGTTACTGTTGAAGAGCTGAGTTGACCAAAGTGGATCACCGGCCACCAGCCACGGTGCTTGTTGACTACCTGCGGGGCTAGTTCAATGTAGTGTATAAGACTAATTCATTTATCTATATTTTTAATTATCACAGTTTATTATTATTGCATTAATTAGATCTTTGTATTAGTTTGGTTTTGTAGATGTGTTTGTTTTAATTAAGTGATTGGCTTAAAATTTGTTATGTTGTCTTGATTTGTATTGCAACTACCAAAATAATGACTATTTTGTCATGTATATAGGCTTTCAATAGACGGTAGATGAATTGCACACTTCGAGTGGATAGGAAGTGACGTGTGTTATCGTGCATCATGAAGTCAAATGTGTACTGTAGCTTAATTGTATTTTAGTGTAAATGTGTTTAAAAATGTATGAAATAGCCTGTAAAATGCAGATCGTGTCTGAAAAAGTCTATATAGCCAAACAGTGTCCAAATTATTGTGATGCATTGTTGGTAAGTTTGCATTTGAAATTGGTTATTATAAAGACAACATTTCCCTCTCCCATTAACTCACGTACACCTTACACACTCTGCACTAACCTCCTAGAGCTATAACCCCATTTTGTTTTGAGGTTGTGATTTTTAACTTCTTCGTATAATTTGTGAGGATATATTTTCATGATTATCATGTTCATCTATTTAACCAAAGCAATGGTTGCTTAGTGGGTGGTTTGGTTTGTTAGATTCACGCATACATTGCCATTTATATTCAAGTATTTTATTATTATATATGATGTTTTGAGAATTTGTTGTTGTGTAGATGAGTTGTAATTTTAGGATTAGTATATGATGTTTGTGTTCAATTGATGTATTCATGGAATAATTTAAGCTACATATAATATTGGAATGTGATTTTGTTTAGTTGTATCTAAATACCATTCATTATTTGTTAATAGCTCGTGTATGGATTTTGTTGTATCAACTTCTGTCTTTCTAGACCATAAATTAGGATAGTTAGAGTAAGATTAATTTAATTATAACCTAAATTATTAATACTGGCTGTTAATTAAACAATAATAATTTTATTGGTGAGTAGCAACTCATAAGTACAGCAATGACTAAAATAAATTTTGGATTTTTTTTTGCAAGTAAATAATAATAATTTGGGTAATAATTAAATAAGTACAGCAACTCATAATTAAATAATAATAATTTTTTTTTGAAAATTTAATTGTTGTATCTCAAAATTAAAATTGTTCATATTAATGGATTTTTTTTTTGCAAGACTATTTTTTGAATTTTATACTTTAATTGTTTTTGAAGTTAATAAGTTTCTAAAATTTGTGTAATAATTTTTAATTTTAATTGAATTATTAACTTTTTAACATTACATTTAAGACTTATCATTTAGTATATCATTAAATTGAATTATATTTATTTTATGAAATTAGTTTAATGGTAATATATATGTATATATATAATATTATATAATTTAAAATAATCAATTTTTTTAAAATAGTTCAATCAATTGAAATAGTAACTGAATGACCTAACTAATTTTTCAATTTAATCACCAATCTGATTTTAAAAACATTGATTTCAAGTGAAGCCATGTTTATAGTGTTCGAGGAGGAAGGTTGAGTTACTACACTGAAAAGTTTGTTTTATTTTTATGTAATAGCAAGTTGTGTACACTTAAAAAGATTATTTATCATATAGACTCGTAAAATTTTGCTTTCATTACATAAATGTTTTGGATTGTATGCATGAGTATGTTATAATTATTATCTAGAAATATTATCTATTTAAATGTACTAAAATTATATAATCATAATGACAATAAAATAATGACAATAACTGTATTGAAAATTTTTATAATTGAGAGAAAAAACTAAATAAGAAGAAATTAATTAAATGAAATTTAATTGAAACTGATAAAAAAGTGAAATATAAAAAAGTGCAGAAAAAAAGTAAAAAAATATAAGATATGGATTTTATTTTTTCTAGTTTGAAGTAGAGAAACTAGTTATATATAATAACCAGTATGGATTTGAATTTATAAATATAGATATTTTTAAAAAATCTGCTAAAATAATCGAAGATAATTACTTTAACACCAATCAACTTATAATATTTTCTTTACAATTTGAATTGAAATTTAATAATTTTAATTTTTTTAATATCGTGCTAATCTATTTTTGTTTATATACATATCGAAGTTATTTATCATTGTCATACTCATATTATATAATACAAATAGTTAATTATGGTGTAATTTTTGTATTTGTATTTAAACAAAAAAAATCATCATGTAAAGTTTTTAAATTCATATCAAAATTTGAATAAATTAAGTTCAAAATTATATATTAATTATTATAAATTACAATTAAAATTCCATTATATTAATAACTTTTTTTTATTTAAGTTTTGCACACTCTCAAGGTGTGTACTATTACTAATGTGTGTGCATTAATTACTTCTAACTGAATAAATTATGTTTATTTTCAAATTTTGGTGTCTGTTTTTAAATATTTTAATTTGAAAATTATGTAAAAGTAAAAAAGAGATAAAATTTAAAAAGTATAATAATTGAGTGTGTATTATTAGAGTGCAAAATTTGAAAGCAAACATATATCCTTATAACAAGTCATGTATAAAAAATTAATTTTCATCGTGGGCACATATTTTTAAGTTGTTATTTAAGTGGGATTTTCAATATAGTAATTAATACCTTTTTTGTACTTTATGCACTTGTTTACATTGATTGATAAGAATATTGGGTCCTAAAAATTATTTTGAAGGATAAATTGGTTATAGGATATTTTAATATTACGTTAACAAATATGGATTAAATTACATAATAGCGTAATAATGAGTATACCACATAGATCAATATGCTTGAATTATTTTAGCATACTTGTTAAGTTGGACTATTTGTTTCAACATTTTGTCAAATTTTGTTTTTCATAGACTTTCATTAGTTAAAGTGAATATTTCGTTAGTTTTGATAAATTAATTTATTAATCTTATGATTAGCTTGTATAAATTAATTTATCAATTCTAATTCTTTAAAGTGAACATGCCTATATGTCATATGTACTAGAGGTTTTGGTTAATTGGTTCAATACCAACCATCATATCCATAGCATATTATTTATTTAATACTATGCTTAGTTGCATAATTAAATCACACAACTATCCTTATTTAAAATTATTTTCATTTTTTGTTCTTTTACTTCTCATTTTTCCTTTAACTTATTATTTTACTTGTGTTCTCTTTTAAATTTTGTCTTTTTTCAAATTCTTGCAAACTTGATTAATTTATTTTTTATTTGAAATATTTTTTATACCTTCAATTTGAAATATTTCTATGTTTTTCAATTTAAAATAAAATAAATTTATAAATGAATTTGCAAACACACGGGGTGTGTGACTTTTACTAATGTATATATATTTGTAAAATTACACACTCTATGTGTGTATCAATTCGAAGAAATTATTTAATATTAACAATTAATTCTTAAAAAATATTTCTCAAATATTAAAATTACATAAAAAAAATTTATAAAAGGAAGCATTCAAATATTGCCATTGTAGGGGGTAAAAAACTTAATGCATTAAAAATTTTATAAAAAAGAAAAAAGAAATAAAATAATTATTAAAGAGATAAAAATTTTTGAAAGTATTTAAAAAAGGAGTAAAAAATAATTGAAAAAAGAACAATTGGGGTACTTATTTAGAAAGGCAGTTATTAGAGGAGTTAACACCATATAATAGAGATTAAACAACTTTGTGCAACAAAAATCAGGCTTTAACAATAATAACTAGTTAGTCTGCACACTTTATGTATGTTCAAAAAATTAAATAAATTATTTTTAATATAAAAATTGACAAATATTACATTAATACTAAATTCATTTTGCATAATCTATACTATATATAAAAGGTGAGTCCATGATAATAACAAACTTTTGTCATTTAATATATTTTCAAACGTATATATATACACCCTTACTAATTATTTTTTGTTCATTTAAAGCTTTTTTCCTGAATTGCCTTGTTTTTCGCATAATTAAAAAATATTAAGTAAGTTTAAGAAAATAATTTGTTCACATTAAATAATTTTTATTTTTATACATAATTTTTTTTCAAACTTAACCCCACTCAATTATTTAAAATGTTACTCGCGCTTTTGACCATACTTCAGCCCTTTCCGTGAAGTATGAATAAATTTATCATGCAACAAATTTCCTAAATGGAAAAACACCAAATTATTAATTATAATTTGATTATAATAACCATGTTTAAGTCCTAACGTAAATGTGGACAACTCACCATGAAATTACGGTATTCTAATTTTGTGTTTCAATTTTTTGGTGTGTATTTTAAAAAAAAAATTGTGTAAAAGTATATAAGAGATAGAAATAAAATTTAAAAAATGTAATAATTATACTGTATTTTTAAGGTGAAAAAATGAAAACAAACAATCCTGATTAGCGAAACTTGATAAAGGTAAAAATAGAAAATTAATAAAGCATATCCAATTATTTAGGATGTAATTGGACAACAAATGTATATCATAA
Source organism: Avicennia marina (assembly GCA_019155195.1). NCBI lineage: Eukaryota > Viridiplantae > Streptophyta > Magnoliopsida > Lamiales > Acanthaceae > Avicennia > Avicennia marina. The sequence continues at coordinate 12,507,235 of CM032762.1, read as the reverse complement.
AAATATCAAAATATCAAAAATTAATTATGTTTGGTATGTCTAACAATTGATGATAAATCTAAAATTAGTTTTTTATTCGTTGACCATACGTTATATAGATTTTCTAAATTATTAAAGTAATATCTCTTTCATGTATTCTAACCCTACCTCAAATCGTAAAATGACACGTGTTTTTCTTTCTAAAACTTACGAACACACATTTAATATGAATTTTTATTTCTCTAAACTCCTTTTTCTAATGTTTCTTTTTCACGATTAAATTTTTAGAAATTAAACATCCATTCATCGGCAGTTTTAAATTTTCTTCACCTATTTATCCAAGCAAAAAAGGAAAAAAAAAAAAGGCTATGTTTGTTTACAGATCTTAATAATATTTTTTGGTGTTTTTTTTTTTAACTGTGAAAAAGATGATTTAAGCCTATGTATTTGTCTTTGAAAAATAAAATCAAACATTGCCCGAATTCTCTTCTTTCTTCTTTCTTATATTCTGTATAATTCATAAATCATTGCACTTTATAATCAATGAGATACTCCCAATGATCACCAATCTACAACAAATAATAAATAAAAATTTAAATAATTCATAGATGCAAGAATTCATACTAATATATAATATTTAAGCATCAGCTTTAGCCAGTTGCCACTTGCCTTAGGGGTTGGTGGATTGGGCTGTCCGGGTCTTGGATTAGCATCTTGGACCCAGTAGATAAACAATAGAAGCCCAATCCAGAGTTATTCATAAGAGAAGCTAACAAATTCGTTAAAATTTAGATACATTCCATACTCCAACAGTTATTAAATAATGAATTTAATCCAGGTACACTTCTGAAAAATTAAATAAGTTGTGTTATTTGTAATAATCACACATTTTCTTAAAAAGACTAAATTTTATAATAAAATAAAATTTCCATAAGAAGTAGATGGACCGTTGAATGCGCAATCATGCCGGAAAAGTACGACAAAAAAATATTTCAAAATAATTATTCTTTTTGTTACCTCATCAATAAAAGTTAGCACAACATTAAACAACTCGCCTATAAAATACCAAAGCTTGGAACTAAACCACCCACAATTAAATTTCCTGAATGAATATTGGAAAACTCCAAGTAGAAAGACCTTTTAAGTGACAGTGGTAGCATTATATCATCTAAACATGCAATTGTAAATAATGATTTTTGTATTTGAATTTATTAAATAAGAAAATTTGTAAAAATTGAATTTCGATTGAATAAACTAAACTTGTGGGCACACGTCTATACATTTTAAAAGAGAGTGAGATCCAAAACTTGAACAATTTTAAAAAAGAAGCTTACATTTTGATTTTCCTTTGAACTCGCTTAATATTTAAATAATGTTAATTTATTGACTTAGTATTGCTATTGCGAACCAAACACTAAAATACGATGAATTTTCACAAAGAATACTTTAATACGGCTTGGATTGATCAAAGTGTTTTTAATCATGTTTCTAAAGAAACAAGAGCTGATGTTTTGTGGAAGAAACTTGAAGCAATGTATGAAAGGAAACATGGTTTAAACAAAGCTTCACTGTTAAAGAAAATTACTCGTCTTCGTTATAAGGAGAGCTCCAGTATGTCAGAGTATCTAAATGATTTTCAAGGGTTAATTAATCATTGTGCAACCTTGAAATTAAATTTGGATGATGAGGTTCAAGCTCTTTTGTTGTTCAGTTCATTGCTTGATAGTTGGAAAACCTTATTTGTTACTATTTCTAACTCTACTCCAAATGGAGTTTTGACTTTGGATACGGTGAAGGAAGCTCTACTCAACGAAGAAACAAGGAGGAAAGAGCTTAGACAAGAAGTTGAAGGTGAGGCTAATCGAGGAAGAGAATACTCAAGAGGTAAGTCTGTTAGTAGAAAAGAAGTTGAATGTTTCTACTGTAAAAGGAAAGGCCACGTCAAAAAGGATTGTTGGAATTGGAAACGGGATTTTAACAAAGGAAAAGAGGAGCAAAAGAAACAAGAGAACGTGCTCGAAGAAACTACAGCTACAGCTTCAGATGGAGATGTGATAATTGTAAGTGATGAAAATTCTTTGAACTTTACCTTTCAAGATTTCTCTTAGGTGATTGACTCAGGGGCTTCCTATCACGTTACTCCGCATAAGGAGTTCTTCTCTTCTTATCATCCTATAGAAAATGGTTTTGTAAAATTGGGTGATAGTAGCACCTGTAAAATTCATGGTTTTGGTGATGTTTTAATAACTACTGCCTTGGGATGCAAATTAAAGTTGAAAGATGTGAGGCATGTACCGGACCTGAGGTTGAATTTAATTTCTACGGGAAAGTTGGACGATGAAGGGTTCTCTAGTCATTTCACTGGTGGAATTTGGAAGTTAACAAAGGGCAATCTGATTATTGCCAAAGGAAGAAAGGTAAATACCCTCTATGTTACTGATGCAAAAATTGATAGTAATGCTTGTGCAGTGGTGGAATCATCAATGGAGTTGTGGCACAAAAGGCTAGGGCACATGAGTGAAAAAGGTATGTCAATTTTGGCTAAAAATAATTATTTGCCAAAATTTGAAAAATTTGATTTCATACCTTGTACCGACTGTATAAAAGGGAAATAACAAAGAATTGCTTTCAAACATTATCCCCCTACAAGGAAAGAAAAACCTCTTGAGCTTGTACATACTGATGTTTGTCAAATGAATAAAAGAACAATTGGTGGTGCTTTGTACTTTGTGACTTTTATTGATGATTTTTCTAGAAAAGTTTGGTCCTATGCATTAAAATCAAAGGGTTAGATTTTGAAGTCTTTCAAAAATTTTCATAAAAGGATTAAACGAGAAATGGGCCTTAAATTAAAATGTGTTCGGGCTGATAATGGTGGAGAATACCGTGGACCATTCGAAGAATATTGTAACAGCCATGAGATCCGGTTGGAGAAGACTGTTCCAAAGACCCCGCAGCAAAATGGCGTTGCTGAAAGAATGAATCGGACCATTACTGAAAGGATTCGAGCTATGCTATCACATGTAAGGCTATCAAATCCGTTTTGGGGGGAGGCTATGAGGACAGCTGTTGATTTGATCAATTTTTCGCCTTCAGTTCCTTTGAATGGAGATGTTCCAGAAAAGGTATGGTCCGGTAAGTCTATTAATTTGCAGCATTTAAAAGTTTTTGGGTTTCGGGCATTTGTCATATCCCAAAGGATGAAAGGAATAAATTTGATCCTAAATCAAGAGATTGCATCTTTTTGGGATATGGACATGAAGAATTTGGATATAGATTGTGGGACCCTAATGAAAAGAAAATAATAAGAAGTAGGGATGTTATTTTCTTTGAAAATCAAACTATTGAAGATGTAAAGAAAGAAAATAAGAACAGGACTACTGAAGAAATTCCAGTAAAGGATCCTCCATTCCAGCAAGTTCAACAAAGAGTTGAAGTCCCACGAGAAAACATAGAAGAAAGGCATGAAGCTGAAACCATCACAACTTCGCCTCAACCTGCAAGAAGGTCTGAACGAGAAAGGAGGCCATCAACAAGATACAATCCAACTGAATACCTTATGCTGACAGAAGATGGTGAACCAGAATCCTTTGAAGAAGCAGTAAATGACAAAAATAGCAAAGAATGGTGGAGGACGATGGAAGAAGAAATGAAGTCCATCTATGAAAACCAAACTTATGATTTGATAAGTCTACCTCTGGGAAAAAAGGCACTCAAAAACAAATGGGTATTCAAGCTAAAGACGGTTGAAGGGAGTTCTCAACCAAGGTATAAGGCAAGGTTAGTAGTTAAAGGTTTTGAACAAAAATATGGCATTGATTTTGATGAAATCTTCTCACCTGTTGTGAAAATGAATTCTATTCGAGTTGTCCTTGGATTAGCTGCAAGTTTGGACTTGGAGATAGAACAACTTGATGTGAAAACAACATTCTTAAATGGAGAATTTGAAGAAAAAATTTTTATGGAGCAACTAGAAGGCTTCCAGGTGAAAGGTAAAGAAAATTTAATCTGTCGGCTTAAGAAAAGCCTTTATGGACTATAGCAAGTCCCGAGGCAATGGTACAAAAAATTTGACTCCTTCATGACTAATCACTGTTTTAGAAAAACAAGTGGTGATCATTGCGTATACATTAAGAATTTTGATGATGATTTTATCATTCTTTTATTGTATGTTGATGATATGCTTATTATTGGCCATGATCTAAACAAGATTAACAAGTTGAAAAAAGAGTTGAATAAGTCCTTTGAAATGAAGGACTTGGGATCAGCAAAGAAACTCTTGGGTATGCATATTCTACGAGATAGACCAAATGGTAAGATTTGGCTCTCTCAAGAAAGCTACATCAGAAAGATGGTTGGAAAGTTCGGGATGGAAAATGCAAAGCCAGTGACAACTCCACTGGGAAGACAATTCAAGTTGAGTTCGAAGCAGTGTCCAAGCAGTGAAGATGAAAAGCTATATATGAGTAAGATACCATATGCCTCAGCTGTTGGAAGCTTGATGTATGCAATGGTTTACACCCGGCCAGACCTAGCTTATGCAGTTGGACAAGTAAGTCATTACATGTCAAATCCTGAAAAAGAACATTGGAATGCTGTCAAGTGGATTTTGAGATACCTAAAAGGAACAATCAAACTTAGACTTTACTATACTCGAGGAAGGAATAAGCCTGTTCTTGAAGGATATTCTGATGCAGACATGGCAGGTGATGTTGATTCAAGAAAATCTACTTTTGGTTATTTAATAACCTTTGCAGGTGCTGCTGTATCTTGGCAAAGTAAACTCCAGAAATGTGTTGTACTTTCAAGTACAGAGGAGAATACATTGCACTAACCGAGGTGTGCAAAGAATTAATTTGGTTGAAGGAGTTCCTTCAAGAGTTAAAATGGAGCCAAGAGAAATATGTTGTCCATTGTGACAGTCAGAGTGCGATCCACCTAAGTAAGAATTCAACATTCCATTCCCGGTCCAAGCATATTGATGTTCGTTATCATTGGATTCGACAAGCCTTTGAAGAAAAAGAAGTAAGTTTGCAAAAGATCCATACAGATGATAACGGAGCAGACATGTTAACTAAGACGTTGCCCAGAGAGAAGACTGACACATGCAAAGAAGTTGCTGGGTTACAAGAAAGTCTATAAATAGCAACAAAGGGGGAGGAATGTTAAGGTTTGTGGCTATTTATACACTAACAGCCACCCATTTTGACCAATAAGAACAAGCCAAAGGTTATGACCAATGAGGTGCGGGGGTAGATGCCTCCAAACGTGGCCAATCGGGTGCGGGGGTAGGTGCCTCCAAACATGGCCAATCGGGTGCAGGGGTAGGTACCTCCAAATGTGGTCAATCGAGTGTAGGGCTTTCAACTGTAAATAGAGGAGGTTTTGGCAAGCTTTAGCATTAGTTCAAGTGCATGAATTGAGTGTGTGAGTGTGTGTAAAAGGAGTGTTCCTTGTGAAGTTGTTTTTGGAGAGTTCAAGTTCCTCCCTCCCTTTTGTTGTTTGTTTCTTTCTTTTGTACTATACACACTCAAATATAAAGTGCCACGTTTTAAAAGCTCTTTTCTGTTTTAGAGTCCATTTCTCCCAACAAAGTGGTATCAGAGCTGATGGTTCAGCTTGGGATGAGTATGAAGACGGTTCTCGATGATCGCATGGGAGGTTCATATCCCATTAAAGGCCCACGGAAGTGATGGGCATGCAAGTGTACTCGGAGATCTCATGGGAAGTCCATACCCCATGGAAGGAAGGCCCCATGGAAGGAAGGCCCACGGAATTGATGGGCATTGATGAGTAACTTGGTGAGACCGTGAGATACTCAAAAAGTTTCTGATTGAGGGGAAGCAAGTGGAAGAAAATTTCTGATTGAGGGGGAGCAAGTGGAAGAAAATTTCTGATTGAGGGGGAGCAAGTGGAAGAAACTCATATTTGAGGGGGAGATTGTTGGAAAACAAATATGAGTTAGAAAAAGTGGCATCCCACATTGGTAGAAAAAGAGAAAAGTGACTTGTATATAAAGTGGATACTTGACCCATAACTCACAGCCTTAAGGTTTTGGGTTAATATATGGTGACAAGCCCACTTATATACGTGTCCATGTACAGGCCCATGAACAATTCTCCCCGATCTTGTTGGGCTCCGCTCTAGGCCCAACATACGTTGTTCATGGATGATGCTCCCAATTTGATTGGGCTTCTCCTCTGGCCCAATAAGGTTCAATCAGAGTTTGTAGTCTGGCCTGCCACACTCCCTTGACTTTTGACCTTCCTCAGAGTTGGCTTAATCTTCAAATAATATTTGTTCCCTAGTTTAATATCACAATTGCGAATTAAGTATCAATCTATGAGGAAGCACCATGAAGAAAGTCAATATGCAAGGAAGCACTATAACGAGCAACTTGAATATTGCCAACACTATGAATCTTTCTTAAAATTATGGACAGAATTTTGAAACTGAATTTGAATTTCTCTTCTTTATGTTGTTGGATGTGAGCTTCATCCCGTGTGTGTGTGTGTGTGTGGCAAATTCTTTCAAACATGTGAACACACACACACACAGGATGTTGATTTCACATTTAAAAGGTATTTGGGTGAACTTATAATTTTCTCAAAACATCTTATAAGATGTTTAAAAATTTATAAACTCTTCATGAATGTTTAATATTTTCTTTTATAAAAGAACTCATAAATGTTTGAAACTTATATGCTTTTTCAAAATAAATTATTTATTCCCCACTTATTTTTAAATATTTTATACATTACTTCATTTTATATATTAAATATAACAAAAAAATTCTTGAATTACATTTTATTAATAATATTTGAGTTATTTTCATCATTATTTCATCAAAAATTATAATTAATTATAATAATAAATTTCAATAAAATCTTATAAAATAATCTTATTAACACTTTTTAGCTTAATTTTAAAATAAAATTTATAAGCTTATAAGTTTTAAAATTTATAAGTTATGATTTTATAAACTCTTAAAAATAATCTTAGCGAAACACCCTCTTATTCATTTTAAAAGATTTTGAATGCATTAAAGGTAATCAAATAAAATTTTAAAATAAATAAGTGAATCATTTAAAATAAAGTGTGATGAATTAATTAATTAATTTGTGTGGAATTCTAATTGCCCAATTACCAATTGTAGATGGGCCCAATTGACTCTTAGGCGTATCAGGGTTCTCATATAAATAAGTGATTTAGGCTCTAATTGACATACAAAAACATAATTATTTAGAAAAACATCCAATGCAAGGATTTTTTATTTTTATTTTTTATTTTTTATTTTTTCAGAGAGACTCCCACCTCCTTGAAAATACGTACAATTACTCAGCACACCACAAATCTCAAATTCATGCATTGCAAACAATGGACCTAAGTATGCATTTATGTGTTTTCGAGATCCTTGTAATTTTCAGGAAAGACATCCTAGACTGTTTATTAAATAAATCCCAACAAATGATATCAAAGCTTTGAATTATTTTGGAATTACTCGGGACTGATTATGCGATTTTTAGCACGTTTTGTATATGATTGTTTGCGATTAAAAAATTTAATCCATAAAGTTTTAGATTCATATGAATTAGGGATTTATTTTTGCATAAAGTTTAGATTTTGATAATCTATACATATTTTGAATTATTTTCAAATTGATATGAGCTCTATGCATGTTGCTTTTTAACAACCTATTACTTTTGGTGAAAAATATGGGATTGAAGATGCTTTTCATTAGAACAAGCCAATAGTATAAGCGTTGTCAAATTGTGTCAAGAACACATGCAACTTAGGCAACGTACGACCACGTCAAGCAAGTGTTGAATAGTCACCTTGCGACTAAGAAGTTCTTGAAGATCTATAAGACAAATGCCACTATTAGAAAATTAGTCCCTATAACGTACTAGCATAATGAAAACATAAGGGAGTAAATTTAATACATTTTGTCATGTGGGAAATTATAAACCATTGAAAATTGAGTTGTTAGAGGATTTTTTGGTACAATTGACATTAATTTTCCTACCTCTTCAATTTTGTTTGTTTAAGAAAATCTACAACTGTCTAAAGAATAAACGGATATTGGTTGAGCTCATCTCATATGTAATTTATTCAAGAGGAGGATTAGATGAAGTAGTATAAGATATAAAGTATTCACTTGACGGTTAGCTTTTCCAAACGTGACATTAAAGAAAAGGTAAGTAAATTATGATTGTAGACTTTGTAAAGAAACAAAAAGCTATTGGTAGGAGAGATGAAAGAAAGTGTTTCCTTCATAAGGATTCTTCTAATGTATATAAATATTTTTGAAGAATTACGCTTGATATAAGAAAATGTGTAAAAAAGAATTTTTTGTCTATATTCAAGTAGCTCTAATTTTAACTAAAAGATATACTTAGTGATTATATTCGAGTATCACAATTAATATTAGCATATCTATATAAGGTTTTTGTACTTCTAAAGTCTTAACGAACATAGATTTCATCTGCATTGGAGTTGGGAATCCAATAAGAGTTATAGGCATGGCACTTAGATTATTGCTGAATATTAGTTGCATTCTGAAGTTGAAAAATACTTAGTTGTACCTTCATCAGACCAAATTTAATTTCAACTTCTATTTTAGACAAACAATATTACATTTTATCATTTAAAAACAAAATATTGAGATATTTTTTCAATTCAAAATTTATCGGTTCCTATACATTATTGTATAGTGATAATATATAGATATGCTTGATATGATTAACATAAGCAATGAGTCTCAAATAATTGAAACCAAAAGGTATGGAACATATGATTTAAGACACGAGCGTTTGGGTCACATTTCCGAAAAGGAAAATTTACAAGCTTCTAGATGATGGAAATTCTTGGGGAACTTGACAATATTAATAATAAAGAAATATTTGTAAAGTGTGTGAAGGGCAAAATGGGATTTAAGAAAAAAGTAAAGGTTGAAAAGTCAAAGGATGTATTGAAATTAATACATAATAATATTTGTGTATTATTTCCTACGACTATGCGGAATGACCAAAGATATTTCACATTGATGTTTACATTTGATATGGTTATCTTTATTTGATATATGAAAAATCATAGGTGCTTGACTATTTAATTCATACATGACTTTAATTATGTATCACTATGAAATCCACCCTTATTTATAGTGGTGGGAGAAGAATTTTTACCATACTTATTTTACGATACTATATAATTTAATTACTTTTCGTGGCTTGCATTGTCACAAGATTTGATGGGATTGGTTTTAATTTACTCAATTGATCATCATGGCGCATGTTACTATTTGATTAACCCTTATTTTTGTTTTTAAAATTTTTTTATTTCTCTTCTATCTCCTAGTATATCTTGTTCTCTTTTTTATTATTTTGTCACCAATTTGACTTAATTTTAACTCTCTTATTGATTTTTTAATATTTTTCACCCAAATAATTTATATATTATTATAATATGCTTGAGAGCTTTAAATAAACTAATTTGTTTCTTATTTTTCTATTAATGTATAAAATTTATTTTTATTATTTAAAATATAATAATTTTATGATTAATAAAAATATAAAATTTATAAATAATTTACATATGTAATGTTTATTTTTAATTGTTTATATTTTAATTTATATAAACCAAGTTTAAAATTGAAAATTTTTATATCTCATACCAAAAAGTTAATGAACTAAATATTAGTTAGAGTAATAATACGTGTTCCAAGTTTTGAACTAAAAAAATGTATTAAAATGAATAACTCTATTCGAATCCAAAATGAATGGTTTCTAATCTCAAATTGATTTCAAGCCACTTTTTTGTAATGCGTTAATATTTATACCAAAATTACACCCTATTTACCACCATCACACCATCCTATTTGCCTAATCATCACCATCATTAGTGAAAAGCACCACCAAACATTATCAACAAATTAATAAAAATAATTAAAAATATCAAATTTTTGCAAATGGTATGGTTTGATTTGTAAATCACTCCTCACTGATCAGTGAATAAATTAGCTAATAGGGCCAAAGGAACATCACACTAAGAGGGTGTTAGGCTAAATTTATTTTCAAAAGTTTATAAGATTATATAATTTATAAGGTGAGCTTATAAATTTATAAATTTTATTTTAAAAATAAATTAAAAAATATTTGATAAAATTATCTTATAAAATTCAATTAAAATTTATAATTATAGTTAATTATAATTTTTTTGATATAATAATAATGAAAATAACTTAAATACTATTAATAAAATGTAGTTGAAGGATACTTATATTATTTTTAATATACAAATTGAAATAGTTGATACGATACTTGAAAATAAATTAAAAATAATTAATTTATTTTTAAAGAGTGATAAATTATAAATATATTATTTTTTTAAACTTATAAATTCTTTCTATCAAAATATTACTAAACGCTTATGAAATATTTATAACCTCTTAAATATCTTATAAGATATTTTGAAAGCTTATAAACCCGTCAAAACAACTTCTAAGTTGCCGCAGCCTAATAAGTTAAAACATATGTCCATTTTGAGAATCCCATCCCCAAACATGGCCCAGTGCTTTGCCAACTTGCAGCCGAACACGTTCGGAATCAAAGCCATGGCCTTTTGCGCGTAATATAGCCGACAAGGCGAAGGGTATTTCCGTTATTTCTCAGGCTGCAGATATCTGCCATTCCCCACTGCGAATCGCAGTCTCGATTTCGAACAGCAAAAGCCGTCGTCTCCGATCTCTCCTCTCTATCCCTCTAGCGTAAAACTTTTCGATTTAATTTTCAGTTTTTCTTTACTCGTTCTGCTTAATACTTTGATCTAGTGTAAATTTTTACGTAGGGAAATGCAGTTTAATCAATAAAGAGGAAGCGTGTGGGGATAGATTACCCAATTTTTGTTCTGCCGCTGTTGTGGGGTTCGTGCAGCCGAGGCCTTTGAAGTTTGGCGCTTGGATATACACATTCCAACTAGGCCTTAATAGGCGGCGCGTTTGTTCTATTAAGTTTGGACGTTTTTTGCCCGAGAATCGTTGGAATTAGGGTTTAGAGTTACCTGAAGGGTTTTTGTGGCTGCTTTTCTTGGAGAGTTAATTGGAATCAATGCGGGTATTTCTTTGATTTCGTCCTGTCGGTTGCGTTTTTTGAAATAGAAATTCACCTGGTTTAGCGTTGAGTTCTAGGAGTTTCGTAAGCAGGGCTTGGGATTCTTGGGAAGTTAGGTGGTTTTTGTGAATTTATAGTTATGCCAAGGAGTTCGAGACACAAGTCTCATAAACAGAGCAAACACAATTCGAAGGATTGTTCTGACTCTGAAGAGGATGTGAAGGTGAAGGAGAAAAGTGGTAAGGACGAGAGCACGATTAGGGTTTATTGGGAGTCAGCGTCTGGCGAGAAGCGTAAAATTTCACCCCAAGCTAATGACGGGGAAGATCTGAGTGGTCGAGGAAATAGTGAATTGTCGGAGTATGCTTCATCCAAAAGGCGAAAGGAGAAAGCTGATGTCACTGTTGGCGTAGATAGGTGGAATGGGGATGGTGATGTGAACAATACGAGGAATGCAGAGAAGGATAGGATTAAAGGGGAAAGCTCTAGAGTTGATTCTAGAGCTAAGGAGAGTACCAATAAAGGGGAAAGCTTGAGAACTGAATCAAAGAATAAAAGATATGAGAGTGGAGGCACAAGTGAGAGACGGGAGGACAGTTTGGCATCTGTTGTGGTAGACAAAGAAGAGGGTAAGATTAGGGGGGAGTCAAAGACGAAGTCTGAGAGGGATTCTTCTAGGCGGAAAGAAGGAAAGGACTCAAAAGAGAAGGATCGTAGGTCGGAAAAGGAGAAGAATGGGGGTCAGGATAGTAAACATAGTGATTCTGGGATAGGAGTAGGGGGCTTTGACACTGGGAAAAAGCAAGGGCCACAGTTGGATGATTTTATTGAGGATAGACATGGCAAAAGAACTCGAGAAAATACTGGTAAGGTAACTGATTGTTATGGTGCTAACATATCTGAGTCCCCCGTTAAGTAACTTCCTCTTGTCCATTTGCGATTGCCTTAAGGAAAATTTTATTGGGATTTATAGCCTATGAAGGAATCCTCTTTGTACAGACATTTTCGAATTCTCTTCCACTTATAGTCTCCATGTTTGATTAACATGATTGTGTTGGTCTTTTAAAGTACAAAATTGGCTACATAATAACTCATCCCTAATCACAATTCAGAGTTTGTCTTTTCTTCTATAGTTTAGGAAAATGCTTTATGATAGTTAATGACTTGCAGAATGGAAAGGTGGGAGCACTATTTAGTTCAATGAGTGGAAGGGTGAGAATATAGATATCTATTATAGCACAAGGCCAATGGATGCTTTTCTGTCATCCTTTCAAGGTGAAATAGAAACTTCTATCTTTAGTTCATCCATGGATGGCCCATTATTGAACATTGTAGCTTGTTGATGTGTCTTTAGAAATTCTTGATTGTGAATCTGTCTTCTGGATATTATGGAGTATTTTTTCTGTTGTGATATTTCTTTATATGTGTCTAGGACTTGTGAAAAGTTCCAGTTTCATGGTACTTTTTTTATTTGTTGATGTTTTGTAAGATTTTATTTATCATGATCTGCTGGAGGTGATGCATAGGTTTGATAATTCTGCGTAATTTTGTTTAGTCTTTTTGTGGTAATGTAACCACCATGGTTTAATTGAACTTTAACATTTTGCTAGATACTGCTCTCAAAAATTTGATCGCTTGTTTGTTAAGATAAAGGTATTTTTGTGGTGTTTCATTTGTCAGAAGTGTGCTTGACTAAGAGGAATACTCATATTTATTTATTTTAATTTATTTTTGCAGAGAGGGCCGCACAGGATGAGTTGCAAAGTCCTTGTTTGGAGAAAGAAATTGAGAAAAAGTTACATAGGAGAAGAGAATGCTCTATTGAAAGAGATAAAACTTATGATGATTCACATGAAAGAGATGAAAGGCGATTGTCCACTAGAGGTGACCATGCTAGGGACTTGAAGCCCAGGGATGATAAGCAGAAGGACAGAGATTATGTGGATAAATATCCAGAAGATTTGTACAGGGATGAACAGAGGGATGAGAAGTACCGAGTGGAAACTGACAAATATAACAAATATCGGGATGCTAAGTATCAAGATGGTAAGAGAGATGGTAGACGTAGAGACAATAAACTTCGCGAAGATGGAGAGAGAGAGAGTAGACGCAGGAATGAAAAATACCGGAAAGATGGAGAGCGAGATGGCAGGCTGAAGGATGATAAGTATTGGGAAGGCACTGAAAGAGATGGGCAAGATGTAGAGGATAAATACCATGAAGATGGTGATGGGGATATGGGACGCAAGGATGAACGACATTGTGAAGATGGTGAAAAGGTTGTCAAGCATGAAAGGTATCATGAGGATGGTGACAGAGATGACGGACGTATGGAAACTAGTTATAGAGAAGATGATCTACATAATAGACACCAGGAAGAAAAATATCGAGATGATTGTGGGCGAGAAAGTCAACGTAAGTATAGCAAGCAAGGAGATGGGTTCGATAAAGAGAAAAGGGGAAGAGGGACTAAGTATAGGGATGAACATGTTTCAAGAGATCGCTCGGGTGACAAGTCTGATGCTAAGCGTTCAAGGGATGATGGTTATGCTACTGAGCGTCACTCTAGAAAATCAAGTGCTTACGATGATAGTCCAACCCACAATGATCAGACTGGCAGGTATAGAGATGGACAAGGTAGGCGAAGACCTAGTGAAAAAGAGGATTATGCTGATGTTGGATCTCGAGGCACCAAAGATCAAAGATCTGATTCTGAAAAGAAAGGTGCCAGCAGCTTGAGAATAGACCCTGCCACTGACCGAGGAAGGTCTACTTCTAGACATGTTGACTTAGAATTTACATCTAGCCATGGCAGAAGGTGGAGCTCACCTGCTTCAAGTTCTTATACTTCAAGGGATCATTACAGGTACTCTTTATGTACTGCTGTGGGTTCTTGTCCCTAAACTTGTTTATCGTTCAGGTGCGTGGTGAGAAAGTGTGTTCAGCATGAATGCGAAAATGCCATTTTTTTCCTTCAATAAATTTGCCATTGAATTTGCTGCTTTATTACAAGTTATGTATTGGAAAATTGATAACAAAAACAAAAGTTTGGAATTTGAGAGTTGGATGATATATGAAATAGATAATTGTTTTCTCAAATGAGAAATGTGCAAGAAATATAATGAATTTTTTTATTAGATTCAATCAATCGGTAAAAGCTCGGTGTCATTTGGAATCTATACTTGCTCAGTCATGTAAAAGTTGGTTATGTAAATACAGTTGTATTTTAAGGTTGAACACTGGTGGCTGGACCGTGATTGTCCCCTATAATTTTTAGATGTATGTAGATGTCATCTTTGCTGTATGAATTGAGCTTCAAAGAAGAAGCTAGGATTAAAGGAAAGGCTTAAATGGTCTTATTCCACAACTCTTTCCATATATAGCTTGAACCATTTTTGGCTTCCAGTTTTTATTTCAGTATATAACTGAATTGCATTTGTAGCATCTAATCATATCCAACTAACCTCTTAAGCACTTTTGGGTGAAATCAGTAATTTAGTGGCAACGACTATATGCTGTTTTCTTTATTCCTTTTTGTGACCCTTAGTTATGGTGGAATGTTTACCATTCCTAGGACTCAGATTGATGAAGATTCCTGAGTGAGGTAAGGCTTGAAGAGTGATTTTTACTTTTTAGATAATAGTTTAGTTGTCTGAATCAAGTTTAGGAGTGCCGCTGCCTATTCCTGTTTGACCAACTTTGTGTTTTAACTTTTCATATACCTGCTATATTATTCCTTGGTGTCACTATTCAATTTTTTGCTTGACCAACGCTGTTTGAATCTTTATGTTGACCTTTGACGTTATTCCTTTATTTTATGATTTGGATTGCTTAAAATATAATCTAATGCATTATGTTAGTTGCTGCTCTGGGGAAAAAACATTTACATGTCTGTTGGCTGTTTTTCAGGGTCATGGTGCAGGATGAGACCAGATACAGGGATTACTTTTATGAAGAGAGAGTTCAGCAGAAGATGGCTTTTATGAGAGATTATGCTGGGGGACCTGAGAAGACTTCATCTTGGTCATTGGAGAAACTTGATCAAAAAGATGATGATCATGTAGGAGAGTTGTCTGCTGAAAGACATCTCG
This sequence comes from Avicennia marina, assembly GCA_019155195.1. NCBI lineage: Eukaryota > Viridiplantae > Streptophyta > Magnoliopsida > Lamiales > Acanthaceae > Avicennia > Avicennia marina. Next base: position 12,492,057 of record CM032762.1, on the reverse strand, counting down.
AGTTGGACGCTCGTTCATCACCTATGCAGCTAGTGGATAAACCTCCATCATCAACCACTGATAGGAGACAATTCAGTAGGTCTGATGTAAGGAGGGGTGCTGATGTTGAAGAATCAGCACAGAAAAGTGGCAGTACTCGGGATGGGAAGGAGTTTTCTGGTAACAAATGTAGGGGAAGGGATGTACTACCTGGAGATGAATTTTCACAAGTTGATGCTGAAACTTTATTTGTTTCTTCTCCTTCTACGAGAAACAAACACTTTTCTAGCAGTTCTAGGTCATGGCCAGCACCACCTCCTCCTTTCCGAATAGGAATTGATAGCCCTTTAACAGGCTCTGCTGAAGAGGATAGCAGAGGTCATCATAGGAGGATTGCTGATCCCAACATGGGAAGAATTCAAGGAAATCCTTGGAGAGGTGTTCCAACCTGGCCTTCTCCTGTTGCAAATGGTTTCATGTCTTTCCCACATGTTCCACCACATGTTGGCTTCAATTCAGTCATGCAGCCATTTCCTGCTCCATCAATGTTTGGTGGCAGACCTTCAATGGAGTTAAACCATCCTGCCCCCTACCATATGCCTGACGCCAATGGGTTTCCTGGCACAGGGCGCCCAGTGGGATGGCAGAATCAGGCAGATGATTCATGTCCTCCATTTGTTTGGGATGCAAACAATGCTGTCTTTGGGAACGAATGCCACATTTATGGGAGGCCAGATTGGGACCATTCTAGGAACCAACTTCATGATCAAGGCTGTGAGACAAGTGGAGATTTGTGGAAGAGCGCAAATAGAACTGCAAGCTTGGAGATTCCATCTTCTGAGAAAGGGAATAACTCCACTCAAAGTGCAGATGAAACTCTGGCTGGTCAGCCCAATTGGTCAGCTCAATTTGAACAGGCTGTGGCTGATCAGCTGGAGGAGATCACCAACATTAGTCAATTTAGCAAGACCTTAGAAAGAAATGAGATTGAGGCTGGTAGCCTGGAGGAGACTAGTGATGTTGCTAATATGTCTAGAAATGATGATGCGCCTCTTTATCATGTTTACCTTTCCAGGCTTGACATCTCTGCAGATCTTTCCGAACCTCACTTATTTAATCAGTGCAAGAGTTTGATTGATGTGGATCAAAACCTATTAAGTGATGTAGATGATTCTACAATTTTATGTATGGAGGTAAGTTTAGGCCAATTATATGATTCATAAATATTACATTTTCAAATGTAGCCTGTAACATTGCTTCCTTATTGCATTACAGGAAGCTCTGGAATCTAAAGTGGCATTTCCTCTTAGTTCTGCACTCTTTGCTTCTACAGATGATTCTATCTTCCAGGTATATTTGTTGTGGTTGATGGTACATCTTTATTCTTTTTAAAGGAAAAAATCGTCTTTGTTTGCTATTGCTCATCTGCCAAGTCTTTCTTCTGTCTATTTACTAATACTGTGCATTGAAACAATAATTTGCCTCTCACCTCAGTATGTTTTCATTTTGACTGGGGCACCTTAGATGATTCCATTGCATATCCTTGTGTCTTGTTTTCTGAATGGCATATTTGATCATACTCGAATATGAATTCGTGTCTACCATGCAGAAAGCAATGTCACTCTATAGGAGCCGGAATGAAAACTTGAGGGCTGAAGATGGAGAGAAATTGAAAGTTTTGAGTGAGTTAACTCCAAATTGTGACCTGGAAGAGGACCAGGATGTAGAAGATGACAAAACTGAGAAGTTGCTTCCTACAGACGATGACTTGCATGGCTCAGATGATGCTTCCCCTCACATTGATGCCCAGTTAGATCCTCTGAATAGTTTTCTGAACACAGTTGGCGGCACTGAAACCTCGCAACTGAAGATCGACACGGTTGCCAATACAACTGAAAAATCAGTGGAGTTGACTATTCCCTTGCACCATGTCAATATCGAGGAGAAACCAGTACTTAACCTGGAGCTGAAGGAGCTTGTTTCTGGGGAGGAAACTTTGTCTGTGGAAAGTGCTGAAGGATCTGATGATCCCTCAAATTGTGAGGGAAAAGCCGAGCCTCTAGAGTCTGCCAGTACAAATGATGATGTGAAGTCGCTTGATGCTCAATGTGGTAGATTGCTTAATTCTTCTGATGTGTTCTGTGAGGCATCTGACAGAATAATGCCAGAGTCGGTTGTGTCTGGGTCGGTAAATTGTAATCGGATACATCATTCTTCTGAAAGTACACATTGAGACAATTTAATTTTGGCGGTTTGTAGTAGAATGCCAGTTGTTTACTTATCTCGTGATCCCTGTGCTTGCGGCTTGTTTAGTTTCTCAATGAAATTCTCAAGTACTTGTACAGTCTTCCCTGTCAAATTTCTCTTTTTGCAAGGGCAACTTGTGAGCTTCCTTCCTTGGATTTCAAGGATTGCTCGACCAGCTGCCTGCTGTCCCAGAGCATACTCGGAACAGTGAAGGCTCAGGCTTGTGTTGTTGCAATTTGAATTTCACCAGTTGTGATGAAAGAGACGATTGGTTGAGGTATGATATGGGATGTGATGGAATAGATACGTTTAAACAGTGATAGTCTTAGTATGAATGCTTTTCCCACATAAGTCCACAGTCCAAACGCATGATAGTGCATATACATATTTGTATGTATGTTCTGGCATTCGGCATATTGCGTGTGAAAAAATATTTGTTTATTTTAATAAATGATAATTATATGCAACAATACTATGATGTGCTTTTATTATCTAGAAAATATTTAAGTTAATTTCATTGATGAGCCCACAATCATAAGCCCTGAAACAAAATAACATCATACTTCTGATAATTGATAATTGTATGCAATAATAGATCTTGCATCAATACTTCAAGTATATAAGCACTCATTGATGAGCCCACAATCATAAGCCCTGAAACAAAATACCATCATACTTCTGATAATTGATAATTGTATGCAACAATAGATCTTGCATCAATACTTCCAAGTATATAAGCAACTAGTCGGTACTCGGTATATGAATTCATTACTCCATTTTTGCAGCAATGAAAAATTATTCAACCAAAAAAATAAGGAAGATCAAGGAGAAAAAATTTCCTTATAAATTTTGAGTATAACATACAAGGTAACAAACATGCACATATATATATACACACACGTGCACATATGCAATAAGAAAGTTGAAAGACGTGAGATAATATAAGTAAGTTAGAACAAGTGATGAGTTGATATAATTGAGATAGTCTTTCATAACTACCTTAGTAAAAAGTAAAAAATAAGTGGAGACTGTTAAAAAATATTTAGAGAGTGAATTTATCAATTAATTATTTATTTATTTATTTGAAATTAAAAAGTCAATCCTAATTTTGTACTTACACTTTCCTAATTCTGTAGTTACACTTTAATGACAAAAGTAGTTTTTGTTAAGAGGCAGACGCATTCTATATAGTAATACATATATACATATGGAGGTATTTGGGAATATAATATACAGAAAATCCTAGCTCATGGAACCTGCCTGTTGTTAATTTTAGGACGTGGAAGGAACAAATTTTATGCATGATCGTCTCTTTCTTCTTTTGCCTTTGAGACGCTGAATAGCTGATGCTGGTTGGGAGAAGCAAAGCCCCCAAAAAATACAACCATGAAATCGGTGTTTCTGCACAAGAAATTGACTTTCTTTCTTGAAAACCAGGCCCTCATCCCATAAGTTGGCCTTGGATTTTATAGAGCATCTGAAAGCTTTATCAAATTAGTTGACCCTAACAAGCCTATTAGATACCCTGGGCCGGACACTTAAGAATAAATCTAAGAGCTTTGACTTTCAGTATGTTGTTATGCTTCTTTTATTTTACGATTATGACATGACTAACCATTTGGTTGTTGATTTTATCATATATAAAGTGAATATTTGGTTCTTACACCAATTGCATTGCAGCCCATATCAACTGATTAATTAGTTTTTGTTGTCAACTAATTTGAGTTGATTCACTTTAAGAAAATCTTAGTTGCATCTCCCTCGTATACAAAATAAAATAATTAGAAAAATTCATTGCACGTGAATTTCTCCAATGTTTTGGTAGCCTGCACTGCCAACAGGTCTGATAATCGTACAACAGGTCCGGATGAAAATGGTGCATGAAAATCAAGAACCTAGATATTAGCCACTTCCATTTTGAGAAACTGAAGACAAGTGATTAACTCATTTACTTAACCCAAAGCAGCACAAATTACAGACATGGCTATGCCCGTACCAAAAATTTTGAAAACCCCAGCAAGGGAAAAAACAAACTTTAAGTTCAAAACATTCGGGAGGAGGAAAAAAGAAGTGTGAAAATTAAGACGAAGCTCTGTTCCGAATTCTCAGGCTCTTGATTGCTAGGTTCTAGTCCAGGACATCCTCCATTTGCCTCTTTCCCTGTGTTTTACAGCAGCCAACCTAGTTCTTTGTGTGATTTATAGCAGTCAATCTAATTCCTATATGCCTGAATAATCTTTGTTTTCCATATTCCCGTTGTCCGAATCCTCTTTTCTTATTCTCTTTTTCTGGCCCTTTCTTGCATAAGAGGACTGTTTGATATTGAATCCTTTTCCGCATAACACGCAGCACTACCCCACAAGTTGCACTAAAACAGCAATTTAGACAGGACAGGACAGGACAGGACAGGAAAGATTACATAAAGTTGCTAGTAATTACATAAGATCCACAATCCATTGAAGTATAGTTTCACAAGCATACAGCCGTCAAAGTACGCCACAACCAGATGTCTCTACAATAAGGATAGGTTCGGCAAAACCAGTCATATGTAAACCTTGCTTCAGTATAATTTACGCCATGCGCTTTCTCTTCTTGGAAAGATTCTCAAAAACCTGCTGGATATCTGCAGTTGTGATAGGCTTTGAGGGGTCGGAGGATTCCTGTTAAGAAAATATAAAAATAAATGCTTCAAACATGTAAGAAAAGAATGTGGCGAGTTAAGACTTTTTAAGATGGCTGACGTACCAGCAAGGAGAAAATTTCATTCTTCATATCAGCAATTCCATTTAGTATTTCCATTTTCTCAACATGACCAAGGTTATTGAGAAAGTTCATTTCAGCACCCTCTTGTTTTTGCATATTCTCATTCCTTTTCTGCTTTGCCATTCTCTCATACTTGGCAATTGAATCCTCTTTGTCAAGCAAGAAGCTAACACCCCTCTGAGCATATAAGTCTGAACATTTGTCACATCTGCACAGGAGTTCTCTCCAGTTTCTAGAAAGAAACAACGGCTTGCTGTTGGCAGCAGTTGGGAGATTTCCAGCAAGGTCTCCAAGGATACACTTGGTACTTGGGCCACCAACTTCAGCGCATTTCTTAGCTACACCATCTACATTATCTTCTTCAGGAGCAGTTCCTGAATTAGCATTGCTCAGACTAGATTCAAGGGAACAATTCCCATTATCAAACTTCCCTTGTGATATCAGAGGAGAGTTTTCCAGAACAGCCTTTTCCTTCACAATAACTTTTTCCAGAACAGCCTTTTCCTTCACGGTATCTTTTTCCAGAACAGACTCCTCCTTTACCGTGTCCTTTTCCAGAACAGGCTTTTCCTTCACAGTATCATTTTCCATACCAGCCTTTTCCTTAACAGTATCTTTTTCCAGAACAGCCTGTTCCTTCGCGGTATCTGAAGGATCTGGCGCTGAAGTGATTTGAGGGTAATAAGTCAAAAAAGAACAAACACCCGCACACACCTGGCAGACAAAATCCTCGTAAAGAGGCTCGCCTTCTTCATCTCTTGGGATCTATATGACAACATAAAGACAAAAGGTTCATATATATGAAATTAAGTAAACATATGAAATAAATTGCAGTACAAATGAAACTAGCTCCTGTAAATTAGACGACCATACACAAGTACATTGACATTGCAGACCCTATGTGAGAATTTCATTGCACTCTTTCAAAAGAGACACATCTGTCTGTCCTTGTGTTTGTGACTAAAGACCACCAAACCAGTTTATGTAACTTTGCAACTTAAGATCACCAGTTCAATTTTATGCAACAGAGTAAAAAAAACCACATCGGCGATAATTGGCACAAGTAATAAGCACCAGTAAAGCCAGAATACTAATAGTAATCAGAGTAGTAGCACCAATAACCAGTATCAACCAGTTGGATGCATGTCACCGAACAGATCACTAGGAAATAACAATTTCTCACATAATTATATGCAATTGAATTCAAATAAATGTTTGCAGACACAAGCACTGGGTGCTACTTGTCCATTTACAAAGAATGCAGCTTCAACTGTGGTCAATAATAAACTTATAACTTCTATTACACAGATACAAGAATCTAATTTGAGCACCACAATGCCCATTACAAGAAGCTTGCCATCATAAGCCAATGCATCCATCCTTAGGGATGGAAATGTGGAAACCGCTGGGTATTTCCAATTGCAGTCTTTTCACGTACTTTTTGTCTTTCTACAGTTAGGGGCAGGGAGCTTGTAGCTGAAGAAAGCAAGAAGTATAGGCACTAACCTTGTCATTAGACTGAAGTCCAATATGCTCCTCATGAAACCAGTCCTCACATATACAACATTGAATCATCTCTACTTGTTCTTCAACATTAGGATCAGGGTAAGGCAGATCACACGTGCAGTAAGTACCTTTGAAATTGTGATTGTACACATTATCTGCATTCTCTACATCTTTGCCTGCGAAGAGCTTGCAGACGAACTCCCCAAATTTTGAATTTCCACAGTCACACCTGAAATTTCTTTTCGTCCATAGTTCCAGAATCTAATCCAAGTAACAAATGATAACTGTCAAAACATAAGCCGTAGGAAATTTAACTCCGTTGGAATATAAAAGTTCGAAAGCCAGGAGCGGCATTCAAACTAGCAAAAGAAATTACAAAATAATTATTTTAAGTGTTACTGTAGAAACATTGTCTAAAAAAACCAAAAGAAGAAGAAGAAGAAAATAACAAGAATGGGCATCACAGAAGATACCAGTAAAGTTCACAGCGAGTAAGACAATCCCATTTTTAAATGGTAGAAATATTAAAAACAACATGCCAACAACCTTGAATACCATTATGAGGAACAGATACTCTCAGGACCAACTTCTAGTGCAATCCCAGCACAGGAAGCCATTCCTTTGGCTGATTTGGCTTAAATTCAACCTTGGTAGCCAACAAGACTGGAAACATTACAATGAGGACCATTGATACCACAGAACAAACCATAAAACAGCTAAGGAAGCTCAGATGCTACAATCTATATCCATGCATTATACACTTATCACTCCAAACAGCGAATGCTTGCCTAAACAACATCCAAGAAATGTCCAGAACACTCTTCAGCAAGAATGAATACAATGCAACAACTAAATGCTAGAAGATCAAAAATTACTAATGACCTCATATACCTCGTGGCCCTCATGGCAAGATAAGGAACAGGCTGTGCAAACCCCAGCATTCCCATCAGGCGTGCAGGTCAAACATGAGAAAATTGCCTGCCTCTTAATATAACCTTTGTTATAGGTACACTCCTTGCCTTCATCACCTCCCAGGACCAAATCTGCTTCCTTAAGAAGTATGTATGGAATAGCAAGTATGTAAAAGCAAGTCAAAACACCAGATCAAATTCCACTTAAATAACAGAATAAAAACTTGAAAAGCTAAAGCAGCCAATGACAACAAGTAAAGCATAGTGCATTGATGATTCAACAGAAGAATAACGGATCACAAAATAAAAGTATTCAAACCAACATGCAAATTATATTCAGTGACCAGTCACCATGAAGTAATTAAACATGAGATTTATTGAAATAAAAATTTGAAAACAACAAATCCACAAGTAACAAAAAATTGTGATGGAGTGCAGCGTCTACAGTTGTTTGGGTCTTATTAAGCTTGAGAACCCATTAATTTAGAAAACAAAGGTGCTGACCCTTTACTTGATGGCTTGGGACTTTATGGTTAACTTAAATATCTGCAGTGTACTTCACAAAGTAGTTTTCATAAACTCCCGTCAAATTTTCTGGAAATTCACATTGGGAAAGAGGTGCATAAAGAATTTTGGGGAAAATGCTTGTGAGACATTCTGAAACAATTTGAATCTTATCCAGCTGAGAAGTCGAAAAAGTTCGACCAGTAACTCATGTAAAAATGTAGGAAAAGGAAAAGATGCCATCTACCCTCACCCAAACCTAAATTATGTCAATGAACCTACCAACCATTAACTCCAAAAATCTTCTAATCTAATAAAACATTCAGCCTCTTCACCCATCACATGTTTTCTTTCAAAGTAAGACTGCCTCGTGCCAATTTCAACTCAAAAAAGGACGGTGAATAGCCAAAAATCTCATTAATTATAATAACCCATAATAAGAACATCTCGACAAAACATAAATTGGACAGATTCAAATCAAAGCAGCAGCAGTCGATGCCCCAGCTGATGAAGAGACAATTGATCAGTGATTCAGATTTCAGTGAATAGCATGCATATATCAGTTTAATCAAACTCAAAGAGACTTAAACCACTCATTAAACCTCATAGAGGAAACCAGTGCTATATGTTGGTCTGGGAACAAAGCAAATCAAAATCAGGCACATGTTCAATCTCATAAACATTTCATGTCAACTTCCTATTACAAGCACCAACCACATCCACCATATGTCACATGCTGCTCCATTCCTGACCATTAAACATTAAATCACACGTGGCAAGCTGGTGCAATACTGAAACTATATCAATTCGAAATTCAGGCATTCCTCCCTCATATCCTTGAGCTACATCTTTCTACAGAGCAGCTGCACTAGTAATTCTACACTTGCCATTTCAATTACAGTAAACACTCATCCTTTTCACTGAAATATTTTAGCACGGACCATCTTGAGTATCAATTCCCCAGAAATCACAAGCTCCCTATTTAATTCTCACCATAACAAGCACCCAGTATTTCAAAGGCCGCTGACACGCTCAAATAGTTAGTAAGTTCATTAGCGTTAATTTGGTAAAACACCTCAAACAGTAATTAACGTTGAATGCTGTTCAAATCCCATGAAAATGCTCACCAACTCCTCTTCTTCAACGGATTTAAGATAATCCCCGATAGAAATCGTAGGCTCAGCATCAACTTCGTCGTCGAACCCGTCAGCCATTTTTTACAAACCCTTCAAACAGAAGAATGCAAAAGCATACTCAATTTAGCAGTCGAAATCAACATGATACTTCAAAAACCCATTTTTCGTCAATCTTACAGGAAAGTCGAAAGGATACAAACCTTTGTGGCAGACCCTAAGGATAAGAAACCCCAAAACGTGTATACAGTTAAAAAAAAAAAAACACAAAGTGGGATTTTCTTGGAGATAGCTTTCAGATCGTAAAATTCACGGGTGATTTGGACGAGACAAGATGGCCATACTGAATTTAGAGTGAAGAGTAACGGGCTTTCTGCGCTAGGGTTAATATATGGGGATTAAGTGAGGGCTGTATAGCAATTTTCCCGCCAAATGGAGCCCCAAAACCTTTTTTGGGTTATGGAGCGGACTGTACTAAACCCGCTTCGTATTTTATACTCCATTATTCGGGTCACAAATTCACCCACCATAGTTGCATTGACGTTAACATAACTAATTTTGTAGTATATTTGCTAATTAAAGATTTTGTAAATTTGAACTTCAAATGGTTATTTAAAACACAATAAATACCTTAGAGATTCAAAACTTCACATTTCAAATACAATTAAAATAAGGTTGACTTTGTCAAGTGTTGTCACTTCAAAAAAATAATAATAAAAAATACACGTGTTTTAAAGTGATCTTAGATTGATGTTAAAAACAACTAGAAGTTTGAGTTTGGTATATGGGTTTAATTTTATTATAAATTTGGTGGTGGAAGACAATCAAACGAAAGATAAACTTATGAACATGTAAAAAGACCATTTAAAAATAATTATTTTATATAGTTTAATTAAATATAGAAGGAACTTCTATAGTTATTAGAAAAATCAATTTATATACACATTATGATTATGCTATATAACTAGCCTTAGATAATTCATTGAGCCTTGAGAAAACCCAAAATCCATAGCCACAGAATGCTCTATTTCAACCAAATCCACATAAGTTGCTTGTTTTGCCTCATCGAGTATAATGTCTCCATCTGCAAGCTCAATCATGACTTGTGGGCTCCTCAAAATCCCATCAGTAATTGGCATACAGAATATACCATTTTTAATTTATTTGTTTTGAGGGGGGTGGGGGGCAAACGATGCGGGATTCTAGACGAGAATGAGTAAAATTTTGATTTATTTAAATTTTTATATTCATATAAATATATATAAGTTACACAATAATAATAAATAATGTGATGTCGTATATGGATAATATTTAATTTTTAAAGTTTGTATATATATATATAATTTATATAATTATAAATTACCTTTTGATCTAAAAAATGTTCTTTCTGAGTATCAAATAATTATTTTTTGCAAATGAGGATGGTTTGAAATAATCCTTGATCTTACAACGGTTTCTCATTCTGTAAAGTCTGGATTTTTGTTTCTTAGAGTAATTGGATTTAAGGAAGTTTTAAAAGGATATTTGAATTAAATACATATATGTAAGTTATAAAATAATAATAAATAATGTGATGTGGATAATAATTAATTTTTAAAGTGTGTATATATATATATCTCTCTCTACTGTTTAAGAATGTGGGAGGGCCTCATACTAATTGTATTTGGCCATTTTAATCAAATGCCAAAAATAACCCTACAATCCTAATCAAACTCTATGATAGTAATTTTACTCACTCAAAATATTATTACGCAATTACCCTATAACTGTCATTCAAAAAACTACCTAACACGTTCATCCCACTTACCAGTAAACTTCCTCTTATTAAATTCTTTAAATTTCACTCATTTCAAATTTCAATCAATTTCTAGCAACACTGTAAGTTTAATGGGTTTAGATAATAGACAAGTAACAATGAAAGTTTTTTATAAAGCATGTTTTAAGGGATGTATTTGGGGGTAACAATTTATTTTACTATCCATAAATAGTAATTAGAATTTGAGATTCTTATTTGATCAAAGCAACTATATCGACTAGTTGGAGTTATATATTGATACAATACAAAAGGAGCTCGATGATGAGCTAGTCTCATTGGAGTTCGAGAATGCATTGGAATATTCTAGTATTGAGTAATTCACTAACGTACTTATGGTGACTAAGTCTTTATCTTAGTTTAATTTTTGAGAGTCACCAGTGGCACATCAATACTTGACAATCCTTTTTTTTTTTATTAATATTAGTCTCGACATGAAGCAAGATTCAATTGACCTTCCGAGCAGAAGATGGGGGCAATTTTATGATTATAATAAGGAGATGTTCAAAATAAGCATGATTTTTAAAGATAAAAATCGATTACAAACAACAATTAAGGATTTCTAAATACATGTTGCTAAGCACTAGTATATTGTGTGAAAAAGTGTGACAATAGTTTGATATGTCATGTGTACGCACAATATACCCACACAGAGAATAAGTACGAGACTTGGGAGAGTTCAGTGAGAAAGTTCCATATTATTTTGGGGCTCTGCAAAAGTTCAATCCAAACATGGTCATGGAGTGTAGAAATCTACCCACGGAGCACTCGAATCAATATATGTTTACTACGTGTTTTAGGCATTCAAGTTGTGTATTGATAGATACCAACATAGTTGCAGGGTGATATGTTAATGGAACTCATCTATACACAAAAGTATTGGCACAAGTTATTGACTATTATTGTGTTAGATGTTAATTTTCAAATTTTACTCTTATGTTTTGCACTAGTAGATGAAGAAACTGCTTTGTCACAATAGTAGTTCTTAAACATGATCAGCAAGCACGTTGTAAGAGAGGTTGAGGATAATTGCTTGACTTTAGTTTTACACATGGGCATCATATCTACTTTACAAGTTAACCGTGATTTATAGCCCCCCCGGGAGTCCACCATTTCTGCCTCAGATATTTGTGCTCAAATTTCAACAAATAGTTTAACAAGGTACATTTGAAAGACAGGTGTTAGAGAGCGGGCTTGCAAAACAAGGCTTATAATTTTGACAAGATTATGGAGCAGATTAAGGTAATTGAACCACAAAGATTTTGATGTCATATCTTTTTATATATTTGCGTATACAAAAATGGTATTTCATTTTGGGTAGATTAGACGAGCACCTGATCCTTCATTGCAACAGCAATTAACCTTCAGAATGTGCAAGCCGTGTGTGCATTATGCATGACACTGAACTTCACACCATATAAATTCATCTGTGGCCCCCCTTGTTGTCTACATCACATGTGGGATACATGGGTATACGATATTCCCCAATTTCAGATCATATAGATATGCTTAGACTATTTACTTCTTGTCAATTAGAGGCACATGATATTTTGATATCTTATCACATGAATGTATCTGACCTTTATTACTTCATACCACTTAGAAAAGCACATTCATGTCTACACACTAAGTCCACTGGACACCACTTATAATTAGACACCATTTACAGTTAGTTAGGCCGATCATATTCAGCCAATTAGTAGCGATGTACCTACAAATTTTCAACTAGAATTTTACTTTACACTTTTTTAGTTTGGATACACAGTCTCGTTATGTTCATGCGATTTTGATGCATTACCTCATACAATTCGTGGATTTCTTACCTTTTCCATCACAAGATGAACAGGATGACTCTAAGGATAGTATTGCATTTGAAGCATACCAAGGGCGTCATTGATAGCACACAATTAGATTGCCTTTGTGTGATATTGGGGTTGCGTACGGTTGTTAAGTTTAGAGTTTAGTTTTTTTTTGATATCATATTTGTCTATATATTGAATTGTACATGTAAAATCATTACTACTTTTGATATGTATTGAATATTGTTACACTTTTGTGATTATATATTCAAATTTATAAATTAAATTTTTTTTTATAAAAATAGAATTTTACATATAATCAATCTTAAAACTTTAAAAATTTCTAACCCACTAAACTTACATATCAATAAACTATTATATATAAAAAACTTAAACTATTAAATATAAAACCATAAACCACTATATATAAATCTTAAGTTTTGATACATAACATAATTTTGTATTATTCGTAGAACAATAACATATTATATATATATGTTTATTTATTTATCAATTCCCCCCTCCTTAAGGGCAAAATTAGTAATAGTTTTTTTTTTATTTTTTCTTTTTCCTTTTCACCCTCATCGAGGGCAAAATTAGCCATTTTTTAAATTTTTTTTTAGAATTTCACCCTCACGGAGGGTAGAAATAGATTATTATTTTTTAATTATTCCAGCATTGGGGATTGTTAAATTTGAGTAATTCCACCGTTCCCCACGCTGGAAAATCCCTCTTTAGTAACTCTTCAGGAACTCGGCCATTTTGTCAAAATTTAATAAAATTTGAATATTTTATTAAAAGACCCCTTGACAACCACCTTCACCTATCTTTAATCTTACACGTGGTGGGGATAGGGGATGGAGGACATATCCTACTCATCTTATGCATCAATAACAATGCCACATAATTATATAACCACACACCATATACATATAAATATATATTATTTAATTTAAATAAATTATAAATTAAAATTTAGTTAGTAATTAATTATATATAATTTTATATTTAACTAATTTAAGAATTAATCAATTAAATTAGTAATTTGATCATCCTACTAAAAATAAAAAAACAAACTTTGTAAAAAATAATCCTGAAAAATATATATTTTAATTACAATGACATTCATTTTGTCACAAAAATTACCGTTATGTTTGGAAGGGAGTGTAGGACAAAATTCTTGCAATTCGAATTTCTACTAACAAGAAATTTGTACAAGTACAATTGACTTGAATCAAATGAATTTTGTGGGTACAATCTCTAACTTGATCCTCTGATTCTTCTCTCAAGAACCCTTGGCTTGAATGTTTAATTGAAGAACCCAGTTGAAACTGAGGGAGCTTTGAGCTTTGATCCTCCTTGATGTTGACCGGAGCCTTCAGTAACGTTAATCCACTGGTTTAGCACCTTGAATGTGGATCAAACGCCAAAATTTGATGGGTTTTTGTGAAGAATGCCTTGGATTTGATGACGAACTTCTTTGAATTTCTTGAAGTTGGTGAAGAGAATTTGAATTCCTTCTTGAATGTTTCTTCACTTGAAGTCCTCTTCTTCGAAGAATTCTTGTTGTTGCTGTTGCTCTTTCTTCAGCTCTTGTTGTTCTTCGTTGCTTGGTTGCTTTGTTCTTGTTGTCGTCGTCCTCCTCCTTCTTCTTGTTCTTCTTTTTCTTCTTTTTTGATTTGTAGATGCCATCCCTATTTATAGGGGCGGCGAAGGCTTAACTACCATATTTGACGAGCGATGTGGCGAAGTCTGATTGGCCGAGTATATTTGATTTGGCATCGCTTCCTTTAATTGGATGATTACAAATTAATTGCTAAATCAACAATATTCTCCCTCTAAATTTACAAGACTTGACACGTGGCGTGACATAATTGGCCCACTTGTCGTTATTTAAATAAATAAAAAATATTAATTTATTTATTATTTAATTTTAAAAATTATGTTTATTTAACTCCTAAAATATAAATAATTAAATAAATTAGTCATTTAATATCACGTGGCGACATTTAACTGGATTATTTTAATTGTCTACAAATGCCCCCTCGAGACTTGTCTACAGAGAATTTAATTTCGATTTGGATAAGTCTCGAATTTCCCGTTATAAATTTTTTTTTTTTTTGGACCCAAGTGAGCGGCCCATTTTTCTTTCTTCCCCCTTTTTCATTTTTTTTTTTGGCCCAAGTGAGCCGACCCATTTCTTTTTTGTTTGGGCCCAAATAAATTGGTCCAGTTCCTTCTTCTTTTTTTTTGGTTTCCAGCTCCGTCTTGCCGGATTTTCTGCGTCCCTTCCATCGACCGAGATTATGATTCCAGAAACTCCGCCTTCCTTCCATTGACATCAAGAACTCAGCCGGGAGAATCATCGGTCCAGATTTCCACCATATTCGTTTCTGATTTCCTTACTCATTCTTTCCCGACTTTTGGCTATAAAAATCAATGTCTTCTCGACTATCAAGAACACCGACTCGAGTACCCCACTCCCATTCTGAATATCCAAGGTGAATATCCAAGGTGATTTTGACAACAATCCAGAATAATGTTGTTTTTTTTCTTTTTTCTTTTTTTTTTTGCGGGACTGCCTGATCGTGTTTCATTCTCCATATCTACCTCCGAATCAACAAAATCCCAATGTACCCAAACCAATTTTTTTTTTTTTTTTACCTTTCCAAGTGTTGGTTGCAGCGTCGTGAGGCGGTGCTGTGGCGTTGGGCGCTTACGAGCGCTCTCAGGCGCTGCGTCGGGTGCTGCGGCGGGACTGCAGCGGGCGCCGCGTCGGGTGCTGCGGCGGGACTGCAGCGGGCGCCGCGTCGGGCGC